>JAYESA010000017.1:31691694-32111694 GCA_036927795.1 Iris macrosiphon | reverse complement strand
CCGGATGAGGTGAACCGGGTTCATTATGATGGTGGTACAGATAATCAGGTTTTTTTCCCCGAAGCTCTTCCACTGGTTGCTCTCTATCCGGCCTTTCTACTTGGTGTATCAGAACTATAATCTCGTATCCCTGGAACCCTACCTACCGAGTAGGTTTGCCCGACAATTTGGATACAACCAGCTCTTTTTGGGCAACCTAAGCTCATGTCTCAGTTTTGAGGGTAGCGTTCTCGATGGGGCTAAGCATGGGACTATTTCTTTGCGACCAGCACCGAGGTTAAGTTCACTCTGCCGGATAGCAAAGTTCTGGGTCGTATCAGCCATGCAGCGACTATTTTCTATATGGCCATGAATACACTCCCCTTGGCTTCGATTGGGATACCAGCTTCATTGTTGGTACTAAGCTAGGTACCCGGAGGAGGAAACCACAAAAAATTTAGGGGAAAGATAAAGGATAGGCCGTTTTTGTCGACTCTGACTCTGTTACGGAGGAAGAGGAAGATTCTGACAACCCTTCGCCTCCCGCAAACTATCCGACGAAGAGCGGGGCGTCCCTAATACGGAGCCCTCCGCCTAAGAGGAGACGATGGGGATATAACAAGAAGGTTGCTAGGAAGTCCCTCAAGCAGGCTGGGGAAGAAGAAGAAGAGGAAGAAGAGGAAGAAGAGGAGGAGGTAAGACTCTCCATGGTAGATTCTGAAGCAGTTCCCACTTTGGACGCTGAGGCGGTATTTATAGACCCTCTCAGTTTAATTCCTCCTGCTCTCTTATACAAATATCTTGGTACTGATCTGTTTGACAATGTACAGACGCAAGAGGAGAGGGACCGTCTGCGACGGGCGACTGTCCCGACAGTCTCTTACCAGGAGCCCGGAAGGAGACTTCCCTTGGGTATGACGCGGATGCCTCAGAGCCTGCATCCGAGTTCCTGGAGGTGAATATAGGCGTGTCAGAACCTGCCTTTGAAATATCGGGAGCCCAAGAGATGGGTGCAGGCATGGTGGAGCCTTTTACGCCATTTGAGCATATCTTTGTGGATGATATGGAGGCCGTCGGGAGAGCTATAAACACACTAGATGAGCCGCAACCCCCTCCGCCTCCTTCTGGTACGTTCTTCCATCTGTTTACTCATGAAGGGGTATTCTGGCTTCAACTTTATATTCTTTGGGCAAAGCTGATCACTGGTTGTTCTGGGTCTACAGGATCAGCCTCTCCCATGGTAAGGGTGAACGTGGCGGCTGAGGAGGATATGGAAGAAGAAGTCGGCGGACTTGTCGCGAGAACGCCTAGTCCTTTTTCCAGCACATCCGGGGGAAACGACCCATCCACAGAGCCTACTGCGGACCCCACTCGGGTGATAGCCCCCTCTCCTGCGGTTGTTGTGGGTACTTCTAGCGCGACGACCGTTCACCCAACTATTGACGCTGGGGATTCTGCAGCTGTCGCCTCTCTGGCTAGTGGGTTGACAAGCGGTTCTGGGAAAGCCACTCCCGACGTTTCTAGTATAGTGGCGGCTGGATCGTCATCTAGGCTGGTGCATCATAGTTTAGGAAGGGTGTGTAGGCAGGTGCTGCAGCAACAGTAGGGCGCTCTGGTACTTCTTCCTTCGGTCGCCCCTTCAGCCCACTCTCGTTTACTCAGCTGCTAGTTGTTTGGGCATTTGAGAAGGCTATGAAGGACTGGAACGCAAGTCATACAATTGCTCACTCCTCCGCTACCGTTTCACCTTCATGGTCATTGGGCACTGTCGCTGCGCGGCCTACTATGCCCGTGGCTTCTTCCTCCTACCAGCCGCCTTGGACTCCGGCAACAACGGAGGAGATTAATGAACATGTCCATATCTCTATTTGAAGTTTCTACATATTGTTGAAGCAAGGCGTCCAGGGTGTATTGGAGCAGAATAGATCCTTTTACTAGGCAAGATGCTTTGCTGAAGGCCAGGCCAACTCCTTAAAGGGCATTCCCGGTTTGGAAGAGATGACGACCCTTCTGGACCTAAAGATTGCGGAGGTGGAGTGATGCCTAATGGAGCTATGAAAGCATTATCAAGCCGATCTGGGGGTACTGATAGCTCGTGAATATAAGAAATTATCGGCTGGGCTGGGTGCTGAGAAGGAACTCATTATTTCTTCTAGGGAAGGCTTACTGAATGACCTCAAGAAGCTGCGACATGAGTGCGATCGGCTGGGCACTCTTAGGGAGGATTGCCTTGCCATGCAAGGGAACTTAACTGAGGAGATCAAGCAGCTCCAAGCCAAGCTTAACATGCTAGAAAATAATCTCTGGGAGGCCTAATAGGAAGAGGAGGCTATCCGGGCAGAGGCGACCCGGGCTGCAAAAAATACATCTGCCGTTGAGGTCATGGTGCATAAGCTGGATGACCGGTATGAGGCCTATGTCCGCTTCGAGGATCCCGAGGTCCTGGTGAAAGAAGTTGAGCGCCAGATCACCAGGCGCCGAGAAAGTCAGATTGCCCGTCTCCATAGACAGATCGTGGAGTTGTGCTCCCACGATGAGTAGCAATAGTTTGTGTTTCCTTTTCTGAGACTTTTTTTTATTCTTGTTTTGAAGTTAGTTTGTTTTTGCGGTCGGGATGTGGTCCCCAAATATAGTTTGTTCCTTTTACTTCTATAAAATAAAATTTTTCTTTTTCTGTCGCGATTGTCTAGTTGACTTGATTTGTACCCTGAAAGAGAAATGACCACTTCCTGCGATTCACGTGCTGATGTGCGCCTGACATATTCATACCACTGTATCAGTCTGGGTCTCTGAGAGGATCACGCCAAATCTTAACAATCATAGCTTAGGTTGCGTAGGGATTAATCATCGTATCTCACTGAGGAGATCATTACGATTCACCAGATAAGCCGCCGATTCTTCTCCTATAAATAGCGAATAATCTGCAGGCTGCTTGTCTCAATTCATGTTTTTGTTGTGATGGCTTTTGGAAATGCTCCAAAGGAAACCAACATCTCTCTTTCTATGGCTCCGGTTGTCTCTGATTCCTACTCCGGCGAGCCCGAGATGCTACTTGTAGGAGAAACGTCTGTTACTTGAGTGCAGAGGACATATATCTTCCAAGAACTCCTTGAGTCCCCTGCCAATTCAGAGGAGCAAACTTTTGTAGACGCTTTTCGTCAATAATTTGCGTCCTCAGACGCTTGCTTCTTTTATTTCCTGGAAATATACATCAATGATTTGGAGGACTCTAATTCCTTTTCTGCTTGACGTTTGTATTCTTTCATTCTTTTTGTTTGAAAGAAGAAATTACTTTTATTACTGTTGTGACATTTGGGGTGCTAGTACTAGAGGTGAGATGGTCGTAGCACAACATTTGTAGTAAGTGTGGACATCTTACTTGAAGATTTTGGTGGACCTATTACCCTTTTGCGCACTTGTGGTACGAGTAATAGATTCGAAACAAACCCTATTAGAGGTAATATGGACGTGATAGATTTTATGGATGGTATGGACATCCCACTGGAAAATTTTGGTGGACCTATTACCCTTTTGCGCACTTGGGGTGCGAGTAATAGATTTGAAATAAACCCTATCAGAGATAATATGGACGTGATAGGTTTTGTGGAACTATTACTTTTTGCGCACGTTAGTGCAAGTAATAGGTTTGAGACAAGCTCTGCCAGAGATAATATGGACGTGACAGTTTTTGTGGACTTATCATCGCTGGCGTACTCCGAATTGGGTACGAGTGATAAGTTGGAAGACAATTGATATCAGAGGTAATATGGACGTGATGATCGATGGTCAAGCCCGAGAAGTTTGCTCAGAGATAATATGGACATGGCAGACTCCGTCGGAGTAGTATATTAGAGCAATGGTCCAGAGGAAATATGGACATGAACCAGCGCCCAGGAAGATATGATATAGTTTTGTGATAGAAGAGTACCAGTCTAATTTAGACGTAGTACTTTTTGAGGAACTTACAGTTGATAGGCATAAGAAAAAAGTCGCCGTTGGGTTTTGCTAGCTGGTAAGCGCCATTGGAAAACACAGTTTCCACAATAAACGGGCCCTCCTATTTAGGTTAGAGTTTGCCGGACATCTTGTGAGTCATAACCATCGGCCTTCTTATTGTTAAGACGATGTCACCCACTTGAAACGTTCTCTGTTTTACCCGTTTGTTGAAGGCTCCAAAGAGACGCGCTTGATACAGCTCTATGCGTTGTTGAGCTAAGAGTCATTTCTCGTCGAGTGCTTCCAACTCCTGTAACCATTAAAGGCCGTTATCGTCTGGGGTTAGTTGGTTGGAGAGAGCTACTCGTAGTAAAATGATTTAGATCTTGAGTGGAAGTACCGCCTCACTTTCGTAGACCAAAGAGAATGGCGTATTCCCAGTAGCTGTCCGGACTGTTGTATGGTAGGCTTAGAGACATTCAGCCAGCTTTTTATTCCAGTCACGTTTGTTGGAAGACACGAATTTCTTGAGGAGTTGATGATGATATTGTTGAATGCTTCCGCTAGACCATTTGCTGCTGGGTTGTATGTCTTAGAGGCTATATTTTGGATTCGGTTCTTGTCACAAAACTGATAGAAGGTGTGACTTACAAACTGTGGACCGTTGTCATGGACGATCTTACGTGGTAAGCCGAAACGATATATGACGTGATGCTTGATGAAGTTAATCACATTTGATATTTTGACTTCAGCGAGCGAAATAGTTTTTGCCCATTTGGAAAAGTAGTCAGTGATCACCAAGATGAACCGATGTCCTTTTGATGAGGGAGGATTGATTGGCCCAATGATATCCATTCCCTATGCCTCAAACGGCCAAGATGCCACCGTTGGGTATAGGAACTCAGATGGTTGGTGGATGAAGTCTGTGTGGATTTGGCATGCTTGGAACTTACTCGCATATCGATAGCATCTACTACCATCGTCGGCTAATAGTAGCCCATCCTTCGAAGACGGTCTTATAGATTTGGGCCGGGTTGATGCACCCCGCAGACGCCGTCGTGAGCTTCACGGAGGTCTTATTTTTCCTCTGCGTTTTACAAGCATCGGAGTAGAAGGCTTTCATAGGACCGATGGTACAATATTTTGGTCTCCGTGTCATAATAGAAACAGAGAGAGCGTCTTATGATTGAAGTAGCTTCCTTTGGGTTTTTAGAAAAAATTCTATAGACTGCGTAGTCAATGAATGAAAGCCTCTAATCATGAGTATCAATGTCGACCTCCGCTGCATAGTTGAGGTATAAGCATAGGTTGCTTTTAGGACAGACCAACTCTTGATCGATCATCGTGATTAGCTGATGGGTGTTGTCTGGGACTGCCAAGGAAGCAACGAGGCCGACTAAAGCGTCTGCCTTAATATTTTACAACCAAGGGACATGCTCAATAAAGAACATCTCGAAGGATGCGATGATGCTAAGTGCAGCTTGGTGGTAGGGGATCAAGTCTTCGTTTCAGACTTCATATACTCCCCGAACTTGATTGACGATTAGCTGAGAATTGTTGTAGGCTTCCAAGTACTCTACTTCGACTTGCTTGGCGAGCTGGAGCCCGATGATTAAGGCATTGTACTCTGCCATATTATTGGAGCATGGCTCCGTGAGAGAGTATGCGCGATTGATGACGAGGCCGTATGGGGAGATTAACACTATCCCGACCCCAGCGATGATGTTATCTTTGGGCCCCGCTCTTGAAGCACCGTCAAAGAACATTCGCTAAATAGCTTCGTGTGAAGTAACATTCTGCTACTTCGTCTGGAATTTCTTCATAGAGCTTTGAGATTTCTGACCCCGGATGGGCTACCAGAAAGTCGGCCAATACTTGACCCTTGACGGCCTTCTGTAGGACGAATACCATATCATATGGAGATAATATTATTGCCCAGGTAGCCAAGCGAGAACTGAGTGCCCCAGGTTTGGTTATGAGGACCCTGAGGGGGTTGACTCGCGAGACTACATGAATAGTTTGTCCAGTCACATAGTGTCGAGTTTTCTGGATGGCGAATACCAGCGCAAGGCACTCCTTCTCGACGGTGATATATCTATGCTCTGTACCGACCATCATCCGACTGAGGTAGTATATGGCCTGCTCGTGGCCTGAGTCACTATTCTGGGCTAACATGGCACCGAGAGAGTAATCCATTAGGTATACATAGAACATGAATGACTTTTCCATGATCGGGGCCACCAACACAAGAGGGTTTGATAGGTATTCTTTGACGTTGTTGAACGCTCGTTGGCACTCTTTATTCCAAACAAAGGAGACACCTTTCTCTATGAGCTGTGTGAACAGCCGACAATGTCTAGAGAGGTTTGATATGAACCTCCTGATGTATGCCAACCTTCCTTAGAGGCCGCGAAGTTTTTGGAGGTTTCTTGGCGGATTCATCTCTAGGATGGCCTTGGTCTTATTGGGGTCAACATGAATACCCAGGGAAGTAATGACGAAACCCGAAAGGCATAACCGTGTAGCAGTATATGCTTACGGGGTCTAAAACGATGTATGTTTCTTATCATCGGGAAACATCTTAATTTGGTTGTTGCCTAAGAAGCCATCCATGAAGGACATACGCTCAAAGCCATAAGTGTTTTCGATCATTACGTCGGTGATTGGAAGAGGAAATTCGTCTTTGAGACATGCTGCGTTTAGATCACGGAAGTCGATCCAGATTTGGATCTTCCCATTCTTCTTAACGATAGGCACAATATTGGCTACCCAGTCGGGGTGTTGTTCCTCGCGGATGAAGCCACTAGCTATCATTTTATTGACTTCAGCTTCGATAGAATCCATCACGTCTGGCCAGAACCATCGTTGCTGTTACTTGACTGGTTTGGCATTTGGCAGAATGTTGAGTTTGTGGACCGCGATTTGGGGATCCAGTCCTGGCATGTCTTCGTAACTCCAGGAAAAGACATCGATGTATTCCTTGACGAGTTATAATAGGGATTCCCGATCTTCATCCGACAGACTTTTGTTGAAGAAGATAGGCTTTGGGGAGGTATCGTCACCTAGATCGACTTGTATAACTTCATCCTCGGTAGAAGGTTCTCGCTGCTCAAATCATATCTTCCATTATGAACCAAGGTGTTGGGCCCAAGGTTCTATCTCAAATATCTCGAGGGGGATCCTTGTTGTCTTCCTCAAGGTCGACATACACCATGTGGGAGGACATTGTTTGTCTAAACACGTCCCCGATGCCGACGTCGGAGTCCCAGGATAAAGATTTTGAATAGTGTGAGCGCTCTTTATCTTCTTTATTTGAGCCCTCGAGGGTTGTAGGAGGCGTTATATATCCTAAGCCATGCTTAGTCTTATGATAGTAATCCTCCGACTAGCCCGCATGAGAGGGATATCGTAAAGGCGACCTTCGACATTTGTCGTAATTCAATCCCTCAATGATCTTCAGGTTGTATCCCATCTTTTGGATAAAATATAGGGCTTATGAACTATGCCATTAGAGTGTCATTCTTCCTACCTCAGATTCTGGTTCTACTTCCTTTGGGATGAAGGACCGGGGGCATTCCACTTTGCCGAAGATGATGAGCTTATCTCCCTTCTTCCTGGATGGGACTAAAAAATAAGAATCCTGACTAGAAAGAAGCAGGTGCACGATGTAGGTAGTGGTCACTTATGTGTGTAGATGAAGGCCCAGACCGTGCTCTAAGGAGTAGAGTGTACTTATATGTATACGCTCCGAGTAGTTCAAAGATAGTCCTTTATTGAGAAAGTAAGATATCTTTTCTGGCGTGATTACATCGTCAGGGGAAGGAATGTTGACATTAGCGAATATATATTCCTCCAGTTCATCCTTCTCCTTGGCTAACCCCAGCGCAAGTGAAGGCTTTGGTGATTTTTTGTTTGATTTTACCACAAAAGATCTGAAAGCTGCAGCCGCGGTTAGATCTTTCTTTGGTGGTCGACTCGGCCTGTGAAGGCGAACGATCATAGGTTCGAAAGGCGTAGATAGGGAAGAATCTCCTTTTGGGGTCGATTTGGCCTGCGAAGGTGGATGACCATCGGTTCTGGCGACGCTTAAGGTACCGGAGATTCGGGTGCCTTCCTGCGTGATTTGACGATGAGGGGTGCGGCAACATCGGGAGTGCGAGCCTTGAGGTAGATTCTCATAGGATCCTCGGGTGTTGTCGTGACCTTGGCTTTATCGTCGACCTCATTGCCACCTTTATCTTGGCAAACTTTCTTGTAGTGGATCGAGTTGGAGTAGTAAATCTTGATTCCCTTAAATGGATCAACATTATAGAACTCTATTTTGACTAAACCATGTTTGTCTACATATTTTAGGCACTGGTGGAGAGTGGATGGCCCGATCCTGTGTTCATGTATCCACGGACGTCCCAACAAGATATTGTAGGACGTATCTACGTCTATGACGTAGCAGGTGACTTCTATTTTTAAGTCGCTGATCTGGCATTTTAGGCAGATTTTTCCCAGAGGGTAGCTCCTTCCCTTGTTGAAGCTACTGCTGGCGGTATTGGTGGCCGCCAGACGATACATCGGGATCCCTCGGGTCTGAAGCAAACTTCTCGGGATGATGCTGATCGATGATCCTGGGTCAATATACATTCGGTCCACCTTGACGTCGCCAATATATCCTGTGTAGTACAGGGGCCGATCGTGCCTATTATTTTTTAGCAACATGTCCTGTTGCGAGAAGGTGATATTGGGTATCGCATCCATGGAGTTGTTGTAATATGGACAAGCAGCAGGATCTTCGGTTGGTGGCTTGACTTGTGCTGGGTAGATATCGACATTCTGCAGTACCTCGTTCAGGGCAGCCCGAGTGTCTTTAGAGAGCCGTAAAAACTCAAATAGCGACAATTTCGTCGGAGTGTTGGCTAATTGAGCTAAGATATCGAAGCTATAGGGCATTTTTAGCCCTTGTGGTGCATCCTTGTGTAGTGGTTTATCAAAGCACGTCTCCTTCTATTTGAACTTATCTGCTGGCGGGGGCTGAGATGGCCCAGGACCAGTGGTGGTAGGTGTGACAACCGGGGGTGTATCGCCATGCATCGGTTGGTATATTATGCCTGACCTTGTCGTACCTGCTGCCAGCTCTTCAGCCGAGGAGGAAACTATGTAACAGGACTTAGATTTTTTGCCCTTGGACTTGGCGGTGGAGGGTGTCGCCGACTGCGTAAAGTCTGGCACGAGGTCAAGATGGATCCACATGACCTCCCCACATGGCATGGTAAGAGGTACTAGCCCGGCCGTCTAGTCTCGAGCTGATGGAAGGTTGACAACTTCCATAGTGGCCTTAGGGACATGGACTACTCCGTCTTAGGCTTCCGTCGGTGGAAAGTTGCCAAATTGGAGGGATACCATGTTGGCAGCGACCGTCACATCATCAAAGTCTAGGAAAAGACCCTTGGTATCTATCAGACGTTAGATGTACCGCTTCAGGGTATAGCACTCCTGCGTCTGGTGATGGACGTAGCAATGGAAGTGACAATACTTTGGGTTGGCTATTTCTGCCGCTTCAGGATGGCGTCTGACATCGGTGAGCAAGATTTTGTTTTCCTGCATCAGCATATCGAAGATGGGTTTGACATCAACATCTTTGAAAGAGTAAGTCTCCTTCGATTTTGGAGGCTCTGCCAGCTTTTGATCAGGCTTCTTGGTCAAGGTAGCTACCATAGCCTGTTTCTCCTTTCCATCGTGGTTGCTATTGCCTCCATTACTGTTGTTGTTGTTGCTGCTGTTTGTCACGACCCGTACCTGGAATTTGGACATGAGTCGTGGGTACGTCCAGCCTACGCCACAGCATCGACGGTAGAACGCTGTCTAGGTCTCAATAATACTAAACATAACTCACAACCTGTCAATGATATCAAATCCATAAGGAGGACAATAAAATAAACATCTCTCAACAGATCATAATGTATACTCAATCACAATAGCTATAAGAAATAAATGGCACGATAAAAGATAAGAGTTACTTACATAAGTCAAGCACTCAAAAGAGATAAACTACAGTCTAGTTGTCCATCATAAATAGTCTCCACAAGTCTCAAAATAAGTCTCAAAGATGCATAAAATAACTGTCTAAATAGCTGCAGGTAGTGTCTCCTCTAAGGGAATGTACTCTTCTAAGATCTCTGGTACGTAGTCTCCATCTATACTTGGTCTATAGTGTGTAGGACAGGAGTCCTCAATATCCTCTGAAAAAATGTTATCCATTCAGGATTGGAGCGAAATACAAGCAATAACAGCAGTTCCATGTATATTGACAAAAACTATAATACAGTGTAAAGAAATACAAGATGGAGATAAATACTGGAAATAAGAAATACTGGTGAGTATAAAATACTGGTGAGTATGAAATACTGGAATAATAATATATCATCATCAATAGTACAACTAGCAATGAACAGAAATATAAGTGCATGCTAGAACAATGAACTGAAAATACAGGAATAAAATATCTAGCTAAGTGTGTGAAACATCAGTCTATCATGTGATCGGCTTGGGACAGATCAGGCTTGTTGCATATGATTAGCTATGATTCATGTAAGGTCAGGCTAACCATCCGGTTAGCTATGATGCGAGCAATAGTCAGGCTAATCATATATAACAGGCTATGGGGCATGTAATGGTCAGGCTGCACCCGACGTGAGGTGTGGAGTGAGCTATGATGCATGTAGAGTTGGGTATGATCATATAATCTACTAATATCTCCTCGTCCCCAACTAGCACGATGGATTCCAATCACGACTCCTCGTAATAGGTCTCGATGATGTTAACCCGTGTATCCATAGTGTCAGAATCAAGTATGCTATACAACTAGAATCATATATATAATCAACATAATAAAAACTGTCAGAGAATGTACTCGCCTGTGGTCCTGAGCTGACAATACCAATATCCTCAATAGCAATCTCAAATCCAAAATATAATTATCTAACCATAAATAATATCTCTTTGCTTATTCACAACAACTATTTAATTTACAAATCCAATAATACATCGAAATAATCTTGGGATCAAACCCGCTAAGTATTTTAGTTAAAACAAAATCTAATCTATCTACACTTCCGAAATATCTAAGATTGGCCTCCAAAATATCTCTATCTCCAACGAATGTCCAAAGAGAAAGGTAGCATGTCACCTAAAATTGTCAACATATCCAGTCAGGATTGGAACAAAGTACAAGTGTAAGCCAACACAATACAAATAAAATATAAAGCATTAAACCACTAAATATGAGAAACCAATGATTAGTGGAAATATAGATAGCAATCTCAAATCCTGAGCTGACAATACCAATATCCTCAATAGCAATCTCAAATCCAAAATATAATTATCTAACCATAAATAATATCTCTTTGCTTATTCACAACAACTATTTAATTTACAAATCCAATAATACATCGAAATAATCTTGGGAACAAACCCGCTAAGTATTTTAGTTAAAACAAAATCTAATCTATCTACACTTCCGAAATATCTAAGATTGGCCTCCAAAATATCTCTATCTCCAACGAATGTCCAAAGAGAAAGGTAGCATGTCACCTAAAATTGTCAACATATCCAGTCAGGATTGGAACAAAGTACAAGTGTAAGCCAACACAATACAAATAAAATATAAAGCATTAAACCACTAAATATGAGAAACCAATGATTAGTGGAAATATAGATAGCGCGCAAGTAAATCATGTAATAGGAGAAATACTAATAATAGTAATAACTAGCAAGAGGAACTGAGAGAACTCAATATGAAATAGTGTGTGTACTCGTGTCTCTTTGGAAACATAACATCTAACACGTGGATATACCTACGTGGATATACCTATTAGTGCTTAAGAAGGTCACTTGATCACGTTTGCACGTCATACAAATTTATAATAATTTATAACACCTTCTCAAGTTCATAAGCACGTCTCATGAAGGAGGAGCACGTGCCAAATGACTGTACTTCCCCCGACTCCCATATCTCACGGTCACGATAACATGATCATGCTAACAGTAATGAAACATGATCACGATGACAATATACGGAAACAAGTAATCAAGAATATAAATATTTCACTCTTCTCTCATTTATGTAAACAGTTAAGACACGGAAGGTAAGATGCATAGATGAATTAAAATAATATAAAGTAATTGCACATAAAATCATTAAATAAGTACTTGCCTGACTTTTCAGATGTTTTGATATTTCAAGTTGAAGACAATGTAAACTCTGATCTATCAGCTATCCAACTACGTCATCATCCTACGAACCCTATCGCATGAATTAACAAAAGTTAGACTTAAAGCCTTGAAAAGTTTCTAATTAGATTTTTCCTAATTAATCTATTTAATTCTGGATAAAATCATCTAAATCTTTTTTAATCCTATAAAATTCTTATTTTAAAGAAAATCTAAATTTTGGACTAAAAGAAATCTTGTTTACAAATTCGGGATCTATGACACGCAAATCGAGGTGTTTGGTTGACCAAAGTCAACCAATACGAAACTAAGATTTCACTAGGATAGATTTTAGCTTTACAAGAATACTAGAATCGACAGTTTCATCGTATCTTGAACCGGTTATGAGTTATTATCGATATGGCACACAGATCATAATTTTGGAGGTTCAATGATTACCCCTATGTTCAACGAATTAAACAGAATACTAATTTAATCTATTAAATTCTGAAAATTTTATTTATTATATATTTTTGTGTCATCTTTCTGAAACTTCAAATGGTTCGTGAAAACGAGTTCTGGATCTCTCAAAATCTAGAAAACACCAAAACATGTCAGTTTTCGGACAACAGGTATTCTACGAATTTTTCAGAAAAATAGGTTCAGAATTTTGTGAAACTAATTAAAGATTCATAAACCTTAACTCAAGACGATTATAACAAAAAAAAACTAGGGCTCGTTTGGAGTGCAGAGCTACTAGCAAAGGATTCACGAAGATCGAGAAGTCCTGGAACCCGTCTCTACAATCTATCTCTAGATTATGCTATTAAAAACTTATGAATTATTATCTATTTATAGTCAGCAGCTGAGAGCCGCGGCTAAGGGGCTGGACACGTGTCCTCCATCTAGCGGTGCCCTGCCTGCCATCCAATGGTCTGTCCGAGTCCGTCTCGGTCTTAATCTCGAGCTCGACTCGGCTTGGGAGACCGAACACGGCTCGGACTCAGATTCTTCTGCACCCGCACTGTCACGTGGGGCCCCGCCACTCCAGCAGTCTGTATGACAAATGGGCCAGGCAGGTGGGGGTATGCGGGTGACTAGGCATTAACTTTTCTTATTTAATTTTCTTTTTTAGTAATTAGTTTATAAACTTAGATAACTCCAAATAATTGTTAAATAATTTCAGAAAAATCTGAATAAATTATAAAAAAATATCTTTTAGTCCTGATAACCCTAAAATAATTGTTTAGTGGCAAAATATACATGTATGTTCCCACAATAAATTCTGAAAGCCCAAAAAAATTACGTTTCTTAGATTTTAATTATCTAAAAATTAGAGAAAAATTCTAGAAATTCTAAAATGGCAAAATTATGATTTAAGCTAAATTTTAAGTCTTTACGAGCTATATGAAAAACCTATGTTACCACATTATCATAATAAATTATACTTAGTATTTCCAAATAAAAATTCCCACAAAATAAATACTAGTGTATTCTAACTATTATTCTTATACGGTATTTTGGATAACGAATGCTACAAACTACACCCTTTAAAATATTTTTGTCCTAAAAAATCAAACAACACAAGTAAACTTATACAATAATATATGCAATCAAATCCTATATAGCAATAGCTTCATAGTTGATGCATGGAACAATTATGATTTGAAAAAGCAAAAGGAGGTAAACTAATAGATATTTAAACTAACTATAGTCTAATGTCAACTAACTAATCATGCATAATTATTAGGAAACCACTACTAACTGAAGGAAACGAAGGGACATGGTTATAACGATAGATGCACACACATCAAAGAAATTACGGACGGAATCAAACAAGATGCACATAAAAAATCCTATGACTAGAGATGATGTTAAATTGATGGGTGAGAATCCTAACTGTGGATGATGTATCTTCTTTAAGTTATACTTAAATTCCTGAATATAATCTTATTCGCAGGCTCACAGCTAGTAGTACTAAGTTGAAGTACTAACAGTGACATCGCTTTAGATGTGAAGCCACACCTGCATGGGCCACCATAAAAACTTATCACAACCTGCTCCCACTTTTGGGTTACGAGTACGTGGCCAAGCCCAGCCTACGCTGCAGCATTGACTGTAGTACGCTGTCTATACCTCAATACCAATCTCAAATCCCAAATATAATCATCTAACCATAAATAATATATCTTTGCTCATTCACAACAACTATTTAATTTACAAATCCAATAATACATCGAAATAATCTAGGGAACAAACCCGCTAAGTATTTAAGTTAAAAAAAAATCTAATCTATCTTCACTTCTGAAATATCTAAGATTGGCCTCCAAAATATCTCTATCTCCAATGAATGTCCAAAGAGCAAGGTAGCAAGTCACCTAAAATTGTCAACATATCCAGTCAGGATTGGAGCAAAGTACAAGCCTAAGCCAACACAATACAAATACAATATAAAGCAGTAAAATACTAAATATGATAAACCAATAATCAGTGGAAATATAGATAGAGTGCGTAAGTAAATCATGTGATAGGAGAAATACTAATAACAGTAATAACTAGCAAGAGGAGCTGATAGAAATCAAGATAAAATAGTGTGTGTACTCATGTCTCTTTGGAAACACAACATCTAACACGTGGATATACCTATTAGTTCTTGAGAAGGTCACCTGATCACGTTTGCACGTCACACGAATTTATAATAATATACAACGCCTTCTCAAGTTCATAAGCACGTCTCATGAAGGAGGACCACATGCCAAATGACTATACTCCCCCGACTCCCACATCTCACTGTCACGATAACATGATCTTGCAAATGGTAGTGACACATGATCACGATAACAATATACGGAAACAAGTAATCAAGAATATAAATAGGTCACTCTTCTCTCATGTGTGTAAACAGTTAAGACACAGAAGGTAAGATGCATAGATGAATTACAACAATATAAAGTAATTGCACATAAAATCATTAATCAAGTACTTGCCTGACTTTTCGGATGTTTTAATATCTCAAGTTGAAGACAATGTAAACTCTGGTCTATCAGCTATCCAACCACACCATCATCCCACGAACACCGTCGCATGAATTAACAAAAGTTAGACTTAAAGCCATAAAAAATGTCTAACTAGATTTTTCCTAATTAATCTATTTAATTCTGGATAAAATCATCTAAAATATTTTTTAATCCTATCATATTCTTATTTTAAACAAAACCTAAATTTTGGACTAAAAGAAATCTAGTTTACGAATTCGAGAACTGTGGCACGCAAATCGAGACATTTGGTTGACCAAAAAGTCAACCAATACGAACTTGATATTTGAATAGATAAACCAATAGATTTCAGTGCTACAAGAGCTGGAATCTACGGTTTCATTGAATATTGAACCGGTTACGAGTTATTGTCTATACGGCACACAAATCGCAATTTTGGATTTTCAATGATTACCCCTATATTCAACGAATTAAACCGAATACTAATTTAATCTATTAAATTCTGTAAAATTATATATTATATATTTTGTGTCAGCTTTCCGAAACTTCAAACGGTTCGAGAAAACGAGTTCTGGATCTCCCGGAATCTCGAAAACACCAAAACGTGTCAGTTTTGGACAACTGGCACTCTACGAAATTTTCAAAAAAATAGGTTCAGAATTCTGGGAAACTAATTAAATATAAAGAAACCTTACCTCAAGAAGGTTTTAAAAAAAATAACTAGTGCGAGTTTGGAGTCCATAGGTACTAGCAAAGGCTTCACGAAGATCGAGAAGTCTTGGAACCCCTCTCTACAATCCTCGCTCTCTAAATTATGCTATTAAAACCTTACGATTTATTATCTATTTATATAGGCAGGAGCTGAGAGCCACTGCTAAGGGGATGGACACGTGTCCTCCATCCAGCGGTGCCTCGCCCGCCATCCAATGGTATTTTCGAGTCCGGCTCGGTCTCGTGCTCGAGCTCGGCTCGGGAGACCGAGCACGACTCGGACTCGGATTCTTCTGCACCCGCTCTGTCACGTGGGGCCCCGCCACTCCAGCAGTCTGCATGACAAGCGGGCCAGGTGGGTGGGGGTATGCTGCTGACTAGGCATTAACTTTTCTTATTTAATTTTCTTTTTCAGTAATTAGTTTTTAAATGGTTTTAAACTTAGATAACTCCAAATAATTGTTAAATAATTTCAGAAAAAATCTGAATAAATTACAGAAAAAATATTTAGTCCTGATAACCCTAAAATAATGTTTTGGTGGCAAAATATGCTTGTATATTCTCACAGTAAATTCTAAAAGCCCTAGAAAACTACGTTTCTTAGATTTTAATTATCTAAAATTTATAAAAAAAATCCAGAAATTCTAAAATGGCAAAATTATGATTTTAAGCTAAAATTTAAGTCTTTACGAGCTATATGAAAAACCTATGTTACCACATTATCATCATAAATTATACTTAGTATTTCCAAATAAAAATTTCCACAAAATTAATACTAGTGTATTCTAACTATTATTCTTATACGATATTTTGGATAGCGAATGCTACAAGCTAGCCTCAATGAAGATCACGTAATACTCATGCCTATAAGCGCATCCGAATATTTTTACTAGGTCGACACTGTCCCCCCATCCCCAAGTACCTTTCGAGAAAATTTACCAAACCTTGTACACAAATTTTCCATGACCATGCAAATGCATATACGACTCAACTATAAGCACTTAACAAAGCGTCAACCTTCACTATCTCCAAAATGCTAAGCTATCAGAAATAGTAAAGTTTTCTGAACTCTTTTCTTGCAAGGGCAGAACTAACATCATTTTAACACTAGAAACAATAGAAATAATCTCCAATAGCAGACTAAATAAAAACACAACCTTCCCAACAACATAAATACAAAATTCTACAACATAGTTTTTTGCAACAGTGGTAGCTGGAAAAGCATGATTCACTAAGCAATTCGAAAAACCACATACCAGGAATATCAACTTCACTACCCCCTTCTCAATTAAGAAAACCACATATCAGGACTATTAACAAATGAGAAAAAGTAATAAAAAAGTATAAGAACCACATATAAAAAATGTCCCGAAGCCAAAAATTGCCCCAAGCAGTATTCGACAAGAAGACATGAAAGACTCAAGAAAATAATCTAGAATTTGGCTCAAAGGAATCGTCGTCCTAATAATTGTCAAATTCTCTGTTTTGGACTCAGAGGAATCAACTTACTCATCATTGTCTAAAAATTAGCTAAATATTAGCTACTTCCATCGATCACCATATTGTTAGGGGAAGCCGTCAAATTTAGCTTCTAATCAAGGGGCTCAAAGTGACTGATACTCACAAGTGATGATGGGACAAAAACATGTGTATCGTAAGTGCTTGAAACTAAATTTGGCTCAAAGGAATCACCCTCATAGTCACCATCACCAAATTCTTTATTTTAGACTCAAAACTCATCATTGTCTAAAAGTTATCGAAATGTTTGCTACTTCTATCTATATACAAATTGGTAGGGGAAGACATCAAATTTAGCCTCTTCTATAATGATGAGACTGATACATGTATATCATAAGTCTTATAATGTAGAATTTGGCTCAAAGGAATCATCACCCTACTCACTATTGCCAAATTCTATTTTTAGACTCAAAGGAATCACCATACTCACCACTCTCTAAAAATTAGCTAAAAATTAGCACATAATCTTCCATTCAAAGCCAACCCTTGCAAACAACATTCGTCATCATTACATGTTTGTATTATTGATAAGCACTCTCTAAAAATTAGCACATAATCTTCCATTCAAAGCCAACCCTTGCAAACAACATTCGTCATCATTACATGTTTGTATTATTGATAAGCAGAACAAGCAAAAACAATTCTGTGTTGGCAGCACACAAAAACTGGAATTAAGAAGTTGGCATATAGTCACAAGGAGTATGCATCATGAAAAAAATTAAGTTGCATTATACTAGATTTGTGTGCCACCTAGTTGTGTCCACACCTAATTACAAAAGTTCATGCTTCTAAGTCTAAGGTTGCCCACTTCCCCATAATCAAGTGCTCTCGAGACATAATGCTACATAATTTGGTGAAACTTGACAGGTTCATAATTTGGTGATGAAGGAAAGTTTTGTTGCTTAAAATTCTCTAACCATTCCCTCCGGAACCTCTCTGGCAAACCATTGAACTTGGTGGCTTGGTCATTATTGTAAAGACAATCATAGGTTGCCATAACGACACGATTAATCATAACCCTATATGGAAAAATAAATTAGCATGAACCTCCTTTATATTGCGCTAAGGGCCTCTTCCATGATAGATATATTGCCCACCAATTTGTTCATTAGGGATGTTCCACCCTTTTGAGTGCTCCTAGTATTGTTCTTGTCTTCCTTTGACTACAGTTGTGAGTCACTAGTAGGATTATCTATATTGAGGTAATCATCTCTTGGTCCCCATTTTGATTAATTATCTTATGCATCCCCCTACCGTATTCATCTCCACATGCAATACGTAACAGTTCGAAGCTCCTAATATGTATGTTAATCCATGATGCTAATTTTGATTTGCCGCAGTAAAAATTCATATAAAACAAATTTTTAGTTATAATAACTTCTAAAAATGTTAATAAATAATATTAGATAGTACTAAACATATTTACTTTCTTAAGAATTTTATGGTTTCTTCCTCCAAAGTTACCATCTTTAGTTCTTCATCCCATCCCGCCTCCGAGAGATCTTTGTCCTTATTATATCTAACTACTTTGCCTCCCAACCTTGCATATGATTCATAATATTGTCAACGCTATACCTAGCACAAAACTTCCCGTTTACCACTCTTGCAACAAGCTGGTATGAACTATCTACAACTTTTATCGCATTTCCTCCTATTTTCAGCCTCCTGGAAGAGAATCTTAATTAGTTCATCTGAATGTTCTTCCAGCTAAAGTTTATTCAGCATTCCTATTCTTTCAATTTGAATATTCTTATCCTTGGTAACAAACTTTTGTTTAGTCTCCTCTTTGAAGGATAAGATGCTTGGTCCTCCATGGACATTCATTCTCGTATAGTTAGTGATATCGATGTACAAACTATACTAATTGTGGTTCTTCTCGTCTAGTTAGTGAGATGTCACAATCCACTTTGTATAGACTGGATCAGTAGGCATATGGCTTGTGAACAAGTGCATGCCAGGGGTCTGGTGATGCTTATGTCATCACCCCAACCAAACTAGGATTAAGTAGAAAGGTTCAAGGGAATAAGGTAACATATAGAATAAGTGGAGCCAAGTTTTGTACCAGAAATTGGAAAGAGAAGGCCAACGCGAACAGATTGGTGATGGTTAGCTAGAGTCGTTAATTAAGAAATGGCAATATTTATGTACCTAAGCAGTGGTGACCAAAGTCCTAGCTATTTGCGGGTTGTGCATATGATAGCTAGAGCCTGATCTTATAATTACTTGGCTAAATTCCAACTTGATACCCTCAACTATTCAAGTTGTTCAACTTGATACCATAAACTTTTTACTCAACAACTTGATATCATCAACTATTGAATATTTCCATGTTGATACTAAAAAAAAAGGACGAAACTGTAATGCCCCACCTCTAGCAGTTCACTAATGGAACACTTGTAACTTTGACTCGGTTGAGAATCGAATCTTGAAAAAACCTTACCGCAAAATCAATCACGGACGAAATACAATGAACCCTTCAAATTGATGGAAGGGTTTCTATTGAAAAGAGTCCAAGAGTTTTCGTTGGTTGTTTTGCTGCTTGGTTTTGTGTTGCTTTATGTTTTGTCTTGCTTTCGAAGACTTGGTTTTCATGATTCGCTTTCTCGCTTGCGCATTCGTTTAGAATCGTAAGAGAAAGAGATCGAAGGATGCTAAGCAAGTATTGTTGCAATTTTAGGACGCATAACCAATGAGTGATCGCTGCGTAAGGCTTCCCCATCTCTTGCACTAATTCGTTCGGATGAGTGGCTTCGGCCCTTCGATGAATCATTTGGTCTGCACGCTTTAATAAATAAATCTCTAGTTTACTCAGTTGCATGTTCCTCTGCTCAATGATATCAACATAATAAGATAAAATTTTAAAAATAGAAATTTGCATGCTAGATTTGTAGAACTTCTATCTTACTTCTTTATAAAGAGAACTACTACTTGAAACATAGAGTATGAAAGATTGACGTATTGAAGAGCTAAGGCTCTATAGAAATGAAATAATGCATATTGTTCAAACTGTTGCAATAGAATTTTCTAGTCTGATAGAATTTTTTTATCGCATCGGTCTCAGACAACTTGTGTACAAGATATCGGGTCTCTCAAGCGGTATCCTAGGACACTTGGAACCGTTCGGCCTAGGAGAGGCTAATCGGAACACCCTGAGGCAATGAAGTCATCGCTATTAGGCGGGTGTTTATGTCTATTAGTTAGCTAGTTCACGTGTCAAAGCAGCCATTTTGAGCATATTTTGGTGCAGTGCTGGGCCGTGATAACACCGCTACTAATCATGGATTTTCCATGGACCATCATGTAGTTAGGTCGCATACTAGGTTTACCTTCTTGCAAACCTAATACTTGATGCCAAGATTGATTCATAAGTTAGATACATATATGCAAATTATTGCTAATTTGTGTGTCTGCTGCAGGAATAACCGTTCGACCGTGGGTAAGAATTATCATATGCATGGTTCAATCTATCGTTTATGTTTCTTTGCATGAATTGTTAAAAAGAAACTTTACAACTAGAAAGATCACATAATAGTAATACTTACTTCACATGTTTACTTAGTGTAGATTTATAGGTGAGTTTGGCCATGGTCGCTCACCAGTACATGTTGTAGTACATACCCACGTTTGTGGACAAATCTCTAGGTTCTGGTAGCGAAAGTTTAACAAGCATTTTGAAGCTTTAGGAGCGCATCCCCTCAAGCGGAACCGTGCTCGTACTGCTTTCCAAAGCTTTCCTCTGCTGTGTGCAATCTCTTCTTCTGCTAGGTGTTTTAATTTTTTGGTCCTACTAAAAGGACATGATGTATAGACTTTGGGGCAAATTTTGGATTTTCAAGTATTGTAGCCATCTATGGCATATTTTGTAATCAGCCAAGCAAGTACTTTATAATCCAATCTTCAAGTATTCAATAAAAGAAAGTATTTTGTGTTCCTATCAAATCTGTTCAACTTTGGTTCTCTGCATTTTAAATATCTTGCTTCTATATATGTATATTTTTGTCTAACTTGTGTCTTGTGCAGGTACTATACCTTGTACAAGCACAACTTAGGCTTGCACGGCATCACGCCCAAGCGAGGACGATCGGCCCTTACGGGATCCGGACGTGACAAGGTAGTATCAGAGTACGGCTTTACGTCCTTGACCTCTTCAAATATCGTTTACAAAAAAATGATATAAGTTTTTAAGCGATTTTAAAAGTCCCGAATTTCGAAAATGATTGCGAATCTATATAAGTAAATTGATGGAATTATATGTCCCGATCTTGAAAAGTATGAAAATCCAACGTCCCAAGCAATAAGTCCATAATACGTTATGAGACTAGTGCAAGCTACTCTCTTTTGCAGCAGGATGACTATAACTGGTAATTAAGGGACATCGCGCGCAATGAGCGTGAGCGATCACCAAGTCGATAGGCTGATTGCTATGTTCAAAAATTAAAATGACCGATATGAGGCCCAACAGGAACGGTTCGAAGCTCAGCAGCAACGAGCTGATGCTAGAGCCTTGTCACAGCAACAACAGCTTGACTCTCAGACTCAAATTGTAACAACACTGGTAGCTAACAGTGGTGCATCGGGGACCGCCGTAACATCTGTGACAGCCGTGACTGCGCCTCGGGGAGTAGGCTTAGCAAAAGTCGATGAGCCTCAACGGACGGCCATGAAGTCTACCTTTAGGGGTGCCGAGTTTCTGAAGTTGAACCCTCCAGAGTTCGAAGGCAGGACCGTGCCTGATAAGGTGATGGACTCGATCGCCAAGTTGGAGGGCTCGTTTGAGTTTGCTTCGATACCTGCGAACAAAAGCGTGGCGTGTGGAGTTATGCAACTTATGAGCACACGACTGGTGGCAGATCAAGAAGCTGGATCTCGCCACAAAGCACCAGGATGGAATAATTACTTAGGGGATGTTTAAGGATGCATTCTTGGCACAGTATCTCCCGCCAGCTATCAGGCAGAGAAAGGAAGATGAGTTCACCGAACTTAAGGAAGCATGTCCGTCAAAGACTATGAGTCGGAATTCTCCAAGCTTACTAAGTTCGCTAGCTCGATGATCCCTAACGAGATGGCTCGTACGCACAGGTTCATCAAAGGCCTGAGCAACGACCTCTGAAAGGATGTAATGAATCGTGAATGCACATCTTACATTAAAGCTTTTGAGGCAGCAGTTCAGAACGAGCAGTTCAAGCCTTGAAGTATTCTAGAAAAGGCGTCGACTACTCGAAACATTCTGCCAAAAGATACCATGACGGGGAGAAGAAGATAGAGGGTGAAAAATGCTCTACAATTGAGTGCAGCTATTGTGGTAAGCAAGGGCACGTAGTGGAAAACTGTCGTTATGCTAAAGGTGAATCCTTCAATTGCGGCCAAATGGGCCATGTTCTGAGAAACGGTCCGACCAAGAGGCCCGTGCCACAAAACCGCAATGAGAATGCCAGACGTGGCCAGAATCAGAACCCCGTGCCAGCTCCAGCCAACAGACAGACTGATCAGATAGAGAGACCTAGGGTGTATCAGCTGAATATTGAGCGCAACGCAAGCGGGCACGATGTTGGTGAGTCTGATTTTTTTTACCTCTTGATGCCTTGATTATTGACTCCTTGATCTCTTAAGTTTTGAGGACGAAACTTCTTCTCGGGGTATTATGTAATGTCCCGCCTCCAGAAGTTCACTAATGGAACACTTGTAACTTTGACTTGGTTGAGAATCGTGTTTCGGGGAAACCTTACCGCCAAGTCAATCACGGACGAAATGCAATGAACCCTTCAAACTGATGGAACGGCTTATATTGAAATGAGTCCAAGAATTTTCGTTGGTTGTTTTGGTGCTTGGTTTTGTGTTGCTTTGCATTTTGTCTTGCTTTCGAAGACTTGGTTTTCATGATTCGCTTGCACGCTTGCGCATTCATTTCGATTCGTAAGAGAAAGAGATCGAAAGATACTAACCAAGTGTTGTTGCAATTTCAGGACGCATAACCAAGGAGTGATCGCTGCGTAAGGCTTCCCCATCTCCCACGTTGATTCGTTCGGTGAGTGGCTTCGGCCCTTCGATGAATCCTTTCATCTGCACGCCTTAATAAATAAATCTCTAGTTCACTCAGTTGTATGGCCCTCTGCTCAATGATATCAGCATAACAAGATAAAATTTAAAAAATAGAAAATTGCATACTATATTTGTAGAACTGCTATCTTACTTCTTTATAAATAGTACTACTTGAAACTTAGAATTGGCATCGAACTCGTTCAGAGAATTGATGCTTGACCCTTATTTGAATCAAATCAAATATGAAAGATTGACGTATTGAAGAGCTAAGGGTTAATAGAAATGAGATAATGCATATTGTTCAAACTGTTGCAATAGAATTTTCTAGTTTGATAGAATGTTTTTCATCGCATCGGTCTCGGACAACTTGTGCACAAGATATTGGGTCTCTCGAGCAGTATCCTGAGGCACTGGGAACCGTTCGGCCTAGGAGAGGCTAATTGAAACACCCTGAGACAATGAAGTCCTCGCTATTAGGCGGGTATTTATGTCTATTAGTTAGCTGGTTCACGTATCAAAGCAGCTATTTTGAGTATATTTTGGTATAGTGTTGGGCCGTGATAACATCGCTACTAATCATGGGGTTTCCATGAACCATCATATAGTTAGGTCGCATGCTAAGCATAGTTTAAAGTATCGGCCGATACCGATACAGTTTGGTATGTCCCGATCCGATACCGACCGATATCCGATACTGACCGATACCGACATTAGAGGTCTCTTTTCCGGTCAATTCCGCAAAAAAAATTGAATTAAAAAACCAATTAGCAAGGGTGTAAAAGCATAGTAAGGTTGTAAAAACATATAAAAGAGAAAAAATTATCCATCGCATATAAATCAATCGACAAGGATGACTACTATTTCATTCAATATAAAAAATACTAAGAAACAATACTGAAAATACTTTAAATTATGCATAAATGTATAAAATATATTCTCTAAAATGTTAACAATTACTAATAGTTGTTTGCTTTCCGATACCAAAAATTCGATACTCCGATCCGAAACCGCCGATACTACCGATACCGCCGATCCCGATACTCATAGGAATGGTCCGATACTGATTCCGATACCGATACTTTGAACCTTGATGCTAAGTTTACCTTCTTGCATACCTAATACTTGATGCAAAGATTGATTCATAAGTTAGATACATATATGCAAATTGTTGTTAACTTATGTGTCTGCTGCAGGGATAACCGTTCGGCCGTGGGTAAGAATTATTATATGCATGGTTCAATCTATCGTTTATGTTCCTTTGCATTAATTGTTAAAAAGAAACTAAACTAGAAAGATCACATAATAGTAATGCTAGCTTCATATATTTATTTAGTGTGGATTTCTATGTGAGTTTGACTACGGTCACTCACCAGTACATCTTGTAGTACTGACCCACGTTTGGGGACAAATCGCCAGGTTCTTGTAGCGAGAGTTGGGCAAGCATTTTGAAGCTTTAGGAGCGCATCCCCTCAAGCGGAACCGTGCTCGTGCTGCTTTCCAAAGCTTTCCTCTCCTGTGTGCAAGCTTTTCTTCTGCTAGGTGTTTTGATTTTTTGGTTATACTAAAAGGACATGATGTATGGGCGTTGTTGCAAATTTTGGGTTTACAAGTGTTGTAGCCATCTATGGCATATTTTGTAATCAGCCAAGCAAGTACATTGTAATCCAATCTTCAAGTATTCAATAAAAGAAAGTATTTTATGTTCTTATCAAATGTGTTCAAATTTGGTTCTCTGCATTTTAAATTATGTGCTTCTATATATGTATATTTTTGTCTAATTTGTGTCTTGTGTAGGTACTATGTCTTGTGCAAGAACAACTTAGGCTTGCACGATATCATGCCCATGCGAGGACGATTGGTTCCGTAAGGACCAAGAGGGATCGAAGCGTGACATAAACTACCCTTTTTATATCCAACACACCCCACCCCTACCCTCAACCCCTGGCTGCCGCCAACGCTGCTCAGCCTCCCGGCTGCTCAGCCTCCCAGCTGCACAACCTCCCCCCCTCTTCGTTGTTGTTGTCGTCACTACCGCCAGCATCGCTTTTGCAGCCACAAATTACTACTGCTACCGCCATGGAGAGAGGGGGCAGGGGGTGGGGTGACGCAGCCGGGGGAGGGGCGGCGGTGTGGGCAGCCTGGGGGAAGGGGGTGGAATAGCCGGAGGGAGGGTGGGGGGAGAGAGGTAATTTCGTCCATATTTTTTAGGGTATCAAGTTGTATTTTATAAAGTTGAGGGTATCAAGTTGACAACTTAAATAGTTGAAGGTATCAAGTTAAAATTTAGCTTAATTACTTCTCTATTTTATTGTGCAGGTATTGTGTCTTGTACAAGCGCAACTTAGACTTGTATGACATCACGTCCAGTGGTGACTTTACGGTCCTCTAAGATCGGGGCATGACACATTTCAAATGTGCTGACCCACGTCTCCATAGGTTATGCTAACCAAGGCAACATAGCGAGGAGTTGAAAGCCTGACTAGTCCATCAACCAATGCTCCTGCATATATCTTTTGAAGCTTCTTGTTGCAGTTCGAAGACTTCCTCCAAGGTGTTTATATATTTTGTTTCTACAGAGATATAATATATGGAACAATATTTACCATATGTTATTCAATTTTTTCTGCTTAACTATGTTGCTAGCTCTACCAATATGTGACACTTCAAAACTTCAAGCGAATATGCCTTCAACAAGCGCAAAACTTCAAGCGAATATGCCTTCAACAAGCTCAACTTAGACTTGTACGGTATTACGTTCGATGGCGACTTATCAATTTAGCAGAATCAAGACGTGACATATGGTAGCTTCTGCTATATTATGTTCTCTACTACCAATTGTGCTAATGTTAGGCCCGTGACAGAGAAGAATGAAAGTAAAGAATTCAACTAGATTCAAAAATATATGGGATAAATGTTTTGTTGTCATTGTTGTAATCGTCTACAAGTTCTCCATTAAATGTTATTCATATTTAAATTAATTTATTTAGACAGATTTTGTTTGTTCTCAATCTTTTTATATATGGTATAATTTATTGTGTTATGGGAATAGAGAATTTTTAGGAGATTATATTTGGGTATTTGATAATAATTCTTCCAGGTCAACTTGTCATATAATCTACCATGTCAATCGAGATTAAATTACCCAAAATTTTAGCGAGACAAACAATATTATATATATATATATATATATATATATATATATATATATATATAGACAAGTGGTTAAAGTGAGGCATATCACATGGAGGTTTCTAGTTCGAGCAACGTGCGAAGCACTTCAATTTCTTTATTGGGGAATCAAGCAAGGAGGGTGCAGTACGGTGTGACCCAGATGCGGGTACGGTACAGTACAACATGGGTTGTGTGCGAATGTAGTACGGGGGCAGTTGTGATTGGTACGAAGCGATTGAGATGTGGTTGCGGAGCTGTGCGATGCCAACCCGGATGCGGGTGCGGTGTTGTGTGGCCCGGATGCAGTGCGGTTGGTACGCTACAGTTTTGGTGCGATTGCGGATCTAGTGCAGTGCAGTTACGATATGGTATGTGGCCTTCGGGCCACGATGTAGCCTTCCGGTTGGGTTTGTAGGCCTTCCGACTGAGTTGTAGGCCTTCGGGCCAGAATAAAATTTAATTTCTTCGTGTGTATATATATATATATATATATATATATATATATATATATATATATATATATATATCTATATATATATATATATATACACTAGTAAATTCACATGTATTGCACGTAAAATAAATATTTTTATGATATGATTGAAAAATAATTCAAATATCTAAATATATTTGAATTATGATTTGTTAAACAATTTAAATATTTATAATATTTTTTGCTTCAAATTAATTTTTAATTTAGTTTTTGAATAGTTTTAAATTTACTCTGACAAAGTGCAATTGACGAAATGGATTACTATTGAGAACAGAGTTTTACCCAGCCCAATTAACCACAAAATTTTTATGGACTTGGTTACCAATTACTGGTTATTGGAATAAAGATAATTTTTTTGCTGAAATGTGCAATTACAAACACTAGTCCGATCCCTTGCACTAAATTCATACATCATGTCCAAATGTACTAAATTAGTCACAAAAAGGAAAACCATACATGTAATCAATATCAACACAAACCAATAGCAGACGCGCAACAATCTCGGTTGGGATTAATTGTTAATTAATTATCCACCATCAATTGTCAACACAAACCATACATTGCTGTTAAAAATATATTTGCTAGACATGAAATCTAAGAATCTAAACAAAACAAAAATCAAGATTTCAAAAAAAAAAAAAAAAATCTAGAATCTAAACCGAAAAACATAGTTCTAGTTTATGGAGATTTATCTTTATTTGATTGTGAAAGTGTCTTGCTTATTGCCATCTTCACTACGAAGTTTAGGCTCTAGGGTTACAACAACAAAAAAGTAGGAAGAAGGCATAAATAACCTAAAAAAAGAAGTAGTTGGGCAGAGTCGGTAGTGGTGATGGACTTTGCACAACCAAAATTCAGTGCTTTCTTTTTCTTTCTTTCATCCCGCAACATCATTATCATAATCTTTCTGTGGTGATGGACTTTGCACAACCAAAATTCAGTGCTTTCTTTTTCTTTCTTTCATCACGCAGCATCATTATCATATTTTCATATTTGCAAAAAAATTGGGTGATATAATCTCTCCATGATATGTCAGATTATATGTACTTTCCATATTTGCAAAAATCAATTCACCATCTCCTATCTAGAGGAATAAAATTACTTTACTTAGTAAGATATCCACATAATACAATAAATATTTTATTTTAGGTGCTACGTACTTACTATAAAAATTTCTTTTATTGGGCTAGCTTGCCATTTTTGGACTCTCTGACTCTATATATATACACGAACGTATACACATATATTAAGTACTGGGTAAAGTTTTGGGAGGAGACTACTGATTATGGATCATCTGCAGCAATAGGTTAGAATATTTAATTAATAATACTTGTTTGTTAGTTGATATCTCTATATATGTAGATCAACGTTATTTGGTTTCGATATCGGTTTCAGAACAATTAATGTATTTATTCATTGCGTGTTAGTATCTCGATCGATACAACTTTAAGAGCATTGTTATTTATCTTAGTCACGAGGTAGATTAAAGATGGTAAACAGAGGCCATGAATAAAGATTCAAACAAACTTCACAGCCTACCCTTTGTTAGATCCTAAAGTTGTAGAAGAGATCAGAGATTCACGCAAACAAGTTCTCCATTCAGGAATGTTGTTTTAACATCCATCTTAATGTATCACAACTTTATGTATTACACTCAGAGCAATCAACATCCTGATGGTTGTTATTCGCACTACTAGAGCATATGTGTCGAACTAGTCGATCCCATGCTTCTGAGAAAACCCTTTGGCTATTAGCCTTGCATTGAACTTATCAACATTTCCATCGGCCTTCATCTTTTTCTTGAAGATCCATTTACATCCGATGTGCTTTGCTCCTTCAAGCAGATCAACCAACACCCAAGTGTTGTTGGAGGTTATAGAATCAAACTTATCATTTACAGCCTCCTTCCAGAAGACATCTCTATTTTTTATCGCATAGTCATAGGTAAGCGGATCTGCATCATCATGAAAGGTGACAAAATCATCTACGAAGTCCATCTGCGTCCTCAATCGCTTAGACGACATCTCTGCAAGTTATGGTTCAAATGTTGTCTCTTCAATGACAAATTCTTCTTTGACTATATTTTTATTGGAAGAGATAGCCTCCTCTGCACCAACACTATTCTTCGGAATGTCCGTGAGAACAATGTTCTTGTGCCTTGCAAATTTGTCTTCAAAGAATTCCGTGTCACGAGATTCGATGCTATAATTTGATTCAATATCAAGGAACCTCCGAACATCACTATTTTTAGCATATCCCAAGAATATAGCATTCGTAGTCTGGAACCTTCACATATGTCAGACACCCCTACACTCGAATGATATTCAAGTTGGGTCTGACCTTGAACCAGAGTTCATGAGGAGTAACATAAAAAGTTACGTACGACACAATGTTCAAAATAAAAATAGTCGTATATACAGCTTCTCCCCAGAAGAAGTTTGGAAGTCCCACAGTCAACAACATTGAGTGTCAACGTCATATTCTTCCTTTTTGTAACTCTATTTGATTGAGGAGAATATGGAGTAGTTGTCTCACTGACAATTCTATTTTCTCTGCAGAACGATGGGAATTCAAGAAACCGATACTCTCAGCCTCGATTACTTCTGAGTCTCTTGAGTTGTAGTCTGGTTTGCCGTTCAGCTTCAGCCTTGAAGTCCTTGAATTAACTTCTCGAACGCTTCATCTTTCGACTTGAGAAGATAGATGAATATGTACTTTGAAAAGTCGTCGATGAACATAATGAAATACTTCATCCCGGCCTTTGTAGAGAATAGCTTGAAGTCGCAGATATCTAAGTGCATCAACTTCAGAAGTTACAAGTTGAAGTTTTTAGTCGAAGTTACAAGTTGATGTCCATCCTTACTCAAGAGGATAACCAGAAGAACATACATCATTGACATTTTTAGTCGGAGTTACAAGTTGAAGTTTGAACATCCTTTCGGTACAAAATGGTTTTCTGAAATATGTTCCTTTATAAGACACCCATCTGGCCAGTGTTGATGTCCATACTTACGCCTTCGTTATACAACAAACTTTCTGAGATCGGGTTCTTAGCAATCACTGGTACATGCTTCACATCCTGAAGCATCTGTGACTTTCCCAAAGTCTTATTCAGTACCACTGTCCCGATATCAAGTACTTCAGCTTGTGCTTTGTTTGCCACTAAAATCTTCTCAGAAGTAGGCTTGTATGTGGTAAACAACTCCCTATTTGAGCAAACATGACTTGATGCACCAGTGTCCACCTACCAGTCGGTGTCGACACTAGTTGAGATAACCTACACAATCATAGCATACTGACTTCACCTTCAGATAGTTGAAGTCCTTCTTGTTGTAAGAAGCCTTCTGCTTTCCCTTGGAGTCTCCAGTATACACTATATTGGCCTTGGCCAACTGCTTGGACATAGTGTCCATCTTGAGTTGAGCCCTCAACTCAATCTTCAATATGAATCCAGTGTAGTAGGAGTTCTAGGTAGATCTCCATATTCTTTCGATACATGTCCGAAATAAACTTGTTCCATGCAGGCTAAAGCCTGGAGACAATACCCCTCACAATGAATTGTCCACTAGGGACATGCCATTATTCTAAGTTTTTGAGTAACTTGAGAAATTCTTTAACTTGAGGTAACATAGTCTTGTTATCCTCAAACTACATCTTGTAGAACTTGTCTGTGACATAGTTGCCTAATTCGCCAAACCCCCTACGTCCCACGAATTGGGACGAATGACCCCGAACTGGGTGCGTTTGCTACCCGTTCGTCAAATTTAGCGACCCGGATTTTGATGATTTTGGTTATGAACTTATGATAGTTGGTTTAGTTATAAGAATATTGTCTATATTTTCCTTCACTTAGATTTTGATGGCTTTGATTATAAATTTGTGATATTTGGGGTATACTTATATATAATTGTATATGGTACAAAAGACGACCCAGATAAAAACGAACGACCCCAAATAGCGTACCGAATAAGCCTACCCCCACCGCACTGCGTACCGGCTGAGGTACCGTACCGCGTACCCATACCCGTAACACGTGCCAAAGCGACCCACGATCCTGGTAACATTGGTCTATGATATGAATTTTGTTTCTTCCCTCATCAGACTTGTAATGTTTCTCTATAGACTCCCAGATGTCCTTAGCAATGACCGTCTTGCTGTATGATTCTGCCCTTGAATCTTCTATGACGTTCAGAATCAGCAACTTGTAGAGGTTGTTCTCTTCTCCACTTCGTCTGCAAAGTAGTGGCCTCAGCAATTCTCCGAGCATTATCATTATTCGGAATAGTAGGCATAGGATCTATCAACATGTAATCAATGTTCACGAGTTGAAGATTGAGACTAATCTTTCTTTTCCAGATATTGTAGTGCTCCCTGTCAAACTTTTCAAGTTTGTTAAAACTTGTGTCGAGAAGACTTGCACGATTGTTCTCCATCTTACTCGGATCATGCTCTGAGATTGTTAGTCCCGAGGTAAATCAAAGATGGTTAACAGAGACCAGGGTTCAAGCAAACTTTACAGTCTACTCTCTGTTAGATTATGAAGTTGTAGTCGATATTAGAGATTCACGCAAACAAGTTTGCTCTCTGATTGCCTCGATTCCAATGAAGTAAAAATATATAATATTGTATCTGATTACAACTTCCAGAAGATCAAAACTGTTCTTCCTTGCAAACATTTTACAATTGAGACAAAGTACTACAACGAAGAAGAAGAAAGAAAGTGAAGAAGACAGAAAACAATCCTTGTTGGAGTGATGAAGACCATCGTTGCTTAAAAAAAGAATCGACCTCACATGATCTGCTCCCAGGAACCATCAAAGTGCCACTTTACACCCTTGAGCCCGAGTCCGGGGTCGAGTCACTAAGTCCCTTTGGGACTATAGCTCCTTAGATATTTTTTTCAAGAGTGACAAAAATCATAAATGCTTTCTTGAAGAGTTTAACATTTATCTTCCTAGGAAAATACCCTCACATGGCACCCACATGTGCCCCACCACAACCCATATGAATACCTCAATAACAAGCAAAGTCTTATATTGAGATGCGCACTTAGAGTTGTAGCCAATGTGGGACTATCTTTGCTAGTCCTAAGGAAAAACTCCAACAATTTGTACTTTGTAGTAATTGGAGAGTAGGATAATTAGCAAGTATAACCCACAATTGTATATAGCCTTTCAAAATAAAATTTATATAGCCTTTCAAAATGAAATTATTTAGGGAGAGACAAAAGTCTAGGGTGGAGCAAATTAATATATAGCCTCAATTGATACATGAAAAATTCATTACATGGAATTAATCTTAGCAACACGTGAAGTTAATTGCCAATTAAATGAGTTCAAAACACACGTGATATTATTGTTTGAAACAGCGTGATCAGTCCTTACTATGCATTTATGAATTTTATGATTAATTCTTGTGTGCTTATTTTCTATATATAATATTAACAAAAATGTTATTAGCATAGGGTTCCATTATATGTGGCTAATAGTGAAAGTTTTATTTTAGATTGAGAGAATTTCTTCATTATATGTGTTTTTGTTAATGCACTTTTAGCAGAGCCTTTGCCTCTAGATTTTGATGGCCAAGATAAGGAGATGACTAAAAATGAGTTGAACATGGAGTACGACCAGGTACAAATAGTTCAATATTGTAGTCATTCTGAGTTATTGTATGTGAACAAATAAAGCAACAAGTCATTTACTATTTATCCAACTGTACTAATTAATGTCTTCCAATGTTTTTAAATTAATAGTACAAGAAAATAAGCATATGCATCACGTTCAATATTTTTTAAATCTTAATATCCCAAAAAAAATTACTTATGGATCATATGCATTTTTCAAGTTTCTCTCTCTCTCTCTCTCTCTCTCTCTATATATATATATATATATATATATATATATATATATATATATATATTGTTCCTTCCTACGTTTCGGCGACCAACGCCTTGAGGGGGATTCGAACCGTGGCCATCGCCACGGAAGCCCCCGATGTAACCGATAGGCTACTCCCCCTCCCCCCCCCCCCCCCCACACACACATATATATATATATATATATATATATATATATATATATATATATATATATATATATATATACACTTAAAAAATGTACATGCTCCTTAATTACAAGTCCATAAGTAACTTTCTTTGAGACATCAAGATTTAAAAAATAATGAACATGAGACATATGCTTATTTTCTTGTACAATTAATTTAAAAAGATAGGAAAAAATTAATTATTATAATTCGATAAATAGTAAATTACATGCTGCTTTATTTGTCTACATACAATATCTCAAAATGACTATAATGTTGAACTATTAGTACCTGGTCGTGCACAATGTTCAACTCATTTTTAGTCATCTACTTATCTTGGCCATTGAAATCTAGAGGCAGAGGATGTTCCAAAAGTGCTAAGAAACTCATCTAATAAAGAAATCCTCTCAATGTAAAAGAAAAAACTTTCACTATTAGCCACATATAATGGAACCCTATGTTAATAACATTTTAATTTGTTAATAATGTATAGAAAATAAGCACACCAGAATTAATCATAAGATTCATAATTGCGTAGAACCGATCAGTATCAAGCTCTTTCAAACAATAATCTCACGTACATGTATTTGGGACTCATTTAATTGGTATTCAACTCTCATGTGTTGCTAAGATTAATTCCATGGAATGAATTTTTCAAGTTTCAATTAAGGCTATATACTAATTTGTTCCACCTCATACTTTTGTCTCTCCCCAAATAATTTTATTTTGAAAGGCTATATTATACAATTGTGGCGCATACTTGCTAATTATCCTACTCTCCGATTACTACAAAGTACAAATAACAAAGTTCTTAAAGATGTGTCGATCGAGATACTAACACGCAATGATCCATAATAACATTGATCTACACATACAGAGATATCAACTAACAAATAAATATTATTAATTAAATATTCTAACATGTTGTTGATGATCCATAACCAGCAGTAGTCTCCTCCCAAAACGAAAGAAGACTTCCTATTAAGGTCCATAACCAGCAATATGCTAAATTATTCGATTGGAATTTTCAATTTGTCTAAGAAGTCTCGGATGAATTGAAAATTCCAATCGAATAATTCAGCCTATTCCACCTTAATAGGAAGTCTTCTTTCGTTTCTCAACAGTGAAGTAGGACCAAGCTCATGAGCTTATTATCCTTTGTCGGAACAAGTTGATAGGATCCCCCTTTTTACGTCCCCATGTCGCCACACGGAAGAGAGATGGGACGGGCGGATCTACTAGTGGGTAGGGGTGGGCTCCAGTCCACCCAGCCAATCCGAAAATTTATTTTATATACATATAGTACACTGTCTACAATCCAGGGGTGGGGTAAAACACTAGCTACATTCCAGGATAGAAGCCCTTATTTCCCTTAGAGCATCTCCAACCATGTTTTTGAGTTTGGAAAAAATGGTTGCCACATAGGAATCACAACTTATTTCAAAATTCCTTCTCCAATGCAAATATGAAATAAATTATGAAGTTGACATGACAGTGACATGTCAAAGATATGTGAAGTTGGTTGTCTAGATCTAGACAATGGACTTCACAATGTTTTACTTAAACTTCATCAATTATGAATAAAAATATTTATAAACAAAGAAAGAAGTGAAAAAGTTGTTTTAGAAGTTGGAAAAAAGTAGTTTTTATTGTTTTCTCAATACTTTTGTATTGGAGAACACTTTTCTTTCTCATTGTCTTGTATGAATACAATCTTGCCACATAGGAAATATATTGTCTTGTGTCTAATGCCACATAGGAATCACAACACAAAACAAGACAATAGGATTGGAGATGCAAGGAAAAATAAGAAACGAGGAAGACGAAGCCATTAATGATAGTTAGCAATGGTCGAATTAGAAAGATAAGTCATGTGTCTACTTAAGGCCACAAACTTATTCGGCAGGGATCTCACAACGGAGAAATTCATGCTCTACAGTGTGGACGGGGATATCTTGCCACGCTACAAGTTAGCCTCAATGAGGATCATGTAATACTCATGCCTATAAGCACATCCGACTATTTGTCCTAGGTCAACGCAGTCCCCCCATCCCCAGGTACCGTTCTAGAAAATTTACCAAACCTTGTACACAAATTTTCCATGACCATGAAAATGCATATACAACTCAACTATAAGCAAAATTGTATGGTAAAGAACTGAAAGTAAATAGAACCAACATTTTATATCTTATTTCGCAAAGCAACACTTGGTGACCTATTGGTCCCAATATTTTCATCTTTCATATGGTGACCTATCGGTCTCAACGTTGCCATTCTTTATATGATATGCAAGTTGGGAGTTCTTGATATTCACTCTCCAACTTGAGGGAGGGTGTTGAAAAGGAAAGGTCAATGATATCTGGCTATTCATCGATTAATATATTATATTAATTGTGTATTTGTTTAGTTGTCTTTTATACTTATTTCCTTAGAATAGATTAGCATGATTGTAGGAAATCTCTTGTATAAAGCTACGTCTACTGATTCAATTAAATTCATTCAAAGAAAAATATTGTTTTCCTTCTTTACAAGTGTAATTTAACCGATAAAAGAGGTCCACCCCCTCAAGTTGTCCCAGTGTACTTTGGTGGAGAGCCTCTATTTTGTCTGGCCATTTTGCTTATCGTCCATGTAGACTATATAAAAATGCATGCCATGCATCGAGGTCACTAATAATATTAGACCCAAGTACAGAAACCTTCACCCTGTCAGGTGAGAATGCACTATTAATTAGTCTTCCTAATTATATATCGATTGACCAAACATCTATAAGAATATATACTTGCCTATATCCATTGGCAGCATGCAGCAATATATGTCTGTGAGAAATGAGGCAGAGAACAAGAGGATGTTTATGAAGAGTGGCTATGGAAGGGGAACAAATCCAGTAACTAATATTGCTTTGATCAGTTTAAGAGTACACTGACCTAGCAACCTTTTATATAGTTTAACATCTACAGAGTCATGCATCTTGTACTTGCGTCCTATAATAGGATACGAGACAAGGAGCATGCTTCGGGAGTGAAAATAATTTTCTGCAGAATTCATGTAAGATCAAAGCATTGTTATCTCCTTCGGCAATACTAGGGAATAATGGTTAAATTTTATGCAAGATCGACTAGTGTGGGAATTCATCACCCTTCAGCACTTAGATTGCCCACATACCAGGAATATCAACTTCACTATCCCCTTCTCAATTCAGAAAACCACATATCAGGACTACTAACAAATGAGAAAAAGTAATAAAAAGAATAAGAACCAAATATAAAAAATGGCCCGAAGCCAAAAATTGCCCCAAGTAGTATTCGACAAGAAGACATGAAAGACTCAAGAAAATAATCTAGAATTTGGCTCAAAGGAATCACCGTCCTACTCATCATTGTCAAATTCTCTGTTTTGGACTCATAGGAACCAACTTACTCATCATTGTCTAAAAATTAGCTAAATATTAGCTACTTCCATCGATCACCATATTGTTAGGGGATGCCGTCAAATTTAGCTTCTAATCAAGGGGCTCAAAGTGACTGATACTCATAAGTGATGATGGGACAAAAACATGTGCATCGTAAGTACTTGAAACTAAATTTGGCTCAAAGGAATCACCCTCATAGTCACCATCACCAAATTCTTTATTTTAAACTCAAACTCAACAATGTCTAAAAGTTATCGAAATGTTCGCTACTTCTATCTATATATAAATTGGTAGGGGAAGACATCAAATTTAGCCTCTAATCAAGGGGCTCCAAGAGACTGATACTCTTCTATAATGATGAGACTGATACATGTATATCATAAGTCTTATAATGTAGAATTTGGCTTAAAGGAATCATCACCCTACTCACTATTGCCAAATTCTATTTTTAGACTCAAAGAAATCACCTTACTCACCACTCTCTAAAAATTAGCTAAAAATTAGCACATAATCTTCCATTCAAAGCCAACCCTTGCAAACAACATTCGTCATCATTACATGTTTGTATTATTGATAAGCAGAACAAGCAAAACCAATTCTGTGTTGGCAGCACACAAAGACTGGAATTAACAAGTTTGCATATAGTCACAAGGAGTATGCATCATGAAAAAAATTAAGTTGCATTATACTAGATTTGTGTGCCACCTAGTTGTGTCCACACCTAATTACAAAAGTTCATGCTTCTAAGTCTAAGGTTGCCCACTTCCCCATAATCAAGTGCTCTCGAGACATAATGCTACATAATTTGGTGAAACTTGACAGGTTCATAATTTGGTGATAAGGAAAGTTTTGTTGCTTAAAATTCTCTAACCATTCCCTCCGGAACCTCTCTGGCAAACCATTGAACTTGGTGGCTTGGTCATTATTGTAAAGACAGTCATAGGTTTCCATAACGACACGATTAATCATAACCCTATATGGAAAAATAAATTAGCATGCATGAACCTCCTTAGTATTGCGCTAAGGGCCTCTTCCATGATAGATATATTGCCCACCAATTTGTTCATTAGGGATGTTCCACCCTTTTGAGTGCTCCTAGTATTGTTCGTGTCTTCCTTTGACTACAGTTGTGAGTCACTAGAAGGATTATCTATATTGAGGTAATCATCTCTTGGTCCCCATTTTGCTTAATTATCTTATGCATCCCCCTACCGTATTCATCTCCACATGCAATACGTAACAGTTCGAAGCTCCTAATATGTATGTTAATCCATGATGCTAATTTTGATTTGGCGCAGTAAAAATTCATATAAAACAAATTTTTAGTTATAATAACTTCTAAAAATGTTAATAAATAATATTAGATAGTACTAAACATATTTACTTTCTTAAGAATTTTATGGTTTCTTCCTCCAAAGTTACCATCTTTAGTTCTTCATTCCATCCCGCCTCCGAGAGATCTTTGTCCTTATTATATCTAACTACTTTGCCTCCCAACCATGCATATGATTCATAATATTGTCAACGCTATACCTAGCACAAAACTTCCCGTTTACCACTCTTGCAATAAGCTGGTATGAACTATCTAAAACTTTTATCGCATTTCCTCCTATTTTCAGCCTCCTGGAAGAGAATCTTAATTAGTTCATCTGAATGTTCTTCTAGCTAAAGTTTATTCAACATTCCTATTCTTTCAATTTGAATATTCTTATCCTTGGTAACAAACTTTTGTTTAGTCTCCTCTTTGAAGGAGAAGAGGCTTGGTCCTCCATGGACATTTATTCTCGTATAGTTAGTGATATCGATGTACAAACTATACTAATTGTGGTTCTTCTCGTCTAGTTAGTGAGATGTCACAATCCACTTTGTATAGACTGGATCAGTAGGCATATGGCTTGAGAACAAGTGCATGCCAGGGGTCTGGTGATGCTTATGTCATCACCCCAACCAAACTAGGATTAAGTAGAAAGGTTCAAGGGAATAAGGTAACATATAGAATAAGTGGAGCCAAGTTTTGTACCAGAAATTGGAAAGAGAAGGCCAACGCGAACAGATTGGTGATGGTTAGCTAGAGTGGTTAATTAAGAAATGGCAATATTTATGTACCTATGCAGTGGTGACCAAAGTCCTAGCTATTTGGGGGTTGTGCATATGATAGCTAGAGCATGATGTTATAATTACTTGGCTAAATTCCAACTTGATACCCTCAACTATTCAAGTTGTTCAACTTGATACCATAAACTTTTTACTCAACAACTTATACCATCAACTATTGAATATTTCTAAGTTGATACCACAAAAAAATGACGAAACTGTAATGTCCCGTCTCCAGCAGTTCACTAATGGAACACTTACCTCCAAATCAATCACGGACAAAATGCAATGAACCATTCAAATTGATGGAACGGTTTCTATTGAAATGAGTCCAAGAGTTTTCGTTGGTTGTTTTGCTGCTTGGTTTTGTGTTGATTTATGTTTTGTGTTGCTTTCGAAGACTTGGTTTTCATGATCCGCTCTCTCTCTCTTCCGCATTCATTTCGAATCTTAAGAGAAAGAGATCGAAGGATGCTAACCAAGTGTCGTTGCAATTTTACGACGCATAACCAAGGAGTGATCGCTGCGTAAGGCTTCCCCATCTCTTGCGTTGATTCGTTCGGGTGAGTGGCTTTGACCCTTCGATGAATCCTTTGGTCTGCACGCCTTAAAAAATAAATCTCTAGTTCACCCAGTTGCATGTTCCTATGCTTTCCTTCACTTGGATTTTGATGGATTTGGTTATGAACTTATGATATTTGGTGTATACTTCTATATAATTATATATGGTACAAAAGACGACCCAGATAAAAACGAACGACCCCAAATAGCGTACCAAATAAGCCTACCCCCACCGCACCACGTACCGGCTGAGGTACCGTACCGCGTACCCATACCCGTATCACGTGCCAAAGCGATCCACGATCCTGGTAACATTTGTCTGTGATATGAATTTGGTTTCTTCCCTCATCAAACTTGTAATGCTTCTCTAGAGACTCCCAGATGTCCTTAGCAATGACCGTCTTGATGTATGATTCTGCCCTTGAATCTTCTATGGCGTTCAGAATCAGCAACTTGCAGAGGTTTTTCTCTCTTCCACTTCGTCTGCAAAGTAGTGGCCTCAACAATTCTCTAAGCATTATCATTATTCGGAATAGTAGGCTTAGGATCTATCAACACGTAATCAATGTTCACGAGTTGAAGATTGAGACTGATCTTTCTTTTCCAGATATTGTAATGCTTTCCGTTAAACTTTTCAAGTTTGTTAAAACTTGTGTCGAGAAAACTTGCACGGTTGTTCTCCATCTTACTCGGATCATGCTCTGAGATTGTTAGTCCAGAGGTAAATCAAAGATGGTTAACAGAGGCCAAGGTTCAAGCAAACTTTGCAGTATACCCTCTCTTAGATCCTGAAGTTGTAGTCGAGATCAAAGATTCACGCAAATAAGTTTGCTCTCTGATTACCTCGATTCCAAAGAAGTAAAAATATAAAATATTGTATCTGATTACAACTTCCAGAAGATCAAAACTCTTCTTCCTTGCAAACATTTTGCAATTGAGACAGAAAGTACTATAACGAAAAAGAAGAAGAAAGAAAGTGAAAGAGACAGAAAACAATCCTTGCTGGAGTGATGAAGACTATCGTTGCTTAAAATAAGAATCGCCCTCACATGATCTGCTCCCAGGAACCATCAAAGTGCCACTTTACACCCTTGAGCCCGAGCCCGAGCTCGAGCCCGAGTCCGAGTCCGAGTCCGGGGTCGAGTCACTAAGCACCTTTGTGACTTTAGCTCCTAAGATATTTTTTTCAAGAGTGACAAAAAGCATAAATGCTTTCTTGAAGAGTTTAACCTTAATCTTCCTAGGAAAACACTCTCACATGGCACTCATATGTGCCCCACCACAACCCATATGGATACCTCAATAACAAGCAAAGCCTTATATTGAGATGCGCACATAGAGTTGTAGCCAATATGGGACTATCTTTGCTAGTCCTAAGGAGAAAACTCCAACAATTTGTACTTTGTAGTAATTGGAGAGTAAGATAATTAGCAAGTATGACCTACAATTGTATATAGCCTTTCAAAATAAAATTTATATAGCCTTTCAAAATAAAATTATTTAAGGAGAGACAAAAGTCTGGGGTGGAGCAAATTAATATATAGCCTCAATTGATACATGAAAAATTCATTACATGGAATTAATCTCAACAACACGTAAGAGTTGATTACCAATTAAATGAGTTCAAAACACACGTGATATTATTGTTTGAAAGAGCGTGATTGGTTCTTACTACGCAGTTATAAATCTTATGATTAATTCTTGTGTGCTTATTTTCTATATATTATTAAAAAATGTTATTAGCGTAGGGTTCCATCATATATGGCTAATAGTGAAAGTTTTTTTTAGATTGAGAGAATTTCTTCATTAGATGTGTTTTTGTTAATGCACTTTTAGAAGAGCCTTTGCCTTTAGAATTTGATGGCCAAGATAAGGAGATGACTAAAAATGAGTTGAACATGGAGTAGGACCAGACACTAATAGTTCAACATTGTAGCCATTCTGAGATATTGTATGTAAACAAATAAAGCAACAAGTGATTTACAATTTATCCAACTGTACTAACTAATGTCTTCCTATGTTTTTAAATTAATAGTATTAGAGATAAGCATATGCATCACGTTCAATATTTTTTAAATCTTGATATCCTAAAGAAAATTACTTATTGGAACAGAAAATATATATATTGGTGTCCTTCCTACGTGTCGGCGACCAACGCCTTGAGGGGGATTCGAACCGTGCCCATCGCCACGGGAGCCCCCGGTGTAACCGATAGGCTACACCCCAAAAAAAAAAAAAAAAAAAAAAAAAAAATATATATATATATATATATATATATATACACACACACTTAAAAAAAGTACATGCTCCTTAATTACAAGTCCATAAGTAACTTTCTTTGAGACATCAAGATTTTAAAAATAATGAACATGAGGCATGCTTATTTTCTTGTACAATTAACTTAAAGATATAGGAAAACATTAATTATTATAGTTGGATAAATAGTAAATCACATTCTGTTTTATTTGTCTACATACAATATCTCAGAATGACTATAATGTTGAACTATTAGTACCTGGTTGTGCACAATGTTCAACTCATTTTTAGTCATCTACTTATCTTGGCCATTAAAATCCAGAGGCAGAAGATCTTCCAAAAGTGCTAAGAAACTCATTCAATAAAGAAATCCTCTCAATGTAAAAAAAAAAAACTTTCACTATTAGCCACATATAATGGAACCCTATGTTAATAACATTTTAATTTGTTAATAATGTATAGAATATAAGCACACCAGAATTAATCATAAGATTCATAACTGCGTAGAACCGATCAGTATCATGCTCTTTCAAACAATAATCTCACATACGTGTTTGGAACTCATTTAATTGGTATTCAACTCTCATGTGTTGCTAAGATTAATTCCATGCAATTAAGGCTATATACTAATTTGCTCTACCCCATACTTTTGTCTCTTCCCAAATAATTTTATTTTGAAAGGATATACTATATAATTGCGGCTCATACTTGCTAATTATCCTACTCTCTAAATACTACAAAGTACAAATAACAAAGTTCTTAAAGATGTGTCGATCGAGATACTAACACGCAATGATCCATAATAATATTGATCTACACATACAGAGATATCAACTAACAAACAAATATTATTAATTAAATATTCTAACATGTTGTTGATGATCCATAACCAGCAGTAGTCTCCTCCCAAAACGAAAGAAGACTTCCTATTAAGGTCCATAACCAGCAGTAGGCTAAATTATTCGATTGAAATTTTTAATTCGTCTAAGAAGTCTCGGATGAATTGAAAATTCCAATCGAATAATTCAGCCTATTCCACCTTAATAGGAAGTCTTCTTTCGTTTCTCAACAGTGAAGTAGGACCAAGCTCATGAGCTTATTATCCTTGTTCAAAACAAGTTGATAGGATTCCCCTTTTTACGTCCCCGTGTCCCCGTGTCGAGTCATTAAGTCCCTTTGGGACTATAGCTCCTAAGATATTTATTTCAAGAGTGACAAAAAGCATAAATGATTTCTTGAAGAGTTTAACCTTTATCTTCCTAGGAAAACACCCTCACATGGCACCCACATGTGCCCCACCACAACCCATATGGATACCTCAATAACAAGCAAAGCCTTATATTGAGATGCGAACTTAGAGTTGTAATCAATGTGGACTAAATTTGCTAGTCCTAAGGAGAAAACTCCAACAATTTGTACTTTGTAGTAATTGGAGAGTAGGATAATTAGCAAGTATGACACACAATTGTATAAAGCTTTTCAAAATAAAATTTATATAGCCTTTAAAAATAAAATTATTTAGGGAGAGACAAAAGTCTGGGGTGGAGCAAATTAATATATAGTCTCAATTGATACATGGAAAATTTATTACATGGAATTAATCTCAGCAACACGTGAGAGTTGATTACCAATTAAATGAGTTCAAAACACATGTGATATTATTGTTTGAAATAGCGTGATCGGTCCTTACTACGCAGTTATGAATCTTATGATTAATTCTTGTGTGCTTATTTTCTATATATTATTAACAAAAATGTTATTAGCATAGGGTTCCATTATATGTGGCTAATAGTGGAAGTTTTTTTTAGATTGAGAGAATTTCTTCATTAGATGTGTTTTTGTTAATGCACTTTTAGAAAAGCATTTGCCTTTAGATTTTGATGGCCAAGATAAGGAGACGACTAAAAATGAGTTGAACATGGAGTACGACCAGGTACTAATAGTTCAACATTGTAGTCATTATGAGATATTGTATGTAAACAAATAAAGCAGCAAGTGATTTATTATTTATCCAACTGTACTAATTAATGTCTTCATATGTTTTTAAATTAATAGTACAAGAAAATAAGCATATGCATCACGTTCAACATTTTTTAAATCTTGATATCCTGAAGAAAATTACTTATGGATCAGTAATTGAGAAGGATGTGCATTTTTCAAGTCTCTTTCTATCTATCTATCTATCAATATATATATATATATATATATATATATATATATATATATATATATATATATATATTGGTGTCCTTCCTACGTTTCGGCGACCAACGCCTTGAGGGGGATTCGAAACGTGCCCATCGCCACGGGAGCCCCCGGTGTAACCGATAGACTACACCCCCACAAAGACGCACACACGCGCGCGCACACACACACACACACACACACACACACACACACATATATATATATATATATATATATATATATATATATATATATATATATATATACACTTAAAAAATGTACATGCTCCTTAATTACAAGTCCATAAGTAATTTTATTTGAGACATCAAGATTTTAAAAATAACGAACATGAGGTATATGCTTATTTTCTTGTACAATTAATTTAAAAAGATAGGAAAACATAAATTATTATAGTTGGATAAATAGTAAATCACATGCTGTTTTATTTGTCCACATACAATATCTCAAAATAACTATAACGTTGAACTATTAGTACCTGGTCGTGCACAATGTTCAACTCATTTTTAGTCATCTACTTATCTTAGCCATTAAAATCCAGAAGCGGAGGATCTTCCAAAAGTGCTAAGAAACTCATCCAATAAAGAAATTCTCTCAATGTAAAAAAATACTTTCACTATTAGCTACATATAATGGAACCCTATGTTAATAACATTTTAATTTGTTAATAATGTATAGAAAATAAGCACACCAGAATTAATCATAAGATTCATAACTGCGTAGAACCGATCAGTATCACGCTCTTTCAAACAATAATCTCACTATGTGTGTTTGGGACACATTTAATTGGTATTCAACTCCCATGTATTGCTAAGATTAATTAAATGCAATGAATTTTTCAAGTTTCAATTAAGACTATATACTAATTTGCTCTACACCATACTTTTGTCTCTCCCCAAACAATTTTATTTTGAAAGGCTATACTATACAATTGTGACTCACACTTGCTAATTATCCTACTCTTCGATTACTACAAAGTACAAATAACAAAGTTCTTAAAGATGTGACGATCGAGATACTAACATGCATTGATCCATAATAACATTGATCTACACATACAGAGATATCAACTAACAAACAAGTATTATTAATTAAATATTCTAACATGTTGTTGTTGATGATCCATAACCAGCAGTAGTCTCCTACCAAAACGAAAGAAGACTTCCTATTAAGGTCCATAACCAGCAGTAGTCTAAATTATTCGATTGGAATTTTTAATTCGTCTAAGAAGTCTCGGATGAATAAAAAATTCCAATCGAATAATTCAGCCTATTCCACCTTAATAGGAAGTCTTCTTTCGTTTCTCAACAGTGAAGTAGGACCAAGCTCATGAGCTTATTATCCTTAGTCAAAACAAGTTGATAGGATCAATCCCTCTTTTTACGTCCCCATGTCGCCACACGGAAGAGACTTGGGGACAGGGGCAGATCTACTAGTGGGCAGGGGTAGGATCCAGCCCACCCATCCAATCCGAAAATTTATTTTATATACATATGGTACATTGTCTACAGTCCAGGGGTGGGCTAAAACACTAGCTACATTCCAGGATAGAAGCCCTTATTTCCCTTAGAGCATCTCCAACCCTGTTGTGAGTTTGGAAAAAATTGTTGCCACATAGGAATCACTTCTTCTTATTTCAAAATTCTTTCTCCAATGCAAATGTGAAATAAATTGTGAAGTTGACATGGCAATGACATGTCAAAGATAATGTGAAGTTGGTTGTCTAGATCTAGACAATGGACTTCACAATGTTTTACTTCCACTTCATCAATTATGAATAAAAATATTTATAAACAAAGAAAGAAGTGAAAAAGTTATATTGTAAGTAGAAAAAAGTAGTTTTTATTGTCTTCTCAATACTTTTGCATTAGAGAACACTTTTCTATCCCATTGTCTTGTGTGAATACAATCTTGCCACATAGGAAAGATATTGTCTTGTGTCTCATGCCACATAGGAATCACAACACAAAACAAGACAATAGGATTGGAGATGCAAGGAAAAATAAGAAACGAGGAAGACAAAGCCATTAATGATAGTTAGCAGAGGTCGAATTAGGAAGAGAAGTCATGTGCCTGCTTAAGGCCACAAACTTCTTCGGCAGGGATCTCACGCCGAAGAAATTCATGCCCTACAGTGTGGACGAGGATGTCCTGCCACGCTCAAGGCCATAGATTTCGGACCATCTGTGTTTTACAAGTCCGGCCAGGTCAATATTTCTCCACTCCTATTAGTGTTTGATGAAATGATGCACGTATAATTCCGTGATTATGGAACAAATATACAGTTAGTGATGTTAGTAATGTCCCATATTATCGAACACATATCGAAGACAAGATAAACACAAAAACATACCCTAAGATACACCGATATAAATATGCCAATGATACCACATATTATCTGACACAATACTCTTTTTGTGTTTGATCTAATATCTAAGATGTCAATGTTCTATTTATGTTTGATCTAATGTCTAAGACAATAATATTTTGTTTGTGCCAATTATACTATTAATTTTGTCCCTTGATGGATTTTGTCCCTTATACTGTTGCAACTTTCTAGTAGAGAGAAGCATAACAAGAAATTAAATTTTAATCGAAAAGATGAGGATCACATGATTGACATCAACAATCACTGTTTACATGTTTTTTACATATATACGAAGATGAGGATCACATGCTTGATACAGGAATGATTCTGGGACAAAAAAACAAGCACTTTCGGGGATCCATGTTTACGTGCAGAATTGATCAACCAAATGTTCACCATAACAACTGAAATTTGGTAGTGAGTAAGTATATCATACCTAGTTGCAACTGTAGAAAATGGATCGGAGGTTGGCGCGATGTGGATTAAGATCTTCTTCTCCTGCTACAAAATTTCTTTTAGTTAAAATAATTCGGTAAGGAATGAATTTGTGAGTGAGGTTTGATCCCTCAAACAATCAAAATTGCACAAGCTTAAAATAGAAGTCACCGAATCTGACCTGGAGTTGATGGATTCGAATTTGGTGGAAAGAGGAGGATGACTTTAAGAATTGAACTCAGAGTCGATATATGTTTCGACGAGATCGATCGGAATTCCGAGTCGGGAACGTTGACTGGAGAGTCGAGGGTGGCTCGAAATTGATTGGGACATGGTCGAAAGGTCCGACGAGCAATGGAAAGAAAAATAATCCAGATCCGAATTTCTCGGATCCAGATAGGGAAGGGAGCGAGAAAGAAGAAGAACAGAAAATCATGATTTCATTCTCTGTTATTATATAAGAGGAGAATAATTGAGGAATTGTAAATTAAATTATTTTAGGGTCCGGTTATTAAAACTTCTAAAATATCATCATCATGTACTATTATTTAATTTTCTATCATTAAAATTTCAAATGTGTCCCTCCATTAGAAGTACAAGACTACATTTTAGGAATGTCAATATTGACACTTCATCATGCACTCATCCCTCCATGCATTCATAAATTAATATGCATAAATTAATGTGCATATGTGCATATTTAATTTTCAAAATTGGTTAGTTGAAATCCTAAATTCTTTGGTTTGATTGCTTCTTTATATATCTAGAAGCTTAGGTAAGAGCTAGGAAACTTCCTCTTTTGAGGAAAATTTGATTTTAATTATAAATTGATTTCCAAATTTCTTTTTAGTTCCTATCTACCAATTTCAATTAATTAAATTTAAAATTTTCAATATTCTTCTAAAACGTAATTAGTTACTAACAAACTTCTAGTATACTAACTAATTCTTATTTATGTTTAGAAATTTAATCAAGATAATATTTATATTTTAGTTTCCCAAATTTGAAATTTAACAAATTCATATTTCTAGAAAATCTCGAGAATAATTTTTAGGCTTTTATTAATTCAAATAAATTTAGAAAAATTATTTAGAAATTCTAGAAAAATTATTAAAATTGAGACTTAGAATTCTAGGGGTTTCATGTCTAGAATTCAAGGGGTTACATGTCTACATACGTTAGAAAAATTATGTCCTCAAAATTTAAGTTATGCACGGCATGAAAAGAAAGGAGAGATAAATGAAAGATGATAATTTAACATTTCTAAATAACATCGCCAAAAAAAAAACATTTCTAAATAGGGGTAAACAAGAAATGAGTTGTTAACAGTGAGTTAGATTTCAACAAATGGCACGACTAGGGACGAATTTGAATGGTCGAGAGGAGAAGAGTGAACACTAGAAATAAGACTTCACGAGGAGACACAAATTTAGCAATAATTAGGTCAGTCGTTCAATCAAAGTTATTATGACTAAGAGAAGCAAGATTAAGGCATAGAAAGATAAATAATTCCAGAATATGTGCATAATGTTGAAAATGGTAGATAGTGAACTCATGTTAAATACTTGTCTCTAACTATGATAACCTGGTGATTTGGAGATGTAGCTTTGTTATAATACTTTATTGATGATTTGATCAAACCCTTGACTTATTCCAAAGAAATACGAGGTTCACGTTCAGGGAGTCCAAAGGACTGCATGTGCATGTACATGACTAATTTAAATGATAAGTAAAAATTTTGCGAAAGTTCGAAGATATGAAGATTTACGAAGGCCCTTGGTCGAACGATAATAGGGTAAGAAGTGTTGCAAAAAGTATATTGCAATATCTAAAATTAAGGAGATGTTAAAATATTAATTTTTATAGGGAAGGTCAAATCCAAAGAATAAAGTTTGAGATATGAATTCATAATCAAAATCAACTTCTTGAAACTTTAATTTTCGAGAGCGAGAAAGATTTGAAAATTTAGATTTCATTCTGTGTTATATAAGCAGAGAAGAATTGAGGAATTATAAATATTTTATTTTATTTCATAACTCATTCTCTATTTTTATATTTTAAATTGATTTTTTGTTTTAATTGGAACTAAATTCTATTCTTGTCTCCAATTTTTAAATTGGTTTGTTAGAGATCCTAAATTCTAGTGTCTGATAGCTTCCTCATCTAGAAGCTTAGGTAAGAGCTAGGAAACTTCCTCTTCGGTGGAAAATTTGATTTTAATTATAAATTGATTTCCAAAATCTTTTTTAGTTCCTATCTACATATTTCAATTAATTTAATTTTTCAAATTTTCAATATTCTTCCAAAACATAATTACTTACTAACACACTTCTAGTATACTAACTAATTCTTATTTAAGTTTAGAAATCCAATCACGATAATATTTAGATTTTAGTTTCCCAAATTTGAAAGTTAACTAATTAATATTTCTAGAAAATCTCGAGAATAATTTTAAGAGTTTTATTAATACAAATAAATTCAGAAAAATTATTTAGAAATTTTAGGAAAATTATTAAAATTTAAACTTAGAATTCTAGGGGTTACAAATCTACATATCTTAGAAAAATTATGTCCTCAAAATTTAAGTTATGCACGACATGAAAAGAAAGAAGGGAGAAATGAATGATGGTTACTTAGCATTTCTAAATAGGGGCAAAAAAGGAATGAGTTTATAACGGTAGTCAAATTTCAACAAATTGTACGACTAGGGACGAATTTGAATGGTCGAGAGGAGAAGAGTGAACACTGGAAATAAGACTTCACGAGGAGACACAAATTTATAAATAATTCCAGAACATGTGCATAATGTTGAAAATGGTAGATTGTGAGATAATTGTTTAATCTCTAATTGTGATAGATAACCTGCTCATTTGAAGATGTTGCTTTGTTTTAATACTTTGTTGATGATTCGGTCAAACCCTTGACTTGTTCCAAAGAAATATGAGGTTCACGCTCAGGGAGTCCAAAGGATTGTATGTGCATGTATCAGACTGAATTTAGATGATAAGTATAAAATATACAAAAGTTCGAAGATATGAAGATTTATGAAAGCCTTTTGGTCTAGCGATAATAGGGTAAGAAGTATTGCAAAAGAAGTATGTTGCAAGATCTAATAAGGTGATGTTAAAATATTAAATTTTATTCATAGGGAAGATCAAAATCCAAGGAATAAAGTTGGAGATAAAATATGAATTCATAATCAAAATCTTCTTCTTGAAACTTTAATCTTCACTGAGTTTCCTGCGTACAGGTCTTTCTAACTCATTGTTAAGCTCACCCTCATATCTTATTGTCCACAACCATTAATAACTATCTAATATTGCATTTTAGATTCATAGTCCAAAATTTTACCCTATCGGTAGTCACCTAATACACCAGTATTCAATCGCTTCATCCTTTAAAAGCCTCGATCCTTCGAGTATATATATATATATTTTTGTTTCATCAAAATTTATCTATATGTTATACTCTACATTCTCGTAATCTCATAATCCATCATTTCCACTTATGAACTCCATAAACTATAGAAGCTTAAAATTCACAACCTTGGCTACTAAAGAATCTATCATCTTAAAATTTTAAACTTCACCATTTAAATTCCCACATCCATTGTCTTTAACATAAGATCACCATCCAACTATATTCCACGAGTCAATTTGTTTGGTCTTGAATCTTCTCATCACATGTCCGTTGTCACTTATCATTTATTTTATAAATCTTCAGCATCACCATTCAATTTCATATGTACACTTGAAATATCCATAAGTCTTGAAACTACTCTGCTAATAAACTATCATCATCTTGTAGCTTAACCTTGAAGGACATATCATATAATCTGGTTATTACTTTAAATTTGTAATTTTCAAATCGTATGTACTCTGTAATCCTTACTACTTAAAGCTTATAATATTCTACTAAAATTTCAAAAATTCTATGTCAAGTTTTGCCTCTTATTTCCTTAATTAATCCATAGTGGATGTTTCCATCAATTTAGGTTTATAAAAAGTTCCCTTTATAATTTAAATTGCAATCTTAAAATATCAATAATCCATCAAGGTTTTATCATCAAAACTTTCAAGTATAGGATCCCGTTATCAACTTCACCAAACCGTTCTTCTATCTTTTGCCATAAGTTTTCACCATCTCATAAGCTTCTACTATATGTTAACTTTATTACTTTACCATTTGTGTAGTGTTCCCTGAAATTGATCCTTAATTTTACTAGAGAAATTCCTCGAACTCTAGTGTAGGCATTCACTAAAAAGTTCCTTATTATCTTTTTTTTATCTTAATATTTTTATTAATTCAAATGAAGATCCTTTTTTTCATTCAATTGCTCTATATTTAGGCTACTAGATCTAATTTATGAATCAAATTCAAGTAAGACCTAAGGATCACACTAAACTTTTTTATGCTTTAAACTCAAACAAAACGTGTTATATAGTATTGACAAACCAATTTACACCAATCTCCAATGCTTGGCCGTGGAGTTTGAGCTCTTACCAGGACTTCTTGGGCTTGTTCTTAGTTATGTGCTCCCTCATAGTTTCTGATGAGGAATCAACCTCTAGATTATTTGTGAATCGGGGGTAGGAAAGTATCACACTTGATGCTCTACAGATCTAGATTTGTAATTTTTTTTCCTAAATCCTCTTTAATAATTCTCATGAATCATTATCATCACATATGAGTTCTACGAACCTTCAAGAGTTTAAAATTACCCAACTAACTAATGATCTCTCTAACCCCTTTCTAAAGTTTAAGGCCTATCATTCGAATCTTACCATTATTGTTTACTAACAATTCTCACTTAAGAACTTCTATAAAGTTAATATTTACTTATGATCCTCTACTACCTTTACTTATATTCTCCTACCCAAAATAACTTATTACCTTAAGATTCCTCAAATCATGTAGTCTATATGAGAGTCTCTCAAAATATGATTATATTTGGTTCTTATCTAGAAGCTCTTATCCACCAGTATAAAGTCCACAACTTATCATAAATATAGGGTTGACAAACAATTTTACTAAGAACAAGATCCTAAAAGCCAACCATTCAAAATCATTTATTTTACAAATCTCTAATATTATCATTCAACTTTAGACTAATTAGCTAATTGACAATCATCACGTAGCGGTTTAACAATTTGATATAATGTCCAGTTATTTCTTCAAATTTATATTCTTCGAATTTACAGGTTCTTATTTTGTATCCCTTACTACTCATGGCTTACACTATTTTATTAAAACTTCAAGATTCAAGTTTCAATATTTGATTAAGATCTTATATCCTTAATCCATAGTTAATGCTTTTATTAGTTTACTTTTGCAAAATTTTCTTTATATTCTAAATCTTTTAACCTTGAAAATATTCATAATCCCTAAGGTCCTATCATAAAACTTTCACACCTACGATTCATTTATCAATTCTACTAATCCGCTCTTCTATCCTCAGTCATATATGCATAGTTATGATCTCAAAGCTTCTACTATATTTTGATACAACCATTATGTAGTGTTAACAACCATTTTAGCAATAATATGATCATGAAGTCCAACTGTTCACAGTCATCATCATAGGTTATTACAAGGACATAGGCTATTTATGGCTAATTAGACCTTGATCCAACATTATATAGAAAATACATCCTTAACTACCCAAACAAAATACAGAAGATAATCTTCCCTAATGTAGTCCTGTAACTACCAACTAATCCCATGTTAAAATTAATAGAAGAAAAAGGGTCAAAGATTTAAATATAAAAGTTCACACAATTAATTTGAAGGAAGATATCAAGCAAATCAGAAAAAATGATACAATTATATAATGATGGTAAGAGGCCAAATCAAGATACATAATAGGATGTAGTCTCAATAATATTCGAAAGTCGTGTGTGTGTGTGTACACACAAAATGAATTTGCTTAGAGTTTATGCCCTGTCAGTGTGCATCTAGTAGCAATGGACTCTCGGTTCCATGATTCAGCCAAATGGCTGCAATTCGTAGCTATCTTGCCAAAATAGGTTATCAAATATACTTTCAAATTTATTCGTAAGAATGTTCCAAAGCGGTGTCGAATAAAATTCAAATCAAGGTTCCAAAAAAAGATCAATCGAGACAGGAAACAAACTGATTAGAGATAACCTATGAGAAACGTATAAGCTAGTTGTGGATGTACTCTCAATCTTTCAATTCTTCAATCATTTGTAGGATCGCAGCAGTACGACTATTTATAGGTACTACAATGACATCGCAATATTTACGAAGATGAGACCTACATGGGCCACTATAAAAATGTGCCACGCTCCATTCTCGAATAATCAGGTACAAGTACGTAAGTACGCCCATTCTACGCTACAACATCAGTGGTAATACGTTGTCTATACTTCAATATCTTCTATTGGTCATAATATCCTCAACTATATCACTACCAAAATAATACCAATTAGTAACGCCAAAAAACGTCGCTAATAGGTTAAAAAGCGTTGCTAAAAAAATTAGCGACATAATTTGCAACATTTTGGTGTTGTCGCGTAATCCATGGTTGCTGACAACAAATTTGTCACTATTCGTCAATATAGCGACGTACATTTGCGACACGTCCACGTCACCGATTATTTTGTTATTAGCGACGTCCAGCGACACGATGTTGGTATATCAGCTACAATGCATATTGTCGCGTAACATTACTAAATCAACGACATTACCGACGACGTTTTGCTACATTAATGCTGACATGGCAACAATTGCCATGTCAGCTCTTTAGCTACGTGTGGCAACATTTTGACACATGTTAGTGACGTGTAGTGACGTTTTGACACAGGTTAGCGACGTACTGTCATGTCGGTAGACGTCGGTAAACGTCGCAGAACGTCGCTAAATTTTAAAAAAACCAGGCAAAAAAATATGCAATTTCAAAAAATATTTTCCAACAAAAGTCTGTCTTTAGTTATAAAATCACAGTTTCTATAAATAGACCCGGAGCAACCCTCCGTTGAATTTTTTGGGTTCGTCGACCCCCTCAGTGGAACACTCAACACCGGTATATACACAAAAACGTCAAAAATATTGAAACACGCAGGAATATCCCAAAAAATAAATACATGAATTTAATATAATGTCACATCCGTCTTATCCAAATAATCCACGAGAAAAGTATGAAATAAGTACAACAAAGACCCAATAATGGGCCAATACACACAAACATACTAAAAATGTCCCAATAAGAAGTACAGAGGATCAAGAGGAGGAGGAACGATGTCGTGCATCTGGGATAGGAGGAAGCCATACTGCTCCTGAGAAGGCATCACCGGTCCTGATAGAGGAGGCAGTGGAATCGATGGAGTCGTTGTCAATGCCGGCGGACCAGGAGGATTTATCTTCTCCAATACTAGCAGTCGAGCATTATATGACTCCATGGCAGATACCACCTTCAGTATTCTCCGCCACCGACCGACTAAAAAATCATGCGCCGCATGTATCCTCGCAAATAAGTCACTCATGGTCGTATGCGACCCCTTTAGCTCCGTCTGTTTGCGCTTCGTAGAAGCGGCAGAGTTGCCAAGATGCGCTCTATCATCTGGCTAATTGTCCTGAACTCCATTAGGCTGTGCTCTGTCGTTTGGCTCAGAGTCCTGAGCTCCATAAGGCTATGCTCGAGCGAATCAAAATATGCGGTGATCGTCGCATCGTCCGTATGCGATGCAGACTGTGGCCGCTCCATAATCCTCCGCAGTAACTCATCACGCATGGTCAGCAATCTGACGGTCAATGCTCTCCTCCGTAGATTTTTGAATCTCGTTCCGTGGACGGTCGCTGGGACACTAGGGTCGATGTGGCCAAGCCCTGCGGCGGTAGTACACTGTCTATACCTCAATACCAATCTCAAATCCAAAATATAATCATCTAACCATAAATAATCTCTTTGCTCATTCACAACAACTATTTAATTTACAAATCCAATAATACATCGAAATAATCTCGGAAAGAAACCCGCTAAGTATTTTAGTTAAAACAAAATCTAATCTATCTACACTTTCGAAATTATCTAAGATTGGCCTCTAAAATATCTCTATCTCCAAAGAATGTCCAAAGAGCAAGGTAGCATGTCACCTAAAATTGTCAATATATCCAGTCAGGATTGGAGCAAAGTACAAGTATAAGCCAACACAATACAAAGTACAAGTATAAGCCAACACAATACAAGTACTTGCCTGACTTTTCAGATGTTTTGATATCTCAAGTTGAAGATAATGTAAACTCTGGTCTATCAGCTATCCAACTACACCATCATCCTACGAACCCTGTCGCATGAGTTAACAAAAGTTAGACTTAAAGCCTTAAAAAGTGTTTAACTAGATTTTTCTTAATTAATCTATTTAATTCTGGATAAAATCATCTAAAATCTTTTTTAATCCTATCATATTCTTATTTTAAAGAAAATCTAAATTTTGAACTAAAAAAATCTAGTTTACAAATTCGAGATTGGTGACACGCAAATCGAGACATTTGATTGACCAAAACCAATACGAAACTAAGATTTCACTAAGGTAAACCGATAGATTTTAGCTCTACAAGAATGCTAGAATCGACGGTTACATCGAATCTTGAACCGGTTACGAGTTATTGTCGACATGGCACACAGATCACAATTTCGGAGGTTCAATGATTACCCCTATGGTCAACGAATTAAATAGAATATTAATTTAATCTATTAAATTTTGGAAAATTTATATATTATATATTTTTGTGTCAGCTTTCTGAAACTTCAAACGGTTCGTGAAAATGAGCTCTAGATCTCCCAGAATCTAGAAAACACCGAAACATGTCAATTTTCGGACAACTGGTATTCTACGAATTTTCCAGAAAAATAGATTCAGAATTTTGGGAAACTAATTAAATATTCTGAAACCTTACCTCAAGATGGTTATAAGAAAAAAAACTGAAGCTCGTTTGGAGTTCGGAGCTACTAGCGAAGGCTTCGCGAAGATCGAGAAGTCCTAAAACCCCTCTCTACAATCTATCTCTAAATTATGCTATAAAAAACTTATGATTTATTATCTATTTATAGGCAACAGCTGAGAGCCGCGGCTAAGGGGCTGGACATGTGTCCTCCATCTAGCGGTGCCCTGCCCGCCATCTAATGGTTTGTACAAGTCCGGCCCGGTCTCGAGCTCGGCTTGGGAGACCTAGCACGGCTGGAACTCGGATTCTTCTGCACCCGAACTGTCATGTGGGGCCCCGCCAATCCAGCAATCTGCATGACAAGTGGGCCAGGCGGGTGGGGGTATGCATCTGACTAGGCATTAACTTTTCTTATTTAATTTTCTTTTTTTGTAATTAGTTTTTAGACTTAGATAACTCCAAATAATTGTTAAATAATTTCAGAAAAATCAGAATAAATTGCAGAAAATATCTTTAGTCCTGATAACCCTAAAATAATTGTTTGGTGGCAAAATAAACATATATGTTCCCATAGTAAATTCTGAAAGCCCTACAAATTATGTTTCTTAGATTTTAATTATCTAAAAATTATAGAAAAATTCAAGAAATTCTAAAAAGCCAAAATTATGATTTTAAGCTAAATTTTAAATCTTTACGAGCTATATGAAAAACCTATGTTACCACATTATCATAATAAATTATACTTAGTATTTCCAAATAAAAATTCCCACAAAATAAATATTAGTGTATTCTAACTATTATTCTTATACGGTACACTTCCGAAATATCTAAGATTGGCCTCCAAAATATCTCTATCTCCAACGAATGTCCAAAGAACAAGGTAGCAAGTCACCTAAAATTGTCAACATATCCAGTCAGGATTGGAGTAAAGTACAAGTCTAAGCCAACACAATACAAATACAATACAAAGCAGAAAATCACTAAATATAAGAAACCAATAATCAGTGAAAATATAGATAGAGCGCGTAAGTAAATCATGTGATAGGAAAAATACTAATAGTAGTAATAACTAGCAAAAGGAACTGATAGAAATCAAGATAAAATAGTTTGTGTACTCGTCTCTATGGAAACACAACATCTAACACGTGGATATATCTATTAGTTCTTGAGAAGGTCACCTGATCACGTTTGCACGTCATACGAATTTATAATAATATATAACACCTTCTCAAGTTCATAAGCACGTCTCATGAAGGAGGACCACGTGCCAAATGACTATACTCCCCCGACTCCCACATCTCACAGTCACAATAACATAATCACGCTAACGGTAGTGACACAATATCACGATGACAATATACGGAAACAAGTAATCAAGAATATAAATAGGTCACTCTTCTCTCATGTGTGTAAACAGTTAAGACACAGAAGGTAAGATGCATAGATGAATTACAACAATATAAAGTAATTGCACATAAAATCATTAATCAAGTACTTGCCTGACTTTTCGGATGTTTTGATATCTCAAGTTGAAGACAATGTAAACTCTGACCTATCAGCTATCCAACCACACCATTATCCCACGAACCCCGTCGCATGAATTAACAAAAGTTAGACTTAAAGCCATGAAAAATGTCTAACTAGATTTTTCCAAATTAATCTATTTAATTCTGGATAAAATCATCTAAAATCCTTTTTAATCCTATCATATTCTTATTTTAAAGAAAACCTAAATTTTGGACTAAAAGAAATCTAGTTTACAAATTCGAAAACTGTGGCACGCAAATCGAGGCATTTGGTTGACCAAAAAGTCAACCAATATGAACCTGAGATTTGAATAGGTAAACCGATAGATTTCAGCGCTACAAGAGCTGGAATCGACGGTTTCATCGAATCTTGAACCTGTTACGAGTTATTGTCGATACGACACACAAATCACAATTTTGGAGGTTCAATAATTACCCCTATATTCAACGAATTAAACCGAATACTAATTTAATCTATTAAATTCTGGAAAACTATATATTATATATTTTTGTGTCAACTTTCCGAAACTTCAAACGGTTCGTTAAAACGAGTTTTGGATCTCCCGGAATCTCGAAAACACCGAAACGTGTCAGTTTTCGGACAACTAGCACTCTATGAATTTTCCAGAAAAATAGGTCAGAATTCTGGAAAACTAATTAAATATTCAAAAATCTTACCTCAAGAAGGTTCTAACAAAAATAACTGGTGCGAGTTTGGAGTCCGGAGCTACTAGCAAAGTCTTCGCGAAGATCGAGAAGTCCTGGAACCCCTCTCTACAATCCCCTGTCTCTAAATTATGCTATTAAAACCTTACGATTTATTATCTATTTATAGGCAGCAGCTGAGAGCCATGGCTAAGGGGATGGACACGTGTCCTCCAGGCAGCGGTGCCCCGCGCACCATCCAATGGTCTGTCCGAGTCCGACTCGATCTCAAGCTCGACTCGACTTGGGAGACCAAGCACAACTCGGACTCGGATTCTTCTGCACGTGCACTGTTATGTGGGGCCCCGCCACTCCAGCAGTCTGCATGACAAGCTGGCCAGGTGGGTGGGAGTATGCTGCTGACTAGGCATTAACTTTTCTTATTTAATTTTCTTTTTCAGTAAATAAATTTTAAGTGGTTTTAAACTTAGATAACTCCAAATAATTGTTAAATAATTTCAGAAAAATCTAAATAAATTACAAAAAATATCTTTAGTCCTGATAACCCTAAAATAATGTTTTGGAAGCAAAATATGCTTGTATGTTCCTACAGTAAATTCTAAAAGCCTAAGAAAACTACGTTACTTAGATTTTAGTCATCTAAAAATTATAGAAAAAAATCCAGAAATTGTAAAATGGCAAAATTATGATTTTAAGCTAAATTTTAAGTCTTTACGAGCAATATGAAAAACCAATGTTACCACATTATCATCAAAAATTATACTTAGTATTTCCAAATAAAAATTCCCACAAAATAAATACTAGTGTATTCTAACTATTATTCTTATACGGTATTTTGGATAGCGAATGCTACAATTTAGCCTCAATGAGGATCACGTAATACTCATGCCTATAAGCACGTCCGAATATTTTTCCTAGGTCAACGCAGTCCCCCCATCCCCAGGTACCGTTCTAGAAAATTTACCAAACCTTGTACACAAATTTCCCATGACCATGAAAATGCATATACAAATCAACTATAAGCAAAATTGTATGGTAAAGTACTGAAAGTAAATAGAACCAACATTTTATATCTTATTTCGCAAAGCAACACTTGGTGACCTATCTGTCTCAACGTTGCCATTCTTTATATGATATGCAAGTTGGGAGTTCTTGATATTCACTCTCCAACTTGAGGGAGGGTGTTGAAAAGGAAAGGTCAATGATATCTAGCTATTCATCGATTAATATATTATATTAATTGTGTATTTGTTTAGTTGTCTTTTATACTTATTTTTTTAGAATAGATTAGCATGATTGTAGGAAATCTCTTGTATAAAGCTACGTCTACTGATTCAATTAATTAAATTCATTCAAAGAAAAATATTGTTTTCCTTCTTTACAAGTGTAATTTAACCGATAAAAGAGGTCCACCCCCCTCAAGTTGTTCTAGTGTACTTTGGTGGAGAGCCTCTATTTTGTCTGGTCATTTTGCTTATCATCCATGTAGACTATATAAACCTGCATGCCATGCACCGAGGTCACTAAATAATATTAGACCCAAGTACAGAAACCTTCACCCTGTCAGGTGAGAATGCACTATTAATTAGTCTTCCTAATTATATATCGATTGACCCAACATCTATAAGAATATATACTTGCCTATCTCCATTGGCAGCATGCAGCAATATATCTGTGAGAAATGAGGCAGAGAACAAGAGGATGTTTATTAAGAGTGGCTATGGAAGGGGAACAAATCCAGTAACTAATATTACTTTGATCAGTTTAAGAGTACACTGACCTAGCAACCTTTTATATAGTTTAACATCTACACAGTCATGCATCTTGTACTTGCGTCCTATAATAGGATACGAGACAAGAGCATGCTTCGGTAGTGAAAATAATTTTCTGCAGAATTCATGTAAGATCAAAGCTGTAATGGGCATTCATCACCCTTCAGCACTTAACAAAGCGTCAACCTTCACTCTCTCCAAAATGCTAAGCTATCAGAAATGACTTCCGAGCAGTATTAGAACCAAGCCCAGACAAAGTATCAAAGTTAACCCAGAAGTATCAGAACCACAAGGTAAAGTATCAGAACGCAGCAGTATCAGAACCATGAGTTTTGACTTGTTTGCTACTAGTTGATGGAACCATCCAAAACCAGCACCAACCAAAAACCAAGCCCGAACCAAACCAGCAGCAAACAAAGTGCCAAATCCAGCAGTATCAGAAATAGTAAAGTTTTCTGAACTCTTTTCTTGCAAGGGCAGACCTAACATCATTTTAACACTAAAAACACAACCTTCCCAACAACATAAATACAAAATTCTACAACATAGTTTTTTGCAACAGTGGTAGCTGGAAGCCAAAAATTGCCCGAAGCCAAAAATTGCCCCAAGTAGTATTCGACAAGAAGACATTAAAGACTCAAGAAAATAATCTAGAATTTGGCTCAAAGGAATCGCCGTCCTACTCATCATTGTCAAATTCTCTGTTTTGGACTCAGAGGAATCAACTTACTCATCATTGTCTAAAAATTAGCTAAATATTAGCTACTTCCATCGATCACCATATTGTTAGGGGAAGCCGTCAAATTTAGCTTCTAATCAAGGGGCTCAAAGTGACTGATACTCACAAGTGATGATGGGACAAAAACATGTGTATCGTAAGTGCTTGAAACAAAATTTGGCTCAAAGGAATCACCCTCATACTCACCATCACCAAATTCTTTATTTTAGACTCAAAACTCATCATTGTCTAAAAGTTATCGAAATGTTCGCTACTTCTATCTATATACAAATTGGTAGGGGAAGACATCAAATTTAGCCTCTTCTATAATGATGAGACTAATACATGTATATCATAAGTCTTATAATGTAGAATTTGGCTCAAAGGAATCATCACCCTACTCACTATTGCCAAATTCTATTTTTAGACTCAAAGGAATCACCATACTCACCACTCTCTAAAAATTAGCACATAATCTTCCATTCAAAGCCAACCCTTGCAAACAACATTCGTCATCATTACATGTTTGTATTATTGATAAGCACTCTCTAAAAGTTAGCTAAAAATTAGCACATAATCTTCCATTCAAAGCCAACCCTTGCAAACAACATTCGTCATCATTACATGTTTGTATTATTGATAAGCAGAACAAGCAAAACCAATTCTGTGTTGGCAGCACACAAAGACTGGAATTAACAAGTTAGCATATAGTCACAAGGAGTATGCATCATGAAAAAAATTAAGTTGCATTATACTAGATTTGTGTGCCACCTAGTTGTGTCCACACCTAATTACAAAAGTTCATGCTTCTAAGTCTAAGGTTGCCCACTTCCCCATAATCAAGTGCTCTCGAGACATAATGCTACATAATTTGGTGAAACTTGACAGGTTCATAATTTGGTGATGAAGGAAAGTTTTGTTGCTTAAAATTCTCTAACCATTCCCTCCGGAACCTCTCTGGCAAACCATTGAACTTGGTGGCTTGGTCATTATTGTAAAACAGTCATAGGTTGCCATAACGACACGATTAATCATAACCCTATATGGAAAAATAAATTAGCATGAACCTCCTTAATATTGCGCTAAGGGCCTCTTCCATGATAGACATATTGCCCACCAATTTGTTCATTAGGGATGTTCCACCCTTTTGAGTGCACCTAGTATTGTTCGTGTCTTCCTTTGACTACAGTTGTGAGTCACTAGTAGGATTATCTATATTAAGGTAATCATCTCTTGGTCCCCATTTTGCTTAATTATCTTATGCATCCCCCTACCGTATTCATCTCCATATGCAATACGTAACAGTTCGAAGCTCCTAATATGTATGTTAATCCATGATGCTAATTTTGATTTGGCGCAGTAAAAATTCATATAAAACAAATTTTTAGTTATAATAACTTCCAAAAATGTTAATAAATAATATTAGATAGTACTAAACATATTTACTTTCTTAAGAATTTTATGGTTTCTTCCTCCAAAGTTACCATCTTTAGTTCTTCATCCCATCCCGCCTCCGAGAGATCTTTGTCCTTATTATATCTAACTACTTTGCCTCCCAACCTTGCATATGATTCATAATATTGTCAACGCTATACCTAGCACAAAACTTCCCGTTTACCACTCTTGCAACAAGCTGGTATGAACTATCTAAAACTTTTATCGCATTTCCTCCTATTTTCAGCCTCCTGGAAGAGAATCTTGATTAGTTCATCTGAATGTTCTTCCAGCTAAAGTTTATTCAGCATTCCTATTCTTTCAATTTGAATATTCTTATCCTTGGTAACAAACTTTTGTTTAGTCTCCTCTTTGAAGGATAAGAGGCTTGGTCCTCCATGGACATTTATTCTCGTATAGTTAGTGATATCGATGTACAAACTATACTAATTGTGGTTCTTCTCGTCTAGTTAGTGAGATGTCACAATCCACTTTGTATAGACTGGATCAGTAGGCATATGGTTTGTGAGCAAGTGCATGCCAGGGGTCTGGTGATGCTTATGTCATCACCCCAACCAAACTAGGATTAAGTAGAAAGGTTCAAGGGAATAAGGTAACATATAGAATAAGTGGAGCCAAGTTTTGTACCAGAAATTAGAAAGAGAAGGCCAACGCGAACAGATTGGTGATGGTTAGCTAGAGTGGTTAATTAAGAAATGGCAATATTTATGTACCTAAGCAGTGGTGACCAAAGTCCTAGCTATTTGGGGGTTGTGCATATGATAGCTAGAGCCTGATCTTATAATTACTTTGCTAAATTCCAACTTGATACCCTCAACTATTCAAGTTGTTCAACTTGATACCATAAACTTTTTACTCAACAACTTGATACCATCAACTATTGAATATTTCCATGTTAATACCCAAAAAAAAGAACGAAACTGTAATGCCCCACCTCCAGCAGTTCACTAATGGAACACTTGTAACTTTGACTCGGTTGAGAATCGAATCTCGAAAAAACCTTACCACAAAATCAATCACGGACGAAATACAATGAACCCTTCAAATTGATGGAATAATTTCTATATTGAAAAGAGTCCAAGAGTTTTCGTTGGTTGTTTTGCTGGGTTTTGTGTTGCTTTATATTTTGTCTTGCTTTCGAAGACTTGGTTTTCATGATTCGCTTTCTCGCTTGCACATTCATTTCGAATCGTAAGAGAAAGAGATCGAAGGATGCTAAGCAAGTGTTGTTGCAATTTTAGGACGCATAACCAATGAGTGATCGCTGCGTAAGGCTTCTTCATCTCTTGCATTAATTCGTTCGGATGAGTGGCTTCGGCCCTTCGATGAATCATTTGGTCTGCACGCTTTAATAAATAAATCTCTAGTTCACTCAGTTGCATGCTCCTCTGCTCAATGATATCAACATAATAAGATAAAATTTTAAAAATAGAAATTTGCATGCTAGATTTGTAGAACTTCAATCTTACTTCTTTATAAATAGAACTACTACTTGAAACTTAGAGTATGAAAGATTGACGTATTGAAGAGCTAAGGCTCTATAGAAATGAAATAATGCATATTGTTCAAACTGTTGCAATAGAATTTTCTAGTCTGATAGAATTTTTTTATCGCACCGGTCTTAGACAACTTGTGTACAAGGTATCGGGTCTCTCGAGCGGTATCCTAGGACACTTGGACCGTTCGGCCTAGGAGAGGCTAATCGGAACACCCTGAGGTAATGAAGTCCTCGCTATTAGGCGGGTGTTTATGTCTATTAGTTAGTTGGTTCACGTGTCAAAGCAGCCATTTTGAGCATATTTTGGTGCAGTGCTGGGCCGTGATAACACCGCTACTAATCATGGATTTTCCATGGACCATCATGTAACTAGGTCGCATACTAGGTTTACCTTCTTGCATACCTAATACTTGATGCCAAGATTGATTCATAAGTTAGATACATATATGCAAATTGTTGCTAATTTGTGTGTCTGCTGCAGGGATAACCGTTCGACCGTGGGTAAGAATTATCATATGCATGGTTCAATCTATCGTTTATGTTTCTTTGCATGAATTGTTAAAAAGAAACTTTACAACTAGAAAGATCACATAATAGTAATACTTGCTTCACATGTTTACTTAGTGTAGATTTATAGGTGAGTTTGGCCACGGTCGTTCACCAGTACATGTTGTAGTACATACCCACGTTTGTGGACAAATCTCCAGGTTCTGGTAGCGAGAGTTTAACAAGCATTTTGAAGCTTTAGGAGCGCATCCCTCAAGCGGAACCGTGCTCGTGCTGCTTCCCAAAGCTTTCCTCTGTTGTGTGCAATCTCTTCTTCTGCTAGGTGTTTTAATTTTTTGGTCCTACTAAAAGAACATGATGTATGAACTTTGGGGGGGGGGGGGCAAATTTTGGATTTTCAAGTATTGTAGCCATCTATGGCATATTTTGTAATCAGCCAAGCAAGTACTTTATAATCCAATCTTCAAGTATTCAATAAAAGAAAGTATTTTGTGTTCCTATCAAATCTGTTCAACTTTGGTTCTCTGTATTTTAAATATTGTGCTTCTATATATGTATATTTTTGTCTAACTTGTGTCTTGTGCAGGTACTATACCTTGTACAAGCACAACTTAGGCTTGCACGGCATTACGCCCAAGCAAGGACGATCGGCCCTTACGGGATCCGGACGTGACAAGGTAGTATCAGAGTACGACTTTACATCCTTGACCTCTTCAAATATCGTTTACAAAAAAATGATATAAGTTTTTAAGCGATTTCAAAAGTCCCGAATTTCGAAAATGATTGCGAATCTATATAAGTAAATTGATGGAATTATATGTCCCGGTCTTGAAAAGTATGAAAATCCAACGTCCCATGCAATAAGTCCATAATACGTTATGAGACTAGTGCAAGCTACTCTCTTTGCAGCAGGATGACTATAACTGGTAATCAAGGGACATTGCGTGCAATGAGCGTGAGCGATCACCAAGTCGATAGGCTGATTGCTATGTTCGAAAATCAGAATGACCGATATGAGGCCCAACAAGAACGGTTCGAAGCTCAACAGCAACGAGCTGATGCTAGAGCCTTGTCACAGCAACAACAACATGACTCTCAGACTCAAATAGTAACAACACTGGTAGCCAACTGTGGTGCATCGGGGACCGCCGCAACACCTGTGACAGCCGCGACTGCGCCTCGGGGAGTAGGCTTAGCAGAAGTCGATAAGCCTCAACGGACGGCCATGAAGTCTACCTTTAGGGGTGCCGAGTTTCTGAAGTTGAACCCTCTAGAGTTCGAAGGCAGGACCACGCCTGATAGGGTGATGGACTCGGTCGCCAAGTTGGAGGGCTCATTTGAGTTTGCTTCGATACATGCGAACAAAAGCGTGGCGTGTGGAGTTATGCAACTTATGAGCACACGACTGGTGGCAGATCAAGAAGCTGGATCTCGCCACAGAGCACTAGGATGGAATAATTACTTAGGGGATGTTTAAGGATGCATTCTTGGCACAGTATCTCCCGCCAGCTATCAGGCAGAGAAAGGAAGATGAGTTCACCGAACTTAAGCAAGGAAGCATGTCTGTCAAAGACTATGAGTCGGAATTCTCCAAGCTTGCTAAGTTCGCTAGCTCGATGATTCCTAACGAGATGGCTCGTACGCACTGGTTCATCAAAGGCCTGAGCAACGACCTCTGAAAGGATGTAATGAATCGTGAATGCACATCTTACATTAAAGCTTTTGAGGCAGCAGTTTAGAACGAGCAGTTCAAGCCTAGAAATATTCCAGAAAAGGCGTCAACTACTCGAAACCATTCTGGCAAAAGATACCACGACGTGGAGAAGAGGATAGAGGGTAAAAAATGCTCTACAATTGAGTGCAGCTATTGTGGTAAGCAAGGGCACGTAGTGGAAAACTATCGTTATGCTAAAGGTGAATCCTTCAACTGCGGCCAAAAGGGCCATATTCTGAGAAACTGTCCGACCAAGAGGCCCGCGCCACAAAACCGCAATGAGAATGTCGAACGTGGCCAGAATCAGAACCCTGTGTCAGCTCCAGCCAACAGACAGACTGATCAGATAGAGAGACCTAGGGTGTATTAGCTGAATATTGAGCGCAACGCAAGCGGGCACGATGTTGGTGAGTCTGATTTTTTTGACCTCTTGATGCCTTGATTATTGACTCCTTGATCTCTTAAGTTTTGAGGACGAAACTTCTTCTCGGGGGTATTATGTAATGTCCCGCCTCCAGCAGTTCACTAATGGAACACTTGTAACTTTGACTTGGTTGAGAATCGAGTTTCGGAGAAACCTTACCGCCAAATCAATCACGAACGAAATGCATTGAACCCTTCAAACTGATGGAACGGCTTATATTGAAATGAGTCCAAGAATTTTTGTTGGTTGTTTTGGTGCTTGGTTTTGTGTTGCTTTGCGTTTTGTCTTGCTTTCGAAGACTTGGTTTTCATGATTCGCTTGCGCGCTTGCGCATTCATTTCGATTCGTAAGAGAAAGAGATCGAAAGATACTATCCAAGTGTTGTTGCAATTTCAGGACGCATAACCAAGGAGTGATCGCTGCGTAAGGCTTCCCCATCTCTCACGTTGATTCGTTCGGTGAGTGGCTTCGGCCCTTCGATGAATCCTTTCGTCTGCACGCCTTAATAAATAAATCTCTAGTTCACTCAGTTGTATGGCCCTCTGCTCAATAATATCAGTATAACAAGATAAAATTTTAAAAATAAAAATTTGCATACTAGATTTGTAGAACTGCTATCTTACTTCTTTATAAATAGTACTACTTGAAACTTAGAATTGGCATTGAACTCATTCAGAGAATTGATGCTTGACCCTTACTTGCTTGAATCAAATCGAATATGAAAGATTGACGTATTGAAGAGCTAAGGGTTAATAGAAATGAGATAATGCATATTGTTCAAACTGTTGCAATAGAATTTTCTAGTTTGATAGAATGTTTTTCATCGCATCGGTCTCGGACAACTTGTGCACAAGATATCGGGTCTCTCGAGCAGTATCCTGGGGCACTGGGAACCATTCGGCCTAGGAGAGGCTAATCGGAACACCCTGAGGCAATGAAGTCCTCGCTATTAGGCGGGTATTTATGTCTATTAGTTAGCTGGTTCACGTATCAAAGCAGCTATTTTGAGTGTATTTTGGTGTAGTGTTGGGCCGTAATAACACCGCTACTAATCATGGGTTTTCTATGGACCATCATGTAGTTAGGTCGCATGCTAAGTTTACCTTCTTGCTTACCTAATACTTGATGCAAAGATTAATTCATAAGTTAGATACATATATGCAAATTGTTGCTAACTTATGTGTCTGCTGTAGGGATAACCGTTCGGCCGTGGGTAAGAATTATCATATGCATGGTTCAATCTATCGTTTATGTTCCTTTGCATTAATTGTTAAAAAGAAACTAAACAACTAGAAAGATCACATAATAGTAATGCTAGCTTCATATATTTATTTAGTGTTGATTTCTATGTGAGTTTGACCACGGTCGCTCACCAGTACATCTTGTAGTACTGACCCACGTTTGGGGACAAATCTCCAGGTTCTTCTATTGGCAAGCATTTTTAAGCTTTAGGAGCGCATCCCCTCAAGTGGAACCGTGCTCGTGCTGCTTTCCAAAGCTTTCCTCTCCTGTGTGCAAGCTTTTCTTCTGCTAGGTGTTTTAATTTTTTGGTTATACTAAAAGGACATGATGTATGGGCGTTGTTGCAAATTTTGGGTTTACAAGTGTTGTAGCCATCTATGGCATATTTTGTAATCAGCCAAGCAAGTACATTGTAATTCAATCTTCAAGTATTCAATAAAAGAAAGTATTTTATGTTCTTATCAAATGTGTTTAAATTTGGTTCTCTGCATTTTAAATTACGTGCTTCTACATATGTATATTTTTGTCTAATTTGTGTCCTGTGCAGGTACTGTCTTGTGCAAGAACAAATTAGACTTGCACGATATCATGCCCATGCGAGGACGATTGGTTCCGTAAGGACCAAGCGGGATCGAAGCGTGACATAAACTACCGTTTTTATATCCAACAACACACCCCACCCCCACCCTCAACCCCCGGCTGCCGCCAACGCTGCTCAGCCTCCCGGCTGCACAACCTCCCCCCCTCTTCATTGTTGTTGTCGTCACTACCGCCATCATCGCTTCTGCAGCCACAAATTACTACTGCTACCGCTATGGAGAGAGGGGGTGGGGGGGTGGGGTGATGCAGCCGGGGTAGGGGCGGCGGTGTGAGCAACCACTACTAGAATAAGCGGGATTAGCGACGTTTTTTAGCGACTCCAGGTAAAAACGTCGCTAATTTAGCGACTCCATGTAAAACGTCGGTAGACGTCGCTAATTTGCGACATTTAATGACGTTTAGCGACTTTTATTCAGTTTTTATAAGATTAGTCGCTATAAGTTCAATTTTGGTCGCTAAACGTCGCTAATATATCTAAGTTAGCAACGTTTAGCGACGCAAATAGCGACGTTTATATTAGAAATATTTAGCAACATGTTTAGCGACGACTGTAACGTCGCTATAATTTAATTTAGCGACGTCCTTCTTTGACGTCGCTAAACGTCGCTAAAATTTGGTTAATTAGGGCTCGGTTTCGTTTTTCCCCATCTGTCGAAATTTTGAAACATAAAAAATTCCCCCCCCCCCCGCTCCGTCGACCGCCTGCTCCGTCGACCGCCTCTCCCCCGCGGCTACTCCGGCATCCCCCTCCTCTTCCTCGAGCTCTAGGTAAAGCCTAACTCTCTCTCTCTCTCTCTCTCTCTCTCTCAGAACACATGTGATACTGACACAGACACGACACACACACACAGACGGTGACACAGATACAGACACGACACACACACACTGATAAGGACCTAGGGTTAGGATTAGGTTTTTTGACATGGACACAGACACTAATATCACATGGACACAGACAGTGACATAGACACTGAGCTCGAGATGTGAGGGATTGTGACAGTTGTAGTAGGGTTATTACCTGCAAGTGATACACTTTAGAAGTGTTAGTATGTGGAGTCATCAGTTAGTATATTATCTGTTGTTAGTATTGGTACATGGAGGAGACCAAATAAAGTTTGGTTACAGACTTGGGGCTCTAGCATGGGGCACTGCAGCAGTGCACCCAAATGGTGCCTGTCAGTTAGGCTTGGGGGCAGTCCCTTTGCACTGCAGAGGCATGTCTTAGTGCATCTCAGTTTCAGTTTGGTATCAGTCATCAGTACTTATACACTGATACGTATCAGGGACTGTATGAGGTATCAGTACAGGCAATTGTAGGAGTTGATGCAGGCAAGGTATAAAGTCAAGTGTCAATATAGGGTATATATAGATATGTAGGTTAGTGATGTTTAGAGATGTTAGATAGGAGTGTACTAAGATGGTATCTAGAATAAGCGGGATGGCATGCTCGAGCCTTGTAGTGGGCAGTGAGAAGGAGGTCTGCAACAGTGAGCAGGCAACCGAAGAGGAAAACCATCAGCACTGTGTCATTTCAGCAACCATGTATCAGTAAGTATCAACAAGTCCCACTGTATCAGTATCCGTTTTCAGTTGCATTTAGTGAGCTATGTATACTAGTTTTAGTTAGCTTAGTGTCCAGGTATTGGTTAGTTGGTTTAAGATGGATTAGCATGAGTTATTGGGTAGAAGTTAAGGGTATCAGTTTAGTATTAAATTAGTACATAGTTAGTGTAGTTAAATAGTTACTTACTGATATACTTGATTTTGTTAATAGTTAGCTAAGTAACTATATGTCCTAGTAACCATTGTATACAGTAAAGAACCCAAGCTTTTACCAATAGTATAAAATATTAAAAAACTAAGAGACTTGTCCTCTTTTCAGTTGTTTTGAATATTGCTTATTTTAGACTTTGATAAATGAAAGTATGTATTATATCAGTTATGATTTTTATAGTACGGTTAAGTTATGAAGTTAGGTGATAAACCACTATATGTAATGATTTATATGATACATACTGTCATTTTTGCAGAAGTATCTAGAAATGGATATGAATTACTATCTGCGTCATCGTTCGTGGATGTACAACCGTCATCCTGATGACATGTGCGGTGTGCGAGATAAATTCATTGAGGGTATACAGCAGTTCCTGCAGTTCGCCAAGGCGTTCCCTCAGTACATGGACGGTACCAAAATTAAGTGTCCGTGTGTGAGATGTCGCAACAGAAAATATCATCCAGAAGTGGAAGTTACATATCATTTATACTCGAAGGGCTTTATGCCGAATTACTATCAGTGGACCGCGCACGGAGAACTTGTATCTCTAGAATCGGAGTCGGAGCCCTATGTGGAGCAGTATATGGATGTCCAAGACCACGATGCTTACGACGACGGGTTGGTGAACATGGTTTATGATGCGGCGGGACCTAATTTCAATCCTGACAATTATGATGCGGCGGGACCTAGTTTCAATCCGGACAATTATGATGCAGCTGAGGAGGCACCGAATGCCGATGCTGCAAAGTTTATGGAGTTGCTTGAGAATGCAAGGACTCCACTATATCCTGGTTGTGAGGATCATTCACCGTTAGAGGTGGTTACAAGATTATTGAGCATCAAGTCCGATTTTAACATGTCGCAAGAATGCTATAATCGACTGCTCGATTTGATTATAGAGATCTTGCCCGAGGGTGCAAAGTTGCCTAAAGACTTCTATCGATCTAAGAGGATGGTGAGATCGCTTTGGATGGGATACGAGAAAATCGATGCATGTCGCAACGGGTGCATGTTGTACTACAAAGACGACAAGGATGAAGATGCGTGCAGATTCTGTGGTGCTGATCGCTACAAGGCCACTGTTAGAGGAAAGTCTGTCGGTGCAAGGAAGCCTACCGATTCGATGCACTACTTGCCTTTGACGCCGCGATTGCAGCGGTTGTTTATGGTTAAGGGGACTGCAGAAAACATGAGTTGGCACAGGCAAAAACAAATCGAAGGAGTATTGGATCATCCATCCGATGGAGAAGCATGGAAGCACTTTGATCGAGAGTATCCACATTTTGCCGAGGAAGCACGTAATATCAGATTGGGGCTCTGCTCTGACGGTTTTACCCCATTCGGACTTTCGGGCTCCTAGTATTCGTGTTGGCCTGTGATCGTCACTCCGTACAATCTACCGCCTTGGATGTGCATGAAGACTCCGTATATGTTCCTAACCGTTATTATCCCGGGTCCGAATAATCCGAAGAGGAACATCGATGTGTATTTACAGCCTTTGATAGATGAGTTGATTCAGCTGTGGGAAGTAGGTGCCAACACGTACGATGTTTCTAGAAAGCAGAATTTTCAGATGAGGGCAGCACTTATGTGGACCATCAACGACTTTCCGACCTATGGAATGTTATCGGGATGGAGCACCCATGGTCGTCTCTCATGTCCGTATTGCATGGACCGTTCTCAGGCTTTCCGTTTGAAACACGGAGGCAAACCGTGCTTCTTCGATTATCATCGACAATTTTTGCCGAAGGATCATCCGTACCGGAGGAATCAGAATGCTTTTCGTGCGGGAGTTGTGGAGAAGGCCAATCCACCGCCAAGGTGGCCCAAATGCACGATATGGAAAGAGGTAAAAGATTTACCAAGTGCTATCGAAGAGCCTGCTAAGGGGTACAAGTGTGACGTATTTGGTCGCACCCATAACTGGACGGAGAGGAGTATATTCTGGGATCTGCCATATTGGAGCACCAATCTGATCAGACATAACCTTGATGTCATGCATATCGAGAAGAATGTGTTTGATAACATAATTAATATTGTAATGGATATAAAGGGGAAGACAAAAGATAATCCGAAGGCCAGGTTGGACTTAGAAGACATATGTAGACGTCCTGCATTGCATTTGATAGAGGAGGGGAATGGAAAGTTAAAGCAACCTAAGTCAGTTTTCTCACTGGATAAAGAGGATAAAGGTAGACTTTGTAGGTGGATTCAGGGTCTAAAGTTTCCAGACGGGTACGTATCGAACTTGAGAAGATGCGTCGACCTCAAGGAGAACAAACTAGTAGGTATGAAGAGCCACGATTGTCACGTATTTATGGAGAGGTTAATTCCGATTGCATTTCGGGAATTCTTGCCGCAGGTCGTTTAGGACCCATTGACAGAGCTGAGCATATTCTTCAGAGATCTTTGTTGTACTAAGTTGCTAATTACGTCGCTAAACAGGTAATAAATAATATATTTTTAACAGGTACAGAGGGGTGAGGATGCAAACATGGTGACCGTCTTCTTGGCCACCCATCGCAAGGACGGAAATCTCATTGATGAGAGGGCCTCACAGACCTATGTAAGTATTACTTTACTTTGTGTTTATTTTAATATAACTTAGGCAATTATCGAGTTTCCAAACCTTTTCTAGGCCGAGTATCTTAGGCTTCGTGAGCGGGCGACTGCTAGTGCACCTACACCTGGAGAGGCTGGTACTTCGTCGCAGCCCGCTCCATCTCCGTCGGCGGACGACCTGTGGGTGACCGCAGCTGGTGGTCTCCAGAGGGGTACGTACTACGGTACGGGCTCCTATGGCGCCCTGGTTGCGACGCAGTCATCTAGGACCTCCCCGACAGCTGCGCATTCCACACACCCCTCGCAGTCGCAGCCCTCGCAGTCGTCGGCCAGAGTCCAGGAGGCCGTCTAGGAGGCCGTTGACCGTCAGATTGCGTCTCTCCGTGACGACTTGCTGCGAAGTATGGAGGAGCAGTCCCGGTCCCAGCCGCAGGCGGACGATCCGATGCTCATCGCACGATTGGATATGCTCGACCGCAGCATGACGGAGCTACGGGAATTGACAAATGATATTAGAGCCTCCAATGATCGCAACATCATGGAGCTGCAGGCATCACAGCTATCGATGGGCTAGAAGCTGACGAGGATACAGGATTCAATGGGTCATAGCAGTACGAGGCTGTTATCTACCCTGGATTCTTACAACCAGCGACTCGCAGACTTGGAGCGGGCACGGCCTCCACCGACGTCACTGCCTTCTCCATCGACATCGGTGTCGATTCCACGGGACGAGTATGAGTTCTTATCCTTCAAGCGCACCGGTGGTCAGCCTCCTGCAGATCCGCAGTAGTATAGTTATTTTTATTATTATTTAGGATGCGATTGTATATTATGAATTATTGATACTTCAACAATAGGCATGATGTATGATGCTTCTTGTGGTCTTTAATTTTTTAGTTAATTTAATTGGATTGATACTTCAATAATGCTTCTTGTGGTATTTAATTTAATTGGATTGATACTTCAACAATGCTTCTTGTGGTCTTTAATTTAATTGGATTATATAGTTATCTTGCATTCAACAAAAGCTAACCGAAGATTGATCTAGACAAGAGGAGCATGAGCAGGAGGATGTTGCCATTAGTCTCATGATGCTCTCTAGAGACGCCGGATACTGGGGATCCAATCCTGCCGAGTCGTCGAACAAGAATTCTGCAATCTTGGAGGAGGATAGGGATTGGAATGAGTTGAAGAAGCCAAACAGCTACAAAGATGGCGAATTCTACTGTGATTCGGACGAGGAGGAGTCGAAGAAGGGTGGTTCTTGTGGTGTCAAGAAGAGGAGATGGAGGAGGAGGACTAGATTGGATCATGTTGGTGTGTGTGATGAAGATGGTTACGGTGCTAGATTAGGGAAGAGCCGATACGAGTGTGCCTCTTGCAAGAAGAGCTTCCACTCCTACCAGGCTCTAGGCGGGCACCGTGCGAGCCACAAGAGGCTCAAAGGGGGATGCTGCAGCAGAGGAAGCGAGAGTACTACTAGCCCATTGGATGTCGTCGATCCGACAGTTGTCCACAGTGGAAAGGCTAAAACTGCAGGGAATCACCAATGTGGTGTTTGTGGTAAGATGTTTGCTTCTGGACACTATTTTTTTTTTTTTAACATTAGCGACGTTTAGCGACGTTAAGTTACGTCGCTAAATACGTCGCTAATTAGCGATGCTGTAAAAAGTCGCTAAATACGTCGCTAATGACGTTGCTATACGTCGCCAATTGCTGACATGGCAGTATAGCCAGGTCATTAAAGACGTCGGTGTAACGTCGCTATAGACGTCGCTAATCAGCGACCTTTAGTGACTTTAATAAACGTCGCTATTTAGTGACTTGGCGTCGCTAAACGTCGCAAAAATTTACGACACAGTAAAGTCGCTAAAAACGTCGGTATAGCGACGTTTAGCGACGTTTTTTTTTTGGCAACTTGGGTTTTTTCGACAACTTTATAACGTCGCTAATTACGTCGCTAAACCAAATTAGCGACGACATTTTGTTATTTAGCGACATTTTTAGACGTCGCTAATTTGACTTTTTCTGGTAGTGAACCTGGGGGAAGGGGGTAGAATAGCCGGAGGGAGGGTGGGGGAGAGAGGGGTAATTTCGTCCATATTTTTTAGGGTATCAAGTTGTATTTTATAAAGTTGAGGGTATCAAGTTGACAACTTAAATAGTTGAGGGTATCAAGTTAAAATTTAGCTTAATTACTTCTCTATTTTATTGTGCAGGTATTGTGTCTTGTACAAGCGCAACTTAGACTTGTATGACATCACGTCCAATGGTGACTTTACGGTCCTCTAAGATCGTGGTATGACACATTTCAAATGTGCTGACTCACGTCTCCACAGGTTATGCTAACCAAGGCAACATAGCGAGGAGTTGAAAGCCTGACTAGTCCATCAACCAAAGCTCCTGCATATATCTTTTGAAGCTTCTTGTTGCAGTTCAAAGACTTCCTCCAAGGTGTTTATATATTTTGTTTCTACAGAGATATAATATATGGAACAATGCATCTTATTTTGTGTTCAAGTTGTAAGCATGTGCGACACCCTTTACTTGTACTCAAAACCTAGGTAATAGATGTATATTATCAATGAAAGAACTATTTTCCTTATTTACCATATGTTATTCAATTTTTTCTGCTTAACTATGTTGCTAGCTCTACCAATATGTGACACTTAACTTCAAGTGAATATAACAGTGTATCTCATTTTGTGTTCAAGTTGTAAGCATGTGCGACGCCCTTTACTTGTACTCAAAACCTAGGTAATAGATGTATATTATCAATGAAAGAACTATTTTCCTTATTTACCATATGTTATTCAATTTTTTCTGCTTAACTATGTTGCTAGCTCTACCAATATGTGACACTTCAAAACTTCAAGCGAATATGCCTTCAACAAGTGAAAAACTTCAAGCGAATATGCCTTCAACAAGCTCAACTTAGACTTGTACAGCATTACGTTCGATGGCGACTTATCAATTTAGCAGAATCAAGACGTGACATATGGTAGCTTCTGCTATATTATGTTCTCTACTACCAATTGCGCTAATGATAGGCCCGTGACAGAGAAGAATGAAAGTAAAGAATTCAACTAGCTTAAAAAATATATGGGATAAATGTTTTGTTGTCATTGTTGTAATCGTCTACAAGTTCTCCACTAAATGTTATTCATATTTAAATTAATTTATTTAGACAGATTTTGTTTGTTCTCAATCTTTTTATATATGGTATAATTTATTGTGTTATGGGAATAGAGAATTTTTAGGAGATTATATTTGGGTATTTGATAATAATTCTTCCAGGTCAACTTGTCATATAATCTACCATGTCAATCAAGATTATATTACCCAAAATTTTAGCGAGACAAACAATATTATATATATATATATATATATATATATATATATATATATATATATAGACAAGTGGTTAAAGTGAGGCATATCACATGGAGGTTTCTAGTTCGAGCAACGTGCGAAGCACTTCAATTTATTTATAGGGGAATCAAGCAAGGAGGGTGCGGTACGGTGTGACCCAGATACGGGTACGGTGCAGTACGACATGGGTGGTGTGCGAATGTAGTACGGGGGCAGTTGTGATTGGTACGAAGCGATGCAGTGCGGTTGGTACGCTACAGTTTCGGTGCGATTGCGGATCTAGTGCAGTGCAGTGCAGTTACGGCATGGTATGTGGCATTCGGGCCACGATGTAGCCTTCCGGTTGGGTTTGTAGGCCTTCCGACTGAGTTGTAGGCCTTCGGGCCAGAATAAAATTTAACTTCTTCGTGTGTGTGTATATATATATATATATATATATATATATATATATATATATATATACTAGTAAATTCATATTTGTTGCACGTAAAATAAATATTTTTATGATATACAGAGTTTTACCCAGCCCAACTAACCACAAAATTTTTATGGACTTGGTTACCAATTACTGGTTATTGGAATAAAGACTAGGGCTTGGTTACAAACACTAATCTTCCATTCAAAGCCAACCCTTGCAAACAACATTCGTCATCATTACCTGTTTGTATTATTGATAAGCAGAACAAGCAAAACCAATTCTGTGTTGGCAGCACACAAAGACTGGAATTAACAAGTTTGCATATAGTCACAAGGAGTATGCATCATGAAGAAAATTAAATTGCATTATACTAGATTTGTGTGCCACCTAGTTGTGTCCACACCTAATTACAAAAGTTCATGCTTCTAAGTCTAAGGTTGCCCACTTCCCCATAATCAAGTGCTCTCGAGACATAATGCTACATAATTTGGTGAAACTTGACAGGTTCATAATTTGGTGATGAAGGAAAGTTTTTTTGCTTAAAATTCTCTAACCATTCCCTCCAGAACCTCTCTGGCAAACCATTGAACTTGGTAGCTTGGTCATTATTGTAAAGACAGTCATAGGTTGTCATAACGACACGATTAATCATAACCCTATATGTAAAAATAAATTAGCATGAACCTCCTTAATATTGTGCTAAGGGCCTCTTCCTTGATAGATATATTGCCCAATAATTTGTTCATTAGGGATGTTCCACCCTTTTGAGTGCTCCTAGTATTGTTCGTGTCTTCCTTTGACTACAGTTGTGAGTCACTAGTAGGATTATCTACATTGAGGTATTCATCTCTTGGTCCCAATTTTGCATAATTATCTTATGCATCCCCCTAGCGTATTCATCTCCACATGCAATACGTAACAGTTCGAAGCTCCTAATATGTATGTTAATCCATGATGCTAATTTTGATTTAGCACAGTAAAAATTCATATAAAACAAATTTTTAGTTATAATAACTTCTAAAAATGTTAATAAATAATATTAGATTGTACTAAACATATTTACTTTCTTAAGAATTTTATGGTTTCTTCCTCCAAAGTTACCATCTTTAGTTCTTCATCCCATCCCGCCTCCGAGAGATCTTTGTCCTTATTATATCTAACTACTTTGCCTCCCAACCTTGCATATGATTCATAATATTGTCAACGCTATACCTAGCACAAAACTTCCCGTTTACCACTCTTGCAACAAGCTGGTATGAACTGTCTAAAACTTTTATCGCATTTCCTCCTATTTTTAGCCTCCTGGAAGAGAATCTTAAGTAGTTCATCTGAATGTTCTTCCAGCTAAAGTTTATTCAGCATTCCTATTCTTTCAATTTAAATATTCTTATCCTTGGTAACAAACTTTTTTAGTCTCCTCTTTGAAGGAGAAGAGGCTTGGTCCTCCATGGACATTTATTCTCGTATAGTTAGTGATATCGATGTACAAACTATACTAATTGTGGTTCTTCTCGTCTAGTTAGTGAGATGTCACAATCCCTTTGTATAGATTGGATCAGTAGGCATATGGCTTGAGAACAAGTGCATGCCAGGGGTCTGGTGATGCTTATGTCATCACCCTAACCAAACTAGAATTAAGTAGAAAGGTTCAAGGGAATAAGGTAACATAAAGAATAAGTGGAGCTAAGTTTTGTACCAGAAATTGGAAAGAGAAGGCCAACGCGAACAGATTGGTGATGGTTAGCTAGAGTGGTTAATTAAGAAATGGCAATATTTATGTACCTATGCAGTGGTGACCAAAGTCCTAGCTATTTGGGGGTTGTGCATATGATAGCTAGAGCATGATCTTATAATCACTTGGCTAAATTCCAACTTGATACCCTCAACTATTCAATTAGTTGTTCAACTTGATACCATAAACTTTTTACTCAACAACTTGATACCATCAACTATTGAATATTTCCATGTTGATACCATAAAAAAAAGGATGAAATTGTAATGCCCCGTCTCCAACAGTTCACTAATGGAACACTTGTAACTTTGACTCGGTTGAGAATCGAATCTTGAAAAAATCTTACCTCGAAATCAATCACGGACAAAATGCAATGAACCCATCAAATTGATGGAACAGTTTCTATTGAAATGAGTCCAAGAGTTTTCGTTGGTTGTTTTGCTGCTTGGTTTTGTGTTGCTTTATGTTTTGTGTTGCTTTCGAAGACTTGGTTTTCATGATTCGCGCTTTCTCTTGCGCATTCATTTCGAATCTTAAGAGAAAGAGATCGAAGGATGCTAACCAAGTGTTGATGCAATTTTAGGACGCATAACCAAGGAGTGATCGCTGCGTAAGGCTTCCCCATCTCTTGCGTTGATTCGTTCGGGTGAGTGGCTTTGACCCTTCGATGAATCCTTTGGTCTGCACGCCTTAATAAATAAATCTCTAGTTCACTCAGTTGCATGTTCCTATGCTTTCCTTCACTTGGATTTTGATGGATTTGATTATAAACTTATGATATTTGGTGTATACTTCTATATAATTATATATGGTACAAAAGACGACCAAGATAAAAATGAACGACCCCAAATAGCGTACCGAATAAGCCTACCCCCACCGCACTGCGTACCGGCTGAGGTACCGTACTGCGTACCCATACCCGTATCACATGCCAAAGCGACCCACGATCCTGGTAACATTGGTCTGTGATATGAATTTTGTTTCTTCCCTCAGCAGACTTGTAATGCTTCTCTAGAGACTCCCAGATGTCCTTAGCAATGACCGTCTTGCTGTATGATTCTGCTCTTGAATCTTCTATGACGTTCAGAATCAGCAACTTGCAGAGGTTGTTCTCTCTTCCACTTCGTCTGCAAAGTAGTGACCTCAGCAATTCTCTAAGCATTATCATTATTCAGAATAGTAGGCATAGGATCTATCAACATGTAATCAATGTTCACGAGTTGAAGATTGAGACTGGTCTTTCTTTTCCAGATATTGTAATGCTTTCTGTCAAACTTTTCAAGTTTGTTAAAACTTGTGTCGAGAAGACTTGCACGGTTGTTCTCCATCTTAATGGGATCATGCTCTGAGATTGTTAGTCCCGAGGTAAATCAAAGATGGTTAATAGAGGCCAGGGTTCAAGCAAACTTTGCAGTATACCCTCTTTTAGATCCTGAAGTTGTAGTCGAGATCAATGATTCACGCAAACAAGTTTGCTCTCTGATTATCTCGATTCCAATGAAGTAAAAATATATAATATTGTATCTGATTACAACTTTCAGAAGATCAAAACTGTTCTTCCTTGCAAACATTTTGCAATTGAGACAGAAAGTACTATAACGAAGAAGAAGAAGAAGAAGAAGAAGAAGAAGAAAGAAAGTGAAAAAGACAGAAAACAATCCTTGCTGGAGTGATGAAGACCATCTTTGCTTAAAATAAGAATCGCCCTCACATGATCTGCTCCTAGGAACCATCAAAGTGCCACTTTACACCCTTGAGCCCGAGCCTGAGCCCGAGCTCGAGCCCGAGTTCGAGTCCGGGGTCGAGTCACTAAGCCCCTTTGGGACTTTAGCTCCTAAGATATTTTTTTCAAGAGTGACAAAAAGTATAAATGCTTTCTTGAAGAGTTTAACTTAATCTTCCTAGGAAAACACCCTCACATGGCACCCACATGTGCCCCACCATAACCCATAAGGATACCTCAATAACAAGCAAAGCCTTATATTGAGATACGCACTTAGAGTTGTAGCCAATATGGGACTATCTTTGCTAGTCCTAAGGAGAAAACTCCAACAATTTGTACTTTGTAGTAATTGGAGAGTTAGATAATTAGCAAGTATGACCTACAATTGTATATAGCCTTTCAAAATGAAATTTATATAGCCTTTCAAAATGAAATTATTTAAGGAGAGACAAAAGTCTGGGGTGGAGAAAATTAATATATAGCCTCAATTGATACATGAAAAATTCATTACATGGAATTAATCTCAGCAACACGTAAGAGTTGATTACCAATTAAATGAGTTCAAAACACACGTGATATTTTTGTTTGAAAGAGCGTGATCGGTTCTTACTACGCAGTTATAAATCTTATGATTAATTCTTGTGTGCTTATTTTCTATATATTATTAAAAAAAATGTTATTAGCATAGGGTTCCATTATATGTGGCTAATAGTGAAATTTTTTTTTAGATTGAGAGAATTTCTTCATTAGATGTGTTTTTGTTAATGCACTTTTAGAAGAGCCTTTGCCTTTAGATTTTGATGGCCAAGATAAGGAGATGACTAAAAATGAGTTGAACATGGAGTACGACCAGGCACTAATAGTTCAACATTGTAGCCATTCTGAGATATTGTATGTAAACAAATAAAGCAACAAGTGATTTACTATTTATCCAACTGTACTAATTAATGTCTTCCTATATTTTTAAATTAATAGTATAAGAAATAAGCATATGCATCACGTTCAATATTTTTTAAATCTTGATATCCCAAAGAAAATTACTTATTGGAACAGAAAATATATATATTGGTGTCCTTCCTACATGTCGGCGACCAACGCCTTGAGGGGGATTCGAACCGTGCCCATCGCCACGGGAGCCCCGAGTGTAACCGATAGGCTTCACCCCCAACAACATATATATATATATATATATATATATATACACTTAAAAAATGCACATGCTCCTTAATTACAAGTCTATAAGTAACTTTCTTTGAGACATCAAGATTTTAAAAATAATGAACATGAGGCATATGCTTATTTTCTTGTACAATTAACTTAAAGATATAGGAAAACATTAATTATTATAGTTGGATAAATAGTAAATCACATGCTGTTTTATTTGTCTACATATAATATCTCAGAATGACTATAATATTGAACTATTAGTACCTGGTTGTGCACAATGTTCAACTCATTTTTAGTCATCTACTTATCTTGGCCATTAAAATCCAGAGACAGAAGATCTTCCAAAAGTGCTAAGAAACTCATCCAATAAAAAAATACTCTCAATGTAAAAAAAAAAACTTTCACTATTAGCCACATATAATGGAACCCTATGTTAATAACATTTTAATTTGTTAATAATGTATAGAATATAAGCACACCAGAATTAATCATAAGATTCATAACTGCGTAGAACCGATCAGTATCATACTCTTTCAAACAATAATCTCACATACGTGTTTGGAACTCATTTAATTGTTATTCAACTCTCATGTGTTACTAAGATTAATTCCATGCAATATATTTTTTAAGTTTCAATTAAGGCTATATATTAATTTGCTCCACCCCATACTTTTGTCTCTTCCCAAATAATTTTATTTTGAAAGGCTATACTATATAATTGTGGCTCATATTTGCTAATTATCCTACTCTCCGAATACTACAAAGTACAAATAACAAAGTTCTTAAACATGTGTCGATTGATACTAACACGCAATGATCCATAATAACATTGATCTACACATACAGAGATATCAACTAACAAACAAATATTATTAATTAAATATTCTAACATGTTGTTGTTGATGATCCATAACCAGCAGTAGTCTCCTCCCAAAACGAAAGAAGACTTCCTATTAAGGTCCATAACCAGCAGTAGGCTAAATTATTCGATTGGAATTTTTAATTCGTCTAAGAAGTCTCGGATGAATTAAAAATTCCAATCGAATAATTCAGCCTATTCCACCTTAATAGGAAGTCTTCTTTCATTTCTCAACAGTGAAGTAGGACCAAGCTCATGAGCTTATTATCCTTGTTCGAAACAAGTTGATAGGATTCCCCTTTTTATGTCCCCGTGTCCCCGTGTCGAGTCATTAAGTCCCTTTGGGACTATAGCTCCTAAGATATTTATTTCAAGAGTGACAAAAAGCATAAATGCTTTCTTGAAGAGTTTAACCTTTATCTTCCTAGGAAAACACCCTCACATGGCACCCACATGTGCCCCACCACAACCCATATGGATACCTCAATAACAAGCAAAGCCTTATATTGAGATGCGAACTTAGAGTTGTAGCCAATGTGGACTAAATTTGCTAGTCCTAAGGAGAAAACTCCAACAATTTATACTTTGTAGTAATTGGAGAGTAGGATAATTAACAAATATGACACACAATTGTATATAGCCTTTCAAAATAAAATTTATATAGCCTTTAAAAATAAAATTATTTAGGGAGAGACAGAAGTCTGGGGTGGAGCAAATTAATATAGTCTCAATTGATACATGGAATTAATCTCAGCAACACGTGAGAGTTGATTACCAATTAAATGAGTTCAAAACACACATGATATTATTGTTTGAAATAGCGTGATCGGTCCTTACTACGCAATTATGAATCTTATGATTAATTCTTGTGTGCTTATTTTCTATATATTATTAACAAAAATGTTATTAGCATAGGGTTCCATTATATGTGGCTAATAGTGAAATTTTTTTTTTAGATTGAGAGAATTTCTTCATTAGATGTGTTTTTGTTAATGCACTTTTAGAAGAGCCTTTGCCTTTAGATTTTGATGGCCAAGATAAGGAGATGACTAAAAATGAGTTGAACATGGAGTACGACCAGGTACTAATAGTTCAACATTGTAGTCATTATGAGATATTGTATGTAAACAAATAAAGCAGCAAGTGATTTATTATTTATCCAACTGTACTAATTAATGTCTTCATATGTTTTTAAATTAATAGTACAAGAAAATAAGCATATGCATCACGTTCAATATTTTTTAAATCTTGATATCCTAAAGAAAATTACTTATGGATCAGTAATTGAGGAGGATGTGCATTTTGCAAGTCTCTTTCTATCTATCTATCTATCTATCTATCTATATATATATATATATTGGTGTCCTTCCTACGTTTCGGCGACCAACGCCTTGAAGGGGATTCGAAACGTGTCCATCGCCACGGGAGCCCCCGGTGTAACCGATAGGCTACACCCCCACAAACACGCACACACACACACACACACACACACACACATATATATATATATATATATATATATATATATATATATATACACTTAAAAATGTACATGCTCCTTAATTACAAGTCCATAAGTGACTTTATTTGAGACATCAAGATTTTTAAAATAATGAACATGAGGTATATGCTTATTTTCTTGTACAATTAATTTAAAAAGATAAAAAAACATTAATTATTATAGTTGGATAAATAGTAAATCACATGCTGTTTTATTTGTCCACATACAATATCTCAAAATAACTATAATGTTGAACTATTAGTACCTGGTCGTGCACAATGTTCAACTCATTTTTAGTCACTTACTTATCTTAGCCATTAAAATCCAGAAGCAGAGGATCTTCCAAAAGTGCTAAGAAACTCATCCAATAAAGAAATTCTCTCAATGTAAAAAAATAATTTCACTATTAGCCACATATAATGGAACCCTATGTTAATAACATTTTAATTTGTTAATAATGTATAGAAAATAAGCACACCAGAATTAATCATAAGATTTATAACTGCGTAGAACCGATCAGTATCACGCTCTTTCAAACAATAATCTCACTGTGTGTGTTTGGGACTCATTTAATTGGTATTCAACTCCCATGTGTTGCTAAGATTAATTACATACAATGAATTTTTCAAGTTTCAATTAAGACTATATACTAATTTGCTCCACCCCATACTTTTGTCTCTCCCCAAATAATTTTATTTTGAAAGGCTATACTATACAATTGTGACTCACACTTGCTAATTATCCTACTCTCCGATTACTACAAAGTACAAATAACAAAGTTTTTAAAGATGTGACGATCGAGATACTAACATGCAATGATCCATAATAACATTGATCTACACATACAGAGATATCAACTAACAAACAAGTATTATTAATTAAATATTCTAACATGTTGTTGTTGATGATCCATAACCAGCAGTAGTCTCGTCCCAAAACAAAAAAAGACTTCCTATTAAGGTCCATAACCAGCAGTAGTCTAAATTATTCGATTGGAATTTTCAATTCGTCTAAGAAGTCTCGGATGAATAAAAAATTCCAATCGAATAATTCAGCCTATTCCACCTTAATAGGAAGTCTTCTTTCGTTTCTCAACAGTGAAGTAGGACCAAGCTCATGAGCTTATTATCCTTGGTCGAAACAAGTTGATAGGATCGATCCCCCTTTTTACGTCCCCATGTCGCCACACGGAAGAGACTTGGGGACAGGGGCGGATCTACTAGTGGGCAAGGGTAGGATCCAGCCCACCCATCCAATCCGAAAATTTATTTTATATACATATGGTACATTGTCTACAGTCCAGGGGTGGGCTAAAACACTAGCTACATTCCAGGATAGAAGCCCTTATTTTCCTTAGAGCATCTCCAACCCTGTTGTGAGTTTGGAAAAAATTGTTGCCACATAGGAATCACTTCTTCTTATTTCAAAATTCTTTCTCCAATGCAAATGTGAAATAAATTGTGAAGTTGACATGGCAATGACATGTCAAAGATAATGTGAAGTTGGTTGTCTAGATCTAGAAAATGGACTTCACAATGCTTTACTTTTACTTCATCAATTATGAATAAAAATATTTATAAACAAAGAAAGAAGTGAAAAAGTTATCTTGGAAGTTGAAAAAAAGTAGTTTTTATTGTCTTCTCAATACTTTTGCATTAGAGAACACTTTTCTATCTCATTGTCTTGTGTGAATACAATCTTGCCACATAGGAAAGATATTGTCTTGTGTCTCATGCCACATAGGAATCATAACACAAAACATGACAATAGGATTGGAGATGCAAGGAAAAATAAGAAACGAGGAAGACGAAGCCATTAATGATAGTTAGCAGAGGTCGAATTAGGAAGAGAAGTCATGTGCCTGCTTAAGGCCACAAACTTCATCGGCAGTGATCTCACGTCGAAGAAATCCATGCCCTACAGTGTGGACGAGGATGTCCTGCCACGCTCAAGGCCATCGATTTCGGACCGTCTGTGTTTTACAAGTCCGGCCAGGTCAATGTTTCTCCACTCCTATTAGTGTTTGATGAAATGATGCATGTATAATGCCATGATTATGGAACAAATATACATTGTTGTTGGGTTTTTAGTGGAGACTAAGAAAATCAGTCCCATGTTAATGATGTCACATATTATCGGACACAAGATAAACACAAAAACATACCCTAAGATACACCGATAAAAATATGCCAGTGATACCACATATTATCTGACACAATACTCTTTTTGTGTTTGATCTAATATCTAAGATGTCAATGTTCTATTTATGTTTGATCTAATGTCTAAGACAATAATATTTTGTTTGTGCCAATTATACTATTAATTTTGTCCCTTGATGGATTTTGTCCCTTATACTGTTGCAACTTTCTAGTAGAGAGAAGCATAACAAGAAATTAAATTTTAATCGAAAAGATGAGGATCACATGATTGACATCAACAATCACTGTTTACATGTTTTTTACATATATACGAAGATGAGGATCACATGCTTGATACAGGAATGATTCTGGGACAAAAAAACAAGCACTTTCGGGGATCCATGTTTACGTGCAGAATTGATCAACCAAATGTTCACCATAACAACTGAAATTTGGTAGTGAGTAAGTATATCATACCTAGTTTCAACTGTAGAAAATGGATCGGAGGTTGGCGCGATGTGGATTAAGATCTTCTTCTCCTGCTACAAAATATCTTTTAGTTAAAATAATTCGGTAAGGAATGAATTTGTAAGTGAGGTTTGATCCCTCAAACAATCAAAATTGCATAAGCTTAAAATAGAAGTCACCGAATCTGACCTGGAGTTGATGGATTCGAATTTGGTGGAAAGAGGAGGATGACTTTAAGAATTGAACTCAGAGTCGATATATGTTTCGACGAGATCGATCGGAATTCCGAGTCGGGAACGTTGACTGGAGAGTCGAGGGTGGCTGGAAATTGATTGGGACATGGTCGAAAGGTCCGACGAGCAATGGAAAGAAAAATAATCCAGATCCGAATTTCTCGGATCCAGATAGAGAAGGGAGCGAGAAAGAATAGAAAATTTTAATTTCATTCTCTGTTATTTATTATATAAGAGGAGAATAATTGAGGAATTGTAAACTAAATTATTTTAGGGTCCGGTTATTAAAACTTCTAAAATATCATCATCATGTACTATTATTTAATTTTCTATCATTAAAATTTCAAATGTGTCCCTCCATTAAGAAGTACAAGACGACATTTTAGGAATGTCAATATTGACACTTCATCATGCACTCATCCCTCCATGCATCCATAAATTAATATGCATAAATTAATGTGCATATGTGCATATTTAAATTTCAAAATTGGTTAGTTAAAATCCTAAATTCTTTGGTTTGATTGCTTCCTTATATATCTAGAAGCTTAGGTAAGAGCTAGGAAACTTCCTCTTTTGAGGAAAATTTGATTTTAATTATAAATTGATTTCCAAATTTCTTTTTAGTTCCTATCTACCAATTTCAATTAATTAAATTTAAAATTTTCAATATTCTTCTAAAACGTAATTAGTTACTAACAAACTTCTAGTATACTAACTAATTCTTATTTATGTTTAGAAATTTAATCAAGATAATATTTATATTTTAGTTTCCCAAATTTGAAATTTAACAAATTCATATTTCTAGAAAATCTCGAGAATAATTTTTAGGCTTTTATTAATTCAAATAAATTTAGAAAAATTATTTAGAAATTCTAGAAAAATTATTAAAATTGAGACTTAGAATTCTAGGGGTTTCATGTCTAGAATTCTATGGTTTACATGTCTACATACGTTAGAAAAATTATGTCCTCAAAATTTAAGTTATGCACGGCATGAAAAGAAAGGAGAGAGAAATGAAAGATGATAATTTAACATTTCTAAATAACATCGCAAAAAAAAAACATTTCTAAATAGGGGTAAACAAGAAATGAGTTGTTAACAGTGAGTCAGATTTCAACAAATGGCACGACTAGGGACGAATTTGAATGGTCGAGAGGAGAAGAGTGAACATTGCAAATAAGACTTCACGAGGAGACACAAATTTAGCAATAATTAGGTCAGTCGTTCAATCAAAGTTATTATGACTAAGAGAAGCAAGATTAAGGTATAGAAAGATAAATAATTCCAGAATATGTGCATAATGTTGAAAATGGTAGATAGTGAACTCATGTTAAATACTTGTCTCTAACTATGATAACCTGCTGATTTGGAGATGTAGCTTTGTTATAATACTTTATTGATGATTTGATCAAACCCTTGACTTATTCCAAAGAAATACGAGGTTCACGTTCAGGGAGTCCAAAGGACTGCATGTGCATGTACATGACTAATTTAAATGATAAGTAAAAAATTTGCGAAAGTTCGAAGATATGAAGATTTACGAAGGCCCTTGGTCAAACGATAATAGGGTAAGAAGTGTTGCAAAAAAGTATATTGCAATATCTAAAATTAAGGAGATGTTAAAATATTAATTTTTATAGGGAAGGTCAAATCCAAAGAATAAAGTTTGAGATATGAATTCATAATCAAAATCAACTTCTTGAAACTTTAATTTTCGAGAGCGAGAAAGATTTGAAAATTTAGATTTCATTCTGTGTTATATAAGCAGAGAAGAATTGAGGATTTATAAATATTTTATTTTATTTCATAACCCATTCTCTATTTTTATATTTCAAAATTTTTTTTTAATTTAATTGGAACTAAATTCTACTCTTGTCTCCAATTTTTAAAATTGGTTAGTTAGAGATCCTAATTTCTAGTGTCTGATTGCTTCCTTATTTAGAAGCTTAGGTAAGAGCTAGGAAACTTCCTCTATGGTGAAAATTTTGATTTTAATTATAAATTGATTTCCAAAATCTTTTTTAGTTCCTATCTATATATTTCAATTAATTTAATTTTTCAAATTTTTAATATTCTTTCAGAACATAATTATTTACTAACAAACTTCTAGTATACTAACTAATTCTTATTTAAGTTTAGAAATCCAATCACGATAATATTTAGATTTTAGTTTCCCAAATTTAAAAGTTAACTAATTAATATTTCTAGAAAATCTCGAGAATAATTCTAATTGTTTTATTAATACAAATAAATTCAGAAAATTAATTTAAAAATTTTAGGAAAACTATTAAAATTTAAACTTAGAATTCTAGGGGTTACAAATCTACATACCTTAGAAAAATTATGTCCTCAAAATTTAAGTTATGCACGACACGAAAAGAAAGAAGGGAGAAATGAATGATGGTAACTTAGCATTTCTAAATAGGGGCAAAAAAGGAATGAGTTGTTAACGGTAGTCAAATTTCAACAAATGGTACGACTAGGGACGATGTAGCTTTGTTTTAATACTTGTTTAATTTCTAAATAGGGGCAAAGAAGGATAAATAATTCCAAAATAGGTACATAATATTGAAAATGGTAGATGGTGAGATACTTGTTTAATTTCTAACTGCGATAGATAACCTGCTCATTTGGAGATGTAGCTTTGTTTTAATACTTTTTGATGATTCGGTCAAACCCTTGACTTGTTCCAAAGAAATATGAGGTTCACACTCAGGGAGTCCAAAGGATTGCATGAGCATGTATCAGACAGAATTTAGATGATAAGTATAAATTATACAAAAGTTTGAAGATATTAAGATTTATGAAAGCCTTTTGGTCTAGCGATAATAGGGTAAGAAGTATTGCAAAACAAGTATGTTGCAAGATCTAATAAGGTGTTGTTAAAATATTAAATTTTATTTATAGGGAAGATCAAAATCCAAGGAATAAAGTTGGAGATAAAATATGAATTCATAATCAAAATCTTCTTCTTGAAACTTCAATCTTCACTGAGTTTCTTGCGTACAGGTCTTTCTAACTCATTGTTAAGCTCACCCTCATATCTTATTGTCCACAACCATTAATAACTATCTAATCTTGCATTTTAGATTCATAGTCCAAAATTTTACCCTATCGATAATCACCTAATCCACCAGTATTCAAACTCTTCATCCTTTAAAGGCCTCGATCCTTCGAGTCTATACTTTTTTTGTTTCATCGAAATTTATCTATATGTTATACTCTACATTCTCGAAATATCATAATCCATCATTTCCACTTATGAACTCCATAAACTATAGAAGCTTAAAATTCACAACCTTGACTACTAAAGAATCTATCATCTTAAAATTTTAAACTTCACCATTTAAATTCCCACATCCATTGTCTTTAACCTAAGATCACCATCCAACTATATTCCACGAGTCAATTTTTTTGGTCTTGAATCTCCTCATCACATGTCCGTTGTCACTTATCATTTATTTTATAAATCTTCAGCATCACCATTCAATTTCGTATGTACTCTTGAAATATCCATAAGTCTTGAAACTACTCTGCTAATAAACTATCATCATCTTGTAGCTTAACCTTGAAGGACATATCATATAATCTAGTTATTACTTTAAATTTGTAATTTTCAAATCGTATGTACTCTGTAATCCTTACTACTTAAAGCTTATAATATTCTACTAAAATTTCAAAAATTCTATGTCAAGTTTTGCCTCTTATTTCCTTAATTAATCCATAGTGGACGTTTCCATCAATTTAAGTTTATAAAAAGTTCCCTTTATAATTTAAATTGCAATCTTAAAATATCCATCACCCATCAAGGTTTTATCATCAAAACTTTCAAGTATAGGATCCCGTTATCAACTTCACCAAACCGTTCTTCTATTGTTTGCCATAAGTTTTCACTATCTCATAAGCTTCTACTATATGTTAACTTTATTACTTTACCATTTGTGTAGTGTTCCCTGAAATTGACCCTTAATTTTACTAGAGCAATTCCTCGAACTCTAGTGTAGGCATTCACTAAAAAGCTCCTTATTTTTTTTTTATTATCTTAATATTTTTATTAATTCAAATGAAGATCATTTTTTTCATTCAATTGCTCTATATTTAGGCTACTAGATCTAATTTATGAATCAAATTCAAGTAAGACCTAAGGATCACACTAAACTATGTAGACTTTAAACTCAAACAAAACATGTTCTATACTATTGACAAACCAATTTACACCAATCTCCAATGCTAGGCCATGGAGTCTGAGCTCTTACCATGACTTCTTGGCCTTGTTCTTTGTTATGTGCTCCCTCATAGTTTCTAATGAGATATGCCGCGCTGGCTCTGAGAGCTTCCCGAAGTGCCTGAACTACTTCCTTGACCTTGTGTTTCATCCGGTGTTTGCGCTGTGGATTGCGCTGGTGCCATTCCTTCAAATGAAGGTAAATTACATTAGAATCATAATGTATTATGGACTTATTTCATGAACGTATCTCATTTTGGCCTAGCGAGTTCAAGAGTTCGCACAGGAATTTGATCGTTAAAGTAACTTTTCCAGCACGAAGTCTAAGAAACTTTGAATCTGTGCTCTGATACCATTATGTCATGACCCGATTCCGTAGAATCGTTGAGTTGTCCCCCGAATCGTGACTGTCGTACGGGCCTGGGGTTGCGCCTGCACAAGGCTTTAATGATTTGCATAGCAAGCACATATTCAGAGTACGCAGATAAATTGAAACACAGATTTGAAACATGGAAAAGTTCTCTTTATTGATAATGAACATCTATTACAAACTCCTGAACGAGTCAGCTAATATGTCGCACGGGCTTACAAAAGTATTGACTCAAAATGAGATAGCAGTCATGTACATTATATCCCTTTACTAAACTTCAAAAGATATAGACCTCCAGGCTGGAGGATAGCTTTGCCACGGAGCTGCATTTGTGTATGAAGAGTTGCAAGCTCCTGTCTTCAAAATGCTTCAAAAGGGCGCGATGAAGATGCGCCAACAGCTGGACTGGATCGGGAAGACGACTTCGGCTCCTCGCTCGGTTCGCCTTGGTGCGGAGAACCTGTTTCAACGAGGGTCAGCATGTCGAAACATACTGGTGAAGGCGAGCTAACCGAACTATACCAATCAACACGTTATTTTAATGAAGCATGCATATTTGTGGATTCCTATCTTGCCTTAGTTCATTTACAAGTAAGCAGCATATATAAAATTTATTGAAATGAACGTGCCACCGTTCGGTGGATTTTACCTGCCCGTTTGAATTACCTGCACAATACTTACCATGCCTTCCCTGCCACAAAGACACAGGTTAGTTTGCATCAGGTTTAAATATACACGATGATCACTGGCGTGGTGCCATAACGGACATAGTCAAGGACAGGGATAGCATGCAACGAGAACACGACAAGCACACGATGCGTTGCAAGCCATCCCCTCCAGCACACGATGACTACACACGAGTTCCGCCCGGACCGGAACGGTGCCAGTGCCCCAGCGACCGTCCGCAGAACTTACCCTTGTGCACAAGTTGTCCATGATCGAACAATACGTTATCTTAAACAATCAGTTTATGCCTTCGAGGCAACACGAGCACAAGACATATCAATAATTGTTAAGCATTCATGCACTTCAGGCAACACGAGTATGAGACATGTATTTGCACAAGACAAGCAAAAGTTCATGATTTATTTCCAAACGAACAAGCATGCAGTTTAGTATCCGTTCATGAAGTTATTGACAAGCATAATGAACCAAGTCTATTCTCTTTTATCTTGGTTTCTTTTATTATTACTTGGTATCGTTTGATCGGGGCAAAGGAGAATGCAGATTTTAGGACGTGAAGCTTGGAAGCAGGGCTAGCTAATCGGGTTGGTAGCCACTCACTTGGATTATTGGAAGGGAGAAGGAAAGAGGCGCTTCACGACTCCGCTCGAAAGCCGCCTACTGCTTGTTCACCTGCACACGAACAGCTCGATTAATACTTCTTCCTCTCTTTCCAATCTCGGAATAGAAGTGCAAGTCAATGAATGAAAACAATGAAAACCATCGAAACCGTTCAAGGAAAACAAGCAAATTCCAAAACCAACTCAAAGCACGAAAGCAACAAGCGACATCGAAAACCGAGGCAATAAAAGATAGCAGCGTAGAGGTCCCTCCTGACCCTGCCGCTAAGTCGATCCCGGGGGCACGGTCCACTGAATATGGGAATCAATTCCGAAGAAACAAATCCATAACGAGGACGAGTTCTTAATTCAATCTATCCCGATCGAACGATACCGTTTGTGGTTCTTAGCCGCGCTCCCCGCACCGGGGGAACGGGGCGCTACATGAAATAACTCACAAATCCGTAGCAATCTCCCTAACCGAAGTTGACGACTCATCGATTAGATCTCCTTCTTCCTTCTGTCTTGGATGGCGAAGTCCTAAGAGCAAAGCACGGGCTTTCTCTTTGATTTCTTGTGGACGAGGACCCCGAATCTCCAACTTGTGCTTATTCTTTGTGCCTCCACCATCCTCCCTATTTATAGGATGAGAAACCTATTTTAGGTCATAATAGGATTTTCTAAATAGGAAACCAAAAAATAATAATCATATTACTAAAATAGCCCAACACCAATTATGGACGTCCAAATATGGCAGATTAAATATTTGATACAAATTTAAAATATAATCAAATCTTACATTTAATATAGATTTTCAAATTATCTCAAATCAAATCTTTGACCATATTTGGGCTCCAAAATTTATCAAATCCATACTAGACCCCAACAATCTTCCCCTCCAGTCTGATGAGAGGGTGTTGACCCCATTGCTCCTCAACTGGACTCCATGCCTGTCATTTTGTGACAAAAATCCTTCTCCCCCATCCCACTGATCTCCGATCCCCTAAGTTGCTTTGCATCTTTCGTCATCTCCAGCTCCTCGACCGTCACGTCGACGCTAGTTGCGATGCATAGCACCTCCTGCACTACTAGGATCCTGCCAATATCGATGACACGGCCAAGACCGGAGTCCCTAACGATCAACCTCACCGTGAGTCTTGGTTGCATGTCTCCGACTTCTGTCTTCCACCGGAACGTGTTAACGTTCTGACGAGCTTCTTCACCCTTGGATGGCCCAACTAAGCGGACGGTGCAATTCTTTTGAGATTCGAACTCTTGAATCTGCCTACCTTCATGTCCGAACTTGAAGCTTCCCCATACACATGCGTCCTCGAGCAGAATATCACGTACATGCCACAACATAAATCTCCTTGAGCCAGCTGTTGGAAACCCTTCGTAAGCATCCAATCTTTGTCTCTAAATAAACTGCGACATCCATCATCCGCCAACCTCTCTACCGAAACCAAGTTATAGCGCAAACTCGGTACATGTCGCACATTCTTGAGAACGAGCTTCTCACCAAGCTCCATTGCCAAGTGCACATCACCGATGCCTACAACTGCAGCCGTCCCCTTGTTGCCCATCTTCACACGTCCAAACCTGCCACCGCGGTATGATGTGAAGATCCTCCCATATGGAGTGGCGTGATACGATGTCCCCGTGTCCATGACCCAGTCGTCATCATGACACATGCCACAAGGTTCCTCTGCGTCGGTTGCTGCGATGATGAGATCTCTCATAGCCGTGAGATCCTCCTAACCATCATTGCCTTTGGCCTTCTCAGCTTTGAGCTTCATGCAGTTCCTCTTGATATGACCCATTTTGCCACAGTGATAGCAGCCCTCCTTACTGTCCACAATCGCAAGATCCTGAGAACTCCCTCATGTCCTCGTCCGTGACTTGGGTCTTCCCTTCCCGTAGGAAGCCACCAGAGTGGACTCCTGCGACGATTCCACTTGCTTGTGCCGGATCTCCTCGTTCAACAAGCTACTTTTGACTGCCTCCATCACGACAACTCCATCAGAAGCGGAGTTGCTCACCGACACCACCAACGTCTCCAAGCTTTTCGGCAGAGAACTCAAAAGTAGAAGGGCCTGAAGCTCATCCTCAACCACCATCTTCATCATAGACAGCTGATTGATAATGCCCTAAACCTCGTTCAGATGTTGTGCCACCGGTGCACCCTCCGTGTATTTCGAGTTGACGAGTTAGCAAAATTTATCTATATGTTATACTCTACATCCTCGTAATCTCATAATCCATCATTTCCACTTATGAACTCCATAAACTATGGAAGCTTAAAATTCACAACCTTGACTACTAAAGAATCTATCATCTTAAAATTTTAAAGTTCACTATTTAAATTCCCACATCCATTGTCTTTAACCAAAGATCACCATCCAACTATATTCCACGAGTCAATTTTTTTGGTCTTGAATCTCCTAATCACATGTCTGTTGTCACTTATCATTTATTTTATAAATCTTCAGCATCACCATTCAATTTCGTATGTACTCTTGAAATATCCATAAGTCTTGAAACTACTCTGCTAATAAACTATCATCATCTTGTAGCTTAACCTTGAAGGACATATCATATAATCTAGTTATTACTTTGAATTTGTAATTTTCAAATCGTATGTACTCTGTAATCCTTACTACTTAAAGCTTATAATATTCTACTAAAATTTCAAAAATTAGATGTCAAGTTTTGCCTCTTATTTCCTTAATAAATCCATAGTGGATGTTTCCATCAATTTAGGTTTATAAAAAGTTCCCTTTATAATTTAAATTGCAAGCTTAAAATATCCATAATCCATCAAGGTTTTATCATCAAAACTTTCAAGTATAGGATCCCGTTATCAACTTCACTAAACCGTTCTTCTATCTTTTGCCATAAGTTTTCACTATCACATAAGCTTCTACTATATGTTTAACTTTATTACTCTACCATTTGTGTAGTGTTCCCTGAAATTGACCCTTAATTTTACTAGAGAAATTCCTCGAACTCTAGTGTAGGCATTCACTAAAAAGTTCCTTATTATCTTTTTATTATCTTAATATTTTTATTAATTCAAATAAAGATCCTTTTTTCATTCAATTGCTCTATATTTAGGCTACTATATCTAATTTATGAATCAAATTCAAGTAAGACCTAAGGATCACACTAAACTCTGTAGACTTTAAACTCAAACAAAACATGTTCTATACTATTGACAAACCAATTTACACCAATCTCCAATGCTAGGCCGTGGAGTCTGAGCTCTTACCATGACTTCTTGGCCTTATTCTTGGTTATGTGCTCCCTCATAGTTTCTGATGAGGAATCAACCTCTAGATTATTTGTGAACCAGGGGTAGGAAAGTATCACACTTGATGCTCTACAGATCTATATTTGTAAAAAAAATATATTCCTAAATCCTCTTTCATAATTCTCATGAATCATTATCATCACATATGAGTTCTATGAACCTTCAAGAGTTTAAAATTACCCAACTAACTAATGATCTCCCTAACCCCTTTCTAAAGTTTAAGTTTAAGGCCTATCATTTGAATCTTACCATTATTGTTTACTAACAATTCTCACTTAAGAAATTCTATAAAGTTAATATTTATTTATGATCCTCTACTACCTTTACTTATATTCTCCTACCCTAAATAACTTATTACCTTAAGATTCCTCAAATCATGTAGTCTATATGAGAGTCTCTCAAAATGTGATTATATTTGGTTCTTATCTAGAAGCTCTTATCCACCAGTATAAAGTCCACAACTCTATTATAAATATAGGGTTGACAAACAATTTTACTAAGAACAAGATCCTAAAGGCCAACCATTCAAAATCATTTATTTTACAAATCTCTGATATTATCATCAACTTTAGACTAATTAGCTAATTGACAATCATCACCTATCGGTTTAACAATTTGATATAATATCTAGTTATTTCTTCAAATTTATATTCTTCGAATTTACAGGTTCTTATTTTGTATCCCTTACTACTCATGGCTTACACTATTTTATTAAAACTTCAATATTCAAGTTTCAACATTTGATTAAGATCTTATATCCTTAATCCATAGTAAATGCTTTTATTAGTTTACTTTGGCAAAATTTTCTTTATATTCTAAATCTTTTAACCTTGAAAATATTCATAATCCCTAAGGTCCTATCATAAAACTTTCACACCTAAGATTCATTTATCAATTCTACTAATCCGCTCTTCTATCCTCAGTCATATATGCATAGTTATGATCTTAAAGCTTCTACTATATTTTGATACAACCGTTATATAGTGTTAACAACCATTTTAGCAATAATATGATCATGAAGTCCAACTATTCACAGTCATCATCATAGGTTATTACGAGGACATAGGCTATTTATGGCTAATTGGACCTTGATCCAACATTAAATAGAAAATACACCCTTAACTACCCAAACAAAATACAGAAGATAATCTTCCCTAATGTAGTCCTGTAACTACCAACTAATCCCAAGTTAAAATTAATAGAAGAAAAAGAGTCAAAGATTTAAATATGAAAGTTCACACAATTAATTTGAAGGAAGATATCAAGCAAATCAGAAAAAATGATACGATTATATAATGACGGTAAGAGGCCAAATCAAGATACATAATAGGACGTCTCAATAATATCCGAAAGTCGTGTGTGTGTGTGTGTGTGTGTGTGTGTGTGTGTGTATACACACAAAATGAATTTGCTTAGAGTTCATGCCCTATCAGTGTGCATCTAGTAGCAATGGACTCTCGGTTCCATGATTCAGCCAAATGGCTGCAATTCGTAGCTGCCTTGCCAAAATAGGTTATCAAATATACTTTCAAATTTATCCATAAGAATGTTCCAAAGCGGTGTCGAATAAAATTCAAATCAAGGTTCCAAGGATTCATAAATAAAAAGATCAATCGAGACAGGAAACAAACTTATTAGAGAACATATGAGAAACGTATAAGCTAGTTGTGGATGTACTCTCAATCTTTCAATTCTTCAATCATTTGTAGGATCGCAGTAGTACGACTATTTATAGGTACTACAATGACATCGCAATATTTACGAAGATGAGACCTACATGGGCCACCATAAAAATGTGCCACGCTCTATTCCCGAATAATCAGGTACGAGTACGTAAGTACGCCCATTCTACTCTACAACATCAGTGGCAATACGTTGTATACTTCAATATCTTCTATTGGTCATAATATCCTCAACTATATCACTACCAAATTAATACCAATTAGTGACGCCAAAAAACGTCGCTAATAGGTAAAAAAGCGTTGCTAAAAAAATTAGCGACATAATTTGCGATATTTTGGTGTTGTCGCGTAATCCATGGTTGCTGACAACAAATTTGTCGCTATTCGTCAATATAGCGACGTACATTTCCGACACGTCCACGTCGCCGATTATTTTGTTATTAGCGACGTCCAGCGACACGATGTTGGTATATCAACGACAATGCATATTGTTGCGTAACGTTACTAAATCAACGACATTACCGACGATGTTTTGCTACATCAATGCTGACATGGCAACAATTGCCATGTCAGCTCTTTAGCTACGTGTAGCAACATTTTGACACATGTTAGCGACATATAGTGACGTTTTGACACAGGTTAGCGATGTACTGTCATATCGGTAGACGTCGGTAAACGTCACAGAACGTCGCTAAATTTTGAAAAAACCAGGCAAAAAAAATACAATTTCAAAAAATATTTTCCAACAAAAGCCTGTTTGCAGTTATAAAATCACAGTTTATATAAATAGACCCGGAGCAACCCTCCGTTGAATTCCCTTGGTTCGTCGACCCCCTCAGTGGAACACTCAACACCGGTATATACACAAAAACATCAAGAATATTAAAACACGCAGGAATAATCCAACAAATACATACATGAATTTAAAATAATGTCACATCTGTCTCATCCAAATAATCCACGAGAAAAGTATGAAATAAGTACATCAAAGACCCAATACACACAAACATACTAAAAATGTCCCAATAATAAGTACAGAGGATCAAGATGAGGAGGAACGATGTCGTGCATCTGGGATAGGAGGAAGTCATTCTGCTCCTAAGAAAGCATCACCGGTCCTGATAGAGGAGGCAATGGAATCGATGGAGTCGGTGTCGATGCCGGCGGACCAGGAGGATCTATCTTCTCCAATATTAGCAGTCGAGCATTATATGAATCCATGGCAGATACCACCCTCAGTGTTCTCCGCCACCGACCGACTAAAAAATTATGCGCCGCATGTATCCTCGCAAGTAAGTCACTCGGGGTCGTATGCGACCCCTCTAGCTCCGTCTGTTTGCGCTCCGTAGAAGCGGCAGAGTTGCCAAGATGCGCTCTGTCATCTGGCTAATAGTCCTGAGCTCCATTAGGCTGTGCTATATCGTTTAGCTTAGAGTCCTGAGCTCCATAAGGCTATGCTCGAGCGAATCAAAATATGCGGTGATCGTCGCATCGTCTGTATGCGGCACAAACTGTGGCCGCTCCGTAATCCTCCGTAGTAACTCGTCACGCATGGTCAACAATCTGACGGTCAACGCTCTCCTGGACTCGTGCCGACGCCTACGAAGGTTGCGAGGAATGCACACTGACGGAGGGGGCCCTAGATGACCTAGTTGCAACAAAGGTGTCGTAGGATCCTATACCGTAGTACGTACCCCTCTAAAGACCACCAACGGCGGTCATCCAGTGCTTGTCTGCCGACGAAGCTGTAGATGGTTGTGAGAAAGTACCATCCCCTCCCTCTATAGGTGCACTAGTGTTGCCCTCTCACATAGTTCTAAATGGATCAAAACTAGGTCCGGCAGCGTCGAAAACCATGTTCAGGCACCCGTCGTCGTAATCAGCGTTGTCGTAGACATCCATATACGACTTCATATAAGGCTCCGGCTTCGATACTAAAGACACAAGTTTTTCGTGTGAGATCCACTGATAGTAATTTGGTGTGAAACCCTTCGAGTACAAATGATATGTCACATCCACTTTTGAGTGATATTTCAAGTTGCGAAATCTCATACACAGACACTTAATTTTGGTGTCTTCCATGTACTGAGGGAACGTCTTTGCGAACTGCAGGAACTGTTTCACCCCCTGTATGAAATCATCTTGCACACCGCACATGTCATCAGGATGACGGTTGTACATCCATGAACGATGACACATGTAGTAATTCATATCTATTTCTAGATAGTTCTGCAAAGATGAATAGACATTGTTCAAGTATATTATCCAATTGGATGCAAAGATGGATACACATGTTCATCAAATAACAAATCCTATTGATGCGTGAGTATCCATATCGTGGTTAATGAGTATCCATTTTATAATTCATGATAATCAAAAAATTAGTAGGCATGTGGACAACTTCGATTTCAAATCCTATTAAATATGTGTCGTCACGTGTTCATTGTTAGCATTCTCTGAAAAGTAAATTGTATCTGTTAGCCATTTTGAGGCTTTTAGAGTTCTACTAAATTTTTGAAAAAACTGACATGGACAATTTGACGCGTTCTTTGTCTTTTCTACAATTTTTCAGAAATTGGTAGAATTCTAAAAGCCTCAAAAAGGCTTACAAATATAAATTTACTTATCAGAGAATGGCTGACATGGACACTTAACTTCGGGCTGACATGGACACTTGATGTAACGATCCGTTCCGCTTAGGCGGAGAGCCGATTCAAATGACGCAAGTGCGACAACCAGTCCCGCCTTGCTCGATGAGAAGACTCGATTGGGGCAAAGGAATTCAGACACGACCCTTCAGGAGTTTTCAAAGGCACGCTCGGAGTATCGCTCGACCGATGCAATTCATCGCTAAGGTGGGTGGCTACGATGAACCTGTCTTTGCTTAGCCTGCACACATAAAATATGAACGATACATGCTAGTCGCTAGAAAAATCACTTGTTGGATGCTAATAAAAGATCTTAATGCATCTAGCTAAGGGAATAATCCCATCTTGTATTACGTGTCTAGAACATGGAAAAAGAAGTAACTTGATAGATTTTCTTATGCGCCACTCTATATGCCCCTGTACAGTTTCAATCCTCGCTCTAATCCTTTAAACTCACGCTAGTGTAAAGGCTTATGTTTCAATAAGACTATTTTGCATATTTCTTATACCGTATTGCTTCACATATTTTCTATGCTCATTACGTAGATTCATGCCATAATCAAGTAAAAATGATACATGTCTTACATCATCTAGTTTGGCTCGAAGACTATCGAATAGTTATTTCGTGCAAGTCTGAACTTGAAAGTATTCGGGATCGTTAGATCGCCAAGAAAGTTCCCAAAATAGGGGACTACATCATGCCAAGTTAAGCAAGAACATTATTAGACATCTCGTGGAGCAAGACTCATTTTGTACTGAATCTGACGGCTTGGAGAGTCGATAAGTTGTGAATAAGATCCTGACTTAAACTTGTACCTGATAAGATCCTGATTTGAACCTCTACCAGACAAGAGATCTGGAAGATTAGAGACTTGTATGGTCACGGACAACTTGGTGCACAAGAGAGATTTTTGAATCTCGTTCCGCGGACGGTCGCTAGGACACCAGGGTCGATGTGGTCAAGCCCTGCCTATGGCGAGATATTGGCGGTAGTACGTTGTCTATACCTCAATACCAATCTCAAATCCAAAATATAATTATCTAACCATAAATAATATCTCTTTGATCATTCACAACAACTATTTAATTTACAAATCCAATAATACATCGAAATAATCTCGGAAACAAACCCGCTAAGTATTTTAGTTAAAACAAAATCTAATCTATCTACACTTTTGAAATATCTAAGATTGGCCTCCAAAATATCTCTATCTCCAACGAATGTCCAAAGAGCAAGGTAACATGTCACCTAAAATTGTCAACATATCCAGTCATGATTGGAGCAAAGTACAAGTATAAGCCAACACAATACAAATACAATATAAAGCAGTAAAACACTAAATATGAGAAACCAATGATTAGTGAAAATATAGATAGAATGCACAAGTAAATCATGTGATATGAGAAATACTAATAGCAATAATAACTAGCAAGAGGAACTGATAGAACTCAAGATGAATTAGTGTGTGTACTCGTGTCTCTTTGGAAACACATCTAGCACGTGGATATACCTATTAGTGCTTGAGAAGGTCACATGATCATGTTTTCACGTCATACGAATTTATAATAATATATAACACCTTCTCAAATTCATAAGCACGTCTCATAAAGGAGGAGCACGTGCCAAATGAATGTACTTCCCCCGACTCCGCACCTCACGGTCACGATAACATGATCATGCTAACGGAAATGAAACATGATCACGATGACAATATACGGAACCAAGTAATCAAGAATATAAATAGGTCACTCTTCTCTTATGTATGTAAACAGTTAAGACCCGGAAGGTAAGATGCATAGATGAATTACAACAATATAAAGTAATTGCACATAAAATCATTAAACAAGTACTTGCCTGACTTTTCGAATGTTTTGATATCTCAAGTTGAAGACAATGTAAACTCTGGTCTATCAGCTATCCAACTACACCATCATCCTACGAACCCTGTCGCATGAATTAACAAAAGTTAGACTTAAAGCCTTAAAAAATGTCTAACTAGATTTTTCCTAATTAATCTATTTAATTCTGGATAAAATCATCTAAAATCTTTTTTAATCCTATTCTTATTTTAAAGAAAATCTAAATTTTGGCTAAAAAAAATCTAGTTTACAAATTCGAAAGCGGTGGCACGCAAATCGAGGCATTTGGTTGACCAAAATCAATACGAAATTGAGATTTCACTAGGTAAACCGATAGATTTTAGCTCTACAAGAATGCTAGAATCGACGGTTTCATCGAATCTTGAACCGGTTACGAGTTATTGTCGACATGGCACACAGATCACAATTTCGGAGGTTCAATGATTACCCCTATGTTCAACGAATTAAACAAAATATTAATTTAATATATTAAATTCTAGAAAATTCATATATTATATATTTTTTTGTCAGCTTTCTGAAACTTCAAATGGTTCGTGAAAACGAGTTCTAGATCTCCCAGAATCTAGAAAACACCGAAACAAGTCAGTTTTCGGACAACTGCAATCTACGAATTTTCCAGAAAAATAGATTCAGAATTTTGGGAAACTAATTAAATATTCAGAAACCTTGCCTCAAGATGGTTATAACAAAAAAAACTGAAGTTCGTTCGCGAAGATCGAGAAGTCCTAAAACCCCTCTCTATAATCTATCTCTAAATTATGCTATGAAAAACTTATGATTTATTATCTATTTATAGGCAACAGCTGAGAGCCGCGGCTAAGGGGATGGACATGTGTCCTCCATCTAGCGGTGCCCTGCCCGCCATCCAATGGTTTGTACAAGTCCGGCCCGGTCTCGAGCTCAGCTCTGCTCGGCTTGGGAGACCGAGCACGGCTCGAACTCGGATTCTTCTGCACCCGCACTGTCACGTGGGGCCCCGCCACTCCAGCAGTCTGCTGACAAGTGGGTCAGGCGGGTGGAGGTATGCGGCTGACTAGGCATTGACTTTTCTTATTTATTTTTCTTTTTTAGTAATTAGTTTTTAAACTTAGATAACTCCAAATAATTGTTAAATAATTTCAGAAAAATCAGAATAAATTGCAGAAAATATCTTTAGTCCTGATAACCCTAAAATAATTGTTTGGTGGCAAAATAAACATGTATGTTCCCACAATCAATTCTGAAAGCCCTAAAAATTATGTTTCTTAGATTTTAATTATCTAAAAATTATAGAAAAATTCAAGAAATTCTAAAATGCCAAAATTATGATTTTAAGCTAAATTTTAAGTCTTTACGAGCTATATGAAAAACCTATGTTACCACATTATCATAATAAATTATACTTAGTATTTCCAAATAAAAATTCCCACAAAATAAATACTAGTGTATTCTAACTATTATTCTAATACGGTACACTTCCGAAATATCTAAGATTGGCCTCCAAAATATCTCTATCTCCAACGAACGTCCAAAGAGCAAGGTAATAAGTCACCTAAAATTGTCAACATATCCAGTCAGAATTGGAGCAAAGTACAAGTCTAAGCCAACACAATACAAATACAATATAAAGCAGTAAAACACTAAATATGATAAACCAATAATCAGTGGAAATATAGATAGAGCGAGCAAGTAAATCATGTGATAGGGAAAATACTAATAATAGTAATAACTAGCAAGAGGAACTGATAGAAATCAAGAAGAAATAGATTGTGTACTCGTGTCTTTTTGGAAACACAACATCTAACACGTGGATATACCTATTAGTTCTTGAGAAGGTCACCTGATCACGTTTGCACGTCATACGAATTTATAATAATATATAACACCTTTTCAAGTTCATAAGCACGTCTCATGAAGGAGGACCACGTGCCAAATGACTATACTCCCCCGACTCCCACATCTCAAAGTCACAATAACATAATCATGCTAACGGTAGTGACACAAGATCACGATGACAATATACGGAAACAAGTAATCAAGAATATAAATAGGTCACTCTTCTCTCATGTGTGTAAACAGTTAAGACACAGAAGGTAAGATGCTTAGATGAATTACAACAATATAAAGTAATTGCACATAAAATCATTAATCAAGTACTTGCCTGACTTTTCAAATGTTTTGATATCTCAAGTTGAAGACAATGTAAACTCTGATCTATCAGCTATCCAACCACACCATTATCCCACGAACCCCGTCGCATGAATTAACAAAAGTTAGACTTAAAGCCATAAAAAAGGTCTAACTAGATTTTTCCAAATTAATCTATTTAATTCGGGATAAAATCATCTAAAATCTTTTTTAATCCTATCATATTCTTATTTTAAAGAAAACCTAAATTTTGGACTAAAAGAAATCTTGTTTACAAATTCAAAAACTGTGGCACGCAAATCGAGGTATTTGGTTGCCCAAAATGCCAACCAATACGAACCTTAGATTTGAATAGGTAAACCAATAGATTTCAGCGCTACAAGAGCTGGAATCAACGGTTTCATCGAATCTTGAACCTGTTACGAGTTATTGTCGATACGGCACACAAATCACAATTTCGGAGGTTCAATGATTACCCCTATATTCAACGAATTAAACCGAATACTAATTTAATCTATTAAATTCTGGAAAATTATATATTATATATTTTTGGGTCAGCTTTCCGAAACTTCAAACGGTTCGTGAAAACGAGTTCTAGATCTCCCGAAATCTCGAAAACACCAAAACGTGTCAGTTTCCGGACAACTGGCACTCTATGAATTTTCCAGAAAAATAGGTTCAGAATTCTGGAAAACTAATTAAATATTCATAAATCTTACCTCAAGAAGGTTCTAACAAAAATAACTGGTGCGAGTTTGGAGTCCGGAGCTACTAGCAAAGTCTTCGCGAAGATCGAGAAGTATTGGAACCCCTCTCTACAATCCTCTGTTTCTAAATTATGCTATTAAAAACTTACGATTTATTATCTATTTATAGGCAACAACTGAGAGCCACGACAAAGGGGATGGACATGTGTCCTCCATCCAGCGGTGCCCCGCCCTCCATCCAATGGTCTGTCCGAGTCCGACTCGGTCTCGAGCTCGACTCGGCTTGGGAGACCGAGCACGACTCAGACTCGGATTCTTCTGCACCTGCACTGTCACGTGGGCCCCGCTACTCCAGCAGTCTTCATGACAAGCGGGCCAGGTGGGTGGGGGTATGCTGCTGACTAGGCATTAACTTTTCTTATTTAATTTTTTTCAGTAAATAAATTTTAAATGGTTTCAAACTTAGATAACTACAAATAATTGTTAAATAATTTCAGAAAAATCTGAATAAATTACAGAAAATATCTTTAGTCCTGATAACCCTAAAATAATGTGTTGTAAGAAAAATATGCATGTATGTTCCTACAGTAAATTTTAAAAGCCCTAGAAAACTACGTTTCATAGATTTTAATTATCTAAAAATTATAGAAAAAATCCAGAAATTCTAAAATGGCAAAATTATGATTTTAAGCTAAATTTTAAGTCTTTACGAGCAATATGAAAAACCTATGTAACCACATTATCATCATAAATTATACTTAGTATTTCCAAATAAAAATTCCCACAAAATAAATACTAGTGTATTCTAACTATTATTCTTATACGGTATTTTGGATAGCGAATGCTACAAGTTAGCCACAATGAGGATCACGTAATACTCATGCCTATAAGCACGTCCGAATATTTGTCCTAGGTCAACGCAGTCCCCCCATCCCCAGGTACCGTTCTAAAAAATTTACCAAACCTTGTACACAAATTTTCCATAACCATGCAAATGCATATACAACTCAACTATAAGCAAAATTGTATGGTAAAGTACTGAAAGTAAATAGAACCAACATTTTATATCTTATTTCGCAAAGCAACACTTGGTGACCTATTGGTCCCAACATTTTCATCTTTGATTGTGGGAAATCTCTTGTATAAAGCTACGTCTACTGATTCAATTAAATTCATTCAAAGAAAAATATTGTTTTCCTTCTTTACAAGTGTAATTTAACCGATAAAAGAGGTCCACCCCCCTCAAGTTGTTCTAGTGTACTTTGGTGGAGAGCCTCTGTTTTGTCTGGTCATTTTGCTTATCATCCATGTAGACTATATAAACCTGCATGCCATGGACCGAGGTCACTAAATAATATTAGACCCAAGTACAGAAACCTTCACCCTGTCAGGTGAGAATGCACTATTAATTAGTCTTCCTAATTATATATCGATTGACCCAACATCTATAAGAATATATACTTGCCTATCTCCATTGACAGCATGCAGCAATATATCTGTGAGAAATGAGGCAGAGAACAAGAGGATGTTTATTAAGAGTGGCTATGGAAGGGGAACAAATCCAGTAACTAATATTACTTTGATCAGTTTAAGAGTACACTGACCTAGCAACCTTTTATATAGTTTAACATCTACACAGTCATGCATCTTGTACTTGCGTCCTATAATAGGATACGAGACAAGAGCATGCTTCGGTAGTGAAAATAATTTTCTGCAGAATTCATGTAAGATCAAAGCTGTAATGGGCATTCATCACCCTTCAGCACTTAACAAAGCGTCAACCTTCACTATATCCAAAATGCTAAGCTATCAGAAATGACTTCCGAGCAGTATTAGAACCAAGCCCAGACAAAGTATCAAAGTTAACCCAGAAGTATCAGAACCACAAGGTAAAGTATCAGAACGCAGCAGTATCAGAACCATGAGTTTTGACTTGTTTGCTACTAGTTGATGGAACCATCCAAAACCAGCACCAACCAAAAACCAAGCCCGAACCAAACCAGCAGCAAACAAAGTGCCAAATCCAGCAGTATCAGAAATAGTAAAGTTTTCTGAACTCTTTTCTTGCAAGGGCAGACCTAACATCATTTTAACACTAGAAACAATAGAAATAATCTCCAATAGCAGACTAAATAAAAACACAACCTTCCCAACAACATAAATACAAAATTCTACAACATAGTTTTTTGCAACAGTGGTAGCTGGAAAAGCATGATTCACTAAGCAATTCGAAGCTAAAACTTAGCACATAATCTTCCATTCGAAGCCAACCCTTGCAAACAACATTCGTCATCATTACATGTTTGTACTATTGATAAGCAGAACAAGCAAAAACAATTATGTGTTGGCAGCACACAAAGACTGGAATTAACAAGTTTGCATATAGTCACAAGGAGTATGCATCATGAAAAAAATTAAGTTACATTATACTAGATTTGTGTGCCACCTAGTTGTGTCCACACCTAATTACAAAAGTACATGCTTCTAAGTCTAAGGTTGCCCACTTCCCCATAATCAAGTGCTCTCGAGACATAATCCTACATAATTTGGTGAAACTTGACAGGTTCATAATTTGGTGATGAAGGAAAGTTTTGTTGCTTAAATTCTCTAACCATTCCCTCCTGGCAAACCATTGAACTTGGTGGCATGGTCATTATTGTAAAGACAGTCATAGGTTGCCATAACGACACGATTAATCATAACCCTATATGGAAAAATAAATTAGCAAGAACCTCCTTAATATTGTGCTAAGGGCCTCTTCCATGATAGATATATTGCCCACCAATTTGTTCATTAGGGATGTTCCACCCTTTTGAGTGCTCCTAGTATTGTTCGTGTCTTCCTTTGACTACAGTTGTGAGTCACCAGTAGGATTATCTATATTGAGGTAATCATCTCTTGGTCCCCATTTTGCTTAATTATCTTATGCATCCCCCTACCGTATTCATCTCCACATGCAATACGTAACAGTTCGAAGCTCCTAATATGTATGTTAATCCATGATGCTAATTTTGATTTGGCGCAATAAAAATTCATATAAAACAAATTTTTAGTTATAATAACTTCTAAAAATGTTAATAAATAATATTAGATTGATCTAAACATATTTACTTTCTTAAGAATTTTATGGTTTCTTCCTCCAAAGTTACCATCTTTAGTTCTTCATCCCATCCCGCCTACGAGAGATCTTTGTCCTTATTATATCTAACTACTTTGCCTCCCAACCTTGCATATGATTCATAATATTGTCAACGCTATACCTAGCAAAAAACTTCCCTTTTACCACTCTTGCAACAAGCTGGTATGAACTATCTAAAACTTTTATCGCATTACCTCCTATTTTCAGCCTCCTGGAAGAGAATCTTAAGTAGTTCATCTGAATGTTCTTCCAGCTAAAGTTTATTCAGCATTCCTATTCTTTCAATTTGAATATTCTTATCCTTGGTAACAAACTTTTGTTTAGTCTCCACTTTGAAGGATAAGAGGCTTGGTCCTCCATGGACATTTATTCTCGTATAGTTAGTGATATCGATGTACAAACTATACTAATTGTGGTTCTTCTCGTCTAGTTAGTGAGATGTCACAATCCACTTTGTATAGACTGGATCAGTAGGCATATGTCTTGTGAACAAGTGCATGCCAGGGGTCTGGTGATGCTTATGTCATCACCCCAACCAAACTAGGATTAAGTAGAAAGGTTCAAGGGAATAAGGTAACATATAGAATAAGTGGAGCCAAGTTTTGTACCAGAAATTGGAAAGAGAAGGCCAACGCGAACAGATTGGTGATGGTTAGCTAGAGTGGTTAATTAAGAAATGGCAATATTTATGTACCTAAGCAGTGGTGACCAAAGTCCTAGCTATTTGGGGGTTGTGCATATGATAGCTAGAGCCTGATCTTATAATTACTTGGCTAAATTCCAACTTGATACCCTCAACTATTCAAGTTGTTCAACTTGATACCATAAACTTTTTGCTCAACAACTTGATACCATCAACTATTGAATATTTCCATGTTGATACCCAAAAAAAGGACGAAACTGTAATGCCCCGCCTCCAGCAGTTCACTAATGGAACACTTGTAACTTTGACTCGGTTGAGAATCGAATCTCAAAAAAATTTTACCGCAAAATCAATCACGGTCGAAATACAATGAACCCTTCAAATTGATGGAACGGTTTCTATTCAAAAGAGTTCAAGAGTTTTCGTTGGTTGTTTTGCTGCTTGGTTTTGTGTTGCTTTATGTTTTGTCTTGCTTTCGAAGACTTGGTTTTCATGATTCGCTTTCTCGCTTGCGCATTCATTTCGAATCGTAAGAGAAAGAGATCGAAGGATGCTAAGCAAGTGTTGTTGCAATTTTAGGACGCATAACCAAGGAGTGATCGCTGCGTAAAGCTTCCCCATCTCTTGAATTAATTCGTTCGGGTAAGTGGCTTCGGCCCTTCGATGAATCATTTGGTCTGCACGCCTTAATAAATAAATCTCTAGTTCACTCAGTTGCATGTTCCTCTGCTCAATGATATCAACATAATAAGATAAAATTTTAAAAATAGAAATTTGCATGCTAGATTTGTAGAACTTCTATCTTACTTCTTTATAAATAGAACCACTACTTGAAACTTAGAGTATGAAAGATTGACGTATTGAAGAGCTAAGGCTCAATAGAAATGAGATAATGCATATTGTTCAAACTGTTGCAATATAATTTTCTAGTCTGATAGAATTTTTTTATCGCACCGGTCTCAGACAACTTGTGCACAAGGTATCGGGTCTCTCGAGCGGTATCCTAGGACACTTGGAACCGTTCGGCCTAGGAGAGGCTAATCGGAACACCCTGAGGCAATGAAGTCCTCGCTATTAGGCGGGTGTTTATGTCTATTAGTTAGCTGGTTCACGTGTCAAAGCAGCCATTTTGAGCATATTTTGGGGCAGTGCTGGACCGTGATAACACCGCTACGAATCATGGATTTTTCATGGACCATCATGTAGTTAGGTCGCATACTAGGTTTACCTTCTTGCATACCCAATACTTGATGCCAAGATTGACTCATAAGTTAGATATATATATGCAAATTATTGCTAATTTGTGTGTCTGTTGCAGGGATAACCGTTCGACCGTGGGTAAGAATTATCATATGTATGGTTCAATCTATCGTTTGTGTTTCTTTGCATGAATTGTTTAAAAAAAATTTACAACTAGAAAGATCACATAATAGTAATACTTGCTTCACATGTTTACTTAGTGTAGATTTATAGGTGAGTTTGGCCACGGTCGCTCACCAGTACATGTTGTAGTACATACCCACGTTTGTGGGCAAATCTCCAAATTCTGGTAGCGAGAGTTTGACAAGCATTTTGAAGCTTTAGGAGCGCATCCCCTCAAGCGGAACCGTGCTCGTACTGCTTCCCAAAGCTTTCCTCTGTTGTGTGCAATCTCTTTTTCTGCTAGGTGTTTTAATTTTTTGGGCCTACTAAAAGGACATGATGTATGGATGTTGGGCAAATTTTAGATTTTCAAGTATTGTAGCCATCTATGGCATATTTTGTAATCAGCCAAGCAAGTACTTTATAATCCAATTTTCAAGTATTCAATAAAAGAAAGTATTTTGTGTTCCTATCAAATCTGTTCAACTTTGGTTCTCTGCATTTTAAATATCGTGCTTCTATATATGTATATTTTTGTCTAACTTGTGTCTTGTGCAGGTACTATACCTTGTACAAGCACAACTTAGGCTTGCACGACATCACGCCCAAGCGAGGACGATCGGCCCTTACGGGATCGGGACGTAACAAGGTGGTATCAGAGCACGGCTTTACGTCCTTGACCTCTTCAAATATCGTTTACAAAAAAATGATATAAGTTTTTAAGCGATTTCAAAAGTCCCGAATTTCGAAAATAATTGCAAATCTATATAAGTAAATTGATGGAATTATATGTCCCGATCTTGAAAAGTATGAAAATCCAATGTCCCATGCAATAAGTCCATAATACGTTATGAGACTAGTGCAAGCTACTCTCTTTTGCAGCAGAATGACTATAACTGGTAGTCAAGGGACATCGCGCGCAATGAGCGTGAGCGATCACCAAGTCGATAGGCTGATTGCTATGTTCGAAAATCAAAATGACCGATATGAGGCCCAACGGAACGGTTCGAAGCTCAGCAGCAACGAGCTGATGCTAGAGCCTTGTCACAGCAACAACAGCTTGACTCTCAGACTCAAATAGTAACAACACTGGTAGCCAACAGTGGTGCATCGGGGACCGCCGCAACACCTGTGACAACCGCGACTGCGCCTCGGGGAGTAAGCTTAGCAAAACTCGATGAGCCTCAATGGACAGCCATGAAGTCTACCTTTAGGGGTGCCGAGTTTCTGAAGTTGAACCCACCAGAGTTCGAAGGCAGGACCGCGCCTGATAAGTTGATGGACTCGGTCGCCAAGTTGGAGGGCTCGTTTGAGTTTGCTTCGATACCTGCGAACAAAAGCGTGGCGTGTGCAGTTATGCAACCTACGAGCACACGACTGGTGGCAGATCAAGAAGCTGGATCTCACCACAAAGCACCAGGATGGACTAATTACTTAGGGGATGTTTAAGGATGCATTCTTGGCACAGTATCTCCCGCCAGCTATCAGGCAGAGAAAGGAAGATGAGTTCACCGAACTTAAGCAAGGAAGCATGTCCATCAAAGACTATGAGTCGGAATTCTCTAAGATTGCTAAGTTCGCTAGCTCGATAATTCCTAACGAGATGGCTCGTACGCACAGGTTCATCAAAGGCCTGAGCAACTACATCTGAAAGGATGTAATGAATCGTGAATGCATATCTTACATTAAAGCTTTTGAGGCAGCAGTTCAGAACGAGCAGTTCAAGCCTAAAAATATTCCAGAAAAGGCGTTGACTACTCGAAATCATTCTACCAAAAGATACCACGACGGGGAGAAGAAGATAGAGGATGAAAAATGCTCTATAATTGAGTGCAGCTATTGTGGTAAGCAAGGGCACGTAGTGGAAAACTGTCGTTATGCTAAAGGTGATTCCTTCAACTGCGGCCAAAAGGGCCATGTTCTGAGAAACTGTCCGACCAAGAGGCCCGCACCACAAAACCGCAATGAGAATGCTGGACGTGGCCAAAATCAGAACCCCGTGCCAGCTCCATCCAACAGACAGACTGATCAGATAGAGAGACCTAGGGTGTATCAGCTGAATATTGATCAGATAGAGAGACCTAGGGTGTATCAGCTGAATATTGACCTAGACAACTAGAAAGATCACATAATAGTAATGCTAGCTTCATATATTTATTTAGTGTGGATTTCTATGTGAGTTTGGCCACGGTCGCTCACCAGTACATCTTGTAGTACTGACCCACGTTTAGGGGCAAATCTCCAGGTTCTTGTAGAGAGAGAGTTTGGCAAGCATTTTGAAGCTTTATGAGCGCATCCCCTCAAGCGGAACTGTGCTCGTGCTGCTTTCCAAACCTTTCCTCTCCTTTGTGCAAGCTTTTCTTCTGCTAGGTGTTTTGATTTTTGGTTATACTAAAAGGACATGATGTATGGGCGTTGTTGCAAATTTTGGGTTTAGAAGTGTTGTAGCCATCTATGGCATATTTTGTAATCAGCCAAGCAAGTACATTGTAATCCAATATTCAAGTATTCAATAAAAGAAAGTATTTTATGTTCTTATCAAATGTGTTCAAATTTGGTTCTCTGCATTTTAAATTACGTGCTTTTATATAAGTATATTTTTGTCTAATTTGTGTCTTGTGTAGGTACTATGCCTTGTGCAAGAACAACTTAGGCTTGCACGACATCATGCCCATACGAGGACGATTAGTTCCGTAAGGACCAAGCGGGATCGAAGCATGACATAAACTACCTTTTTTATATCCAACACACCCCACCCTCAACCCCCGGCTGCCGCCACCGCTGCTCAGCCTCCCGGCTGCACAACCTCCCCCCCTCTCTTCGTTGTTGTTGTCGTTGTCGTCACTACCGCCAGCATCGCTTCTGCAGCCACAAATTACTACTGCTACCGCCATGGAGAGAGGGGGCGGGGGGTAGGGTGATGCAACCGGGGGACGGGTGGCGATGTGGGCAGCCTGGGGGAAGGGGGTGGAATAGTCGGAGGGAGGTAAGGGGAGAAAGGGGTAATTTCGTCCATATTTTTTAGGGTATCAAGTTGTATTTTATAAAGTTGAGGGTATCAAGTTGACAACTTAAATAGTTGAGGGTATCAAGTTAAAATTTAGCTTAATTACTTCTCTATTTTATTGTGCAGGTATTGTGTCTTGTACAAGCGTAACTTAGACTTGTATGACATGATATCATGTCCAGTGGTGACTTTACGGTCCTCTAGGATCGGGGCATGACACATTTCAAATGTGCTGACCCACGTCTCCACAGGTTATGCTAACCAAGGCAACATAGCGAGGAGTTGAAAGCCTGACTAGTCCATCAACCAAAGCTCCTGCATATATCTTTTGAAGCTTCTTATTGCAGTTCGAAGACTTCCTCCAAGGTGTTTATATATTTTGTTTCTACAGAGATATAATATATAGAACATTGTATCTCATTTTGTGTTCAAGTTGTAAGCATGTGCGACACCCTTTACTTGTACTCAAAACCTAGGTAATAGATGTATATTATCAATGAAACAACTATTTTCCTTATTTACCATATGTTATTCAATTTTTTCTGCGTAACTATGTTGCTAGCTCTACCAATATGTGACACTTAACTTCAAGTGAATATAACAGTGTATCTTATTTTGTGTTCAAGTTGTAAGCATGTGGGACACCCTTGTACTCAAAACCTAGGAAATAGATATATATTATCAATGAAAGAACTATTTTCCTTATTTACCATATGTTATTCAATTTTTTCTGCTTAACTATGTTGCTAGCTCTACCAACATGTGACACTTCAAAACTTCAAGCGAATATGCCTTCAACAAGCCCAACTTAGACTTGTACGACATTACGTTCGATGGCGACTTATCAGTTTAGCAGAATCAAGACGTGACATATGGTAGCTTCTGATATATTATGTTCTCTACTACCAATTGTGCTAATGTTAGGCCCGTGACAGAGCAGAATAAAAGTAAAGAATTCAACTAGCTTCAAAAATATATGGGATAAATGTTTTGTTGTCATTGTTGTAATCGTCTACAAGTTCTCCATTAAATGTTATTCATATTTAAATTAATTTATTTAGATAGATTTTGTTTGTTCTTAATTTTTTTATATATGGTATAATTTATTGTGTTATAAGAATAGAGAATTTTTAGGAGATTATATTTGGGTATTTGATAATAATTCTTCCAGGTCAACTTGTCATATAATCTACCATGTCAATCGAGATTATATTACCCAAAATTTTAGCGAGACAAACAATATTATATATATATATATATATATATATATATATATATATACACACACAGACAAGTGGTTAAAGTGAGGCATATCACATGGAGGTTTCTAGTTCGAGCAACGTGCGAAGCGCTTCAATTTCTTTATAGGGGAATCAAGCAAGGAGGGTGCGGTACGGTGTGACCCGGATGCGGGTACGATGTAGTACGACATGGGTGGTGTGCGAATGTAGTACGAGGGCGGTTCTGATTGGTACGAAGCGATTGAGGTGTGGTTGCGGAGTTGTGCGGTGCCAACCCGGATGCGGGTGCGGTGTGGCCCGGATGCAGTGCGGTTGGTACGTACAGTTTCTGTGCGATTGCGGATCTAGTGTTGTGCAGTTACGGTATGGTATGTGGCCTTCGGACCACGAGGTAGAGCCTTCCGGTTGGGTTTGTAGGCCTTCCGACTGAGTCGTAGGCCGTCGGGCCAGAATAAAATTTAACTTCTTCGTGTGTATATATATATATATATATATATATATATATATATATATATAATTTTTTTTCTTCTTCTTCGTGTGTGTGTGTATATATACATATATATACACACTAGTAAATTCACATGCGTTGCACGTAAAATAAATATTTTTATGATTTGATTGAAAAATAATTCAAATATCTAAATATATTTGAATTATGATTTGTTAAACAATTTAAATATTTCTAATATTTTTTCCTTCAAATTAATTTTTAATTTAGTTTTTGAATAGTTTTAAATTTACTCTGAGAAAGTGCAATTGACGAAATGGATTACTATTGAGAACAGGGTTTTACCCAGCCCAACTAACCACAAAATTTTTATGGACTTGGTTACCAATTACTGGTTATTGGAATAAAGATTAGGGCTTGGTTACCAAGTGACTAAAAACTTTTGTTGAAATGTGCAATTACAAACACTAGCCCGATTCTTGCACTAAATTCATACATCATGTCCAAATGTACTAAATTAGTCACAAACAAGAAAACCATACATGTAATCAATATCAACACAAACCAATAGCAGACGCGCAACAATCTTGGTTGGGATTAATTGTTAATTAATTATCCACCATCAATTGTCAAATGCTTAACCTTCTGATATAATCTACAAAAAATTCTCTCTTACCACTATACAATAAATTATACCATATATAAAAAGATTTAGAACAAAGCTTAAATTAATTAATTACAATATAAAATATTCAAATTAAAATCCATACTTAATGATGACCAAATACATAGAGTAGAACCCGAAACTAAAATGACCAATGAGATCCGTTATCTAATTTGTTCCACCTCATACTTTTGTCTACACATACAGAGATCATACAATTGTGGCGCATACTTAGATTTAGAACAAGGCTATATAGTAATTTGTTCCACCTCATACTTTTGTCTCTCCCCAAATAATTTTATTTTGAAAGGCTATATTATACAATTGTGGCGCATACTTGCAAATTATCCTACTCTCCGATTACTACAAAGTACAAATAACAAAGTTCTTAAAGATGTGTCGATCGAGATACTAACACGCAATGATCCATAATAACATTGATCTACACATACAGAGATATCAACTAACAAACAAATATTATTAATTAAATATTCTAACATGTTGTTGATGATCCATAACCAGCAGTAGTCTCCTCCCAAAACGAAAGAAGACTTCCTATTAAGGTCCATAACCAGCAGTAGGCTAAATTATTCGATTGTAATTTTCAATTCGTCTAAGAAGTCTCGGATGAATTGAAAATTCCAATCGAATAATTCAGCCTATTCCACCTTAATAGGAAGTCTTCTTTCGTTTCTCAACAGTGAAGTAGGACCAAGCTCATGAGCTTATTATCCTTTGTCGGAACAAGTTGATAGGATCCCCCTTTTTACGTCCCCATGTCGCCGCACGGAAGAGACTTGGGGACGGGCGGATCTACTGGTGGGCAGGGGTGGGCTCCAGTCCACCAAGCCAATCCGAAAATTTATTTTATATACATATAGTACACTGTCTACAGTCCAGGGGTGGGGTAAAACACTAGCTACATTCCAGGATAGAAGCCCTTATTTCCCTTAGAGCATCTCCAACCCTGTTGTGAGTTTGGAAAAAATGGTTGCCACATAGGAATCACAACTTATTTCAAAATTCCTTCTCCAATGCAAATATGAAATAAATTATGAAGTTGACATGGCAATGACTTGTCAAAGATAATGTGAAGTTGGTTGTCTAGATCTAGACAATGGACTTCACAATATTTTACTTAAACTTCATCAATTATGAATAAAAATATTTATAAACAAAGAAAGAAGTGAAAAAGTTGTCTTGGAAGTTGGAAAAAAGTAGTTTTTATTGTTTTCTCAATACTTTTGCATTGGAGAACACTTTTCTATCTCATTATCTTGTATGAATACAATCTTGCCACATAGGAAAGATATTGTCTTGTGTCTAATACCACATAGGAATCACAACACAAAACAAGACAATAGGATTGGAGATGCAAGGAAAAATAAGAAACGAGGAAGACGAAGCCATTAATGATAGTTAGCAGAGGTCGAATTAGGAAGATAAGTCATGTGCCTACTTAAGGCCATAAACTTCTTCGGCAGGGATCTCACAACGGAGAAATTCATTCTCTACAGTGTGGACGAGGATATCTTGCCACGCTACAAGTTAAGCCTCAATGAGGATCACGTAATACTCATGCCTATAAGCACATCCGAATATTTGTCCTAGGTCAACGCAGTCCCCCCATCCCCAAGTACCGTTCTAGAAAATTTAACAAACCTTGTACACAAATTTTCCATGACGATGAAAATGCATATACAACTCAACTATAAGCAAAATTGTATGGTGAAGTACTGAAAGTAAATAGAACCAACATTTTATATCTTATTTCGCAAAGCAACACTTGGTGACCTATTGGTCCCAACATTTTCATCTTTCACTTGGTGACCTATCGGTCTCAACGTTGCCATTCTTTATATGATATGCAAGTTGGGAGTTCTTGATATTCACTCTCCAACTTGAGGGAGGGTGTTGAAAAGGAAAGGTCAATGATATCTGGCTATTCATCGATTAATATATTATATTAATTGTGTATTTGTTTAGTTGTCTTTTATACTTATTTCCTTAGAATAGATTAGCATGATTGTAGGAAATCTAGCTTGTATAAAGCTATGTCTACTGATTCAATTAAATTCATTCAAAGAAAAATATTGTTTTCCTTCTTTACAAGTGTAATTTAACCGATAAAAGAGGTCCACCCCCTCAAGTTGTTCCAGTGTACATTGGTGGAGAGCCTCTATTTTGTCTGGTCATTTTGCTTATCGTCCATGTAGACTATATAAAAATGCATGCCATGCACCGAGGTCACTAATAATATTAGACCCAAGTACAGAAACCTTCACCCTGTCAGGTGAGAATGCACTATTAATTAGTCTTCCTAATTATATATCGATTGACCAAACATCTATAAGAATATATACTTGCCTATATCCATTGGCAGCATGCAACAATATATGTCTGAGAAATGAGGCAGAGAACAAGAGGATGTTTATGAAGAGTGGCTATGGAAGGGGAACAAATCCAGTAACTAATATTGCTTTGATCAGTTTAAGAGTACACTGACCTAGCAACCTTTTATATAGTTTAACATCTACACAGTCATGCATCTTGTACTTGTGTCCTATAATAGGATACGAGACAAGGAGCATGCTTCGGGAGTGAAAATAATTTTATGCAGAATTCAAGTAAGATCAAAGCTTTGCTATCTCCTTCGGCAATACTAGGGAATAATGGTTAAATTTTATGCAAGATCGACTAGTGTGGGCATTCATCACCCTTCAGCACTTAGATTGCCCACATACCAGGAATATCAACTTCACTATCCCCTTCTCAATTAAGAAAACCACATATCAGGACTACTAACAAATGAGAAAAAGTAATAAAAAGTATAAGAACCACATATAAAAAATGGCCCGAACCAAAAATTGCCCCAAGTAGTATTCGACAAGAAGACATGAAAGACTCAAGAAAATAATCTAGAATTTGGCTCAAAGGAATCGCCGTCCTACTCATCATTGTCAAATTCTCTGTTTTGGACTCATAGGAACCAACTTACTCATCATTGTCTACAAATTAGCTAAATATTAGCTACTTCCATCAATCACCATATTGTTAGGGGATGCCGTCAAATTTAGCTTCTAATCAAGGGGCTCAAAGTGACTGATACTCATAAGTGATGATGGGACAAAAACATGTGCATCGTAAGTACTTGAAACTAAATTTGGCTCAAAGGAATCACCCTCATAGTCACCATCACCAAATTCTTTATTTTAGACACAAACTCATCAATGTCTAAAAGTTATCGAAATGTTCGCTACTTCTATCTATATACAAATTGGTAGGGGAAGACATCAAATTTAGCCTCTAATCAAGGGGCTCCAAGAGACTGATACTCCTCTATAATGATGAGACTGATACATGTATATCATAAGTCTTATAATGTAGAATTTGGCTCAAAGGAATCATCACCCTACTCACTATTGCCAAATTCTATTTTTAGACTCAAAGAAATCACCTTACTCACCACTCTCTAAAAATTAGCTAAAAATTAGCACATAATCTTCCATTCAAAGCCAACCCTTGCAAACAACATTCGTCATCATTACATGTTTCTATTATTGATAAGCAGAACAAGCAAAACCAATTCTGTGTTGGCAGCACACAAAGACTGGAATTAACAAGTTTGCATATAGTCACAAGGAGTATGCATCATGAAAAAAATTAAGTTGCATTATACTATATTTGTGTGCCACCTAGTTGTGTCCACACCTAATTACAAAAGTTCATGCTTCTAAGTCTAAGGTTGCCCACTTCCCCATAATCAAGTGCTCTCGAGACATAATGCTACATAATTTGGTGAAACTTGACAGGTTCATAATTTGGTGATGAAGGAAAGTTTTGTTGCTTAAAATTCTCTAACCATTCCCTCCGGAACCTCTCTGGCAAACCATTGAACTTGGTGGCTTGGTCATTATTGTAAAGACAGTCGTAGATTGCCATAACGACACGATTAATCATAACCCTATATGGACAAATAAATTAGCATGAACCTCCTTAATATTGTGCTAAGGGCCTCTTCCATGATAGATATATTGCCCACCAATTTGTTCATTAGGGATGTTCCACCCTTTTGAGTGCTCCTAGTATTGTTCGTGTCTTCCTTTGACTACAGTTGTGAGTCACTAGTAGGATTATCTATATTGAGGTATTCATCTCTTGGTCGCCATTTTGCTTAATTATCTTATCCATCCCCCTAGCGTATTCATCTCCACATGCAATACGTAACAGTTCGAAGCTCCTAATATGTATGTTAATCCATGATGCTAATTTTGATTTGGCACAGTAAAAATTCATATAAAACAAATTTTTAGTTATAATAACTTCTAAAAATGTTAATAAATAATATTAGATAGTACTAAACATATTTACCTTCTTAAGAATTTTATGATTTCTTCATCCAAAGTTACTATCTTTAGTTCTTCATCCCATCCCGCCTCCGAGAGATCTTTCGTCCTTATTATATCTAACTACTTCGCCTTCCAACATTGCATATGATTCATAATATTGTCAACGCTATACCTAGCACCAAACTTTTCGTTTACCACTCTTGCGACAAGCTGGTATGAACTATCTAAAACTTTTATCGCATTTCCTCCTATTTTCAGCCTCCTTGAAGAGAATCTTAAGTAGTTCATCTGAATGTTCTTCCGACTAAAGTTTATTCAGCATTCCTGTTCTTTCAATTTGAATATTCTTATCCTTGGTAACAAACTTTTGTTTAGTCTCCTCTTTGAAGGAGAAGAGGCTTGGTCCTCCATGGACATTTATTCTCGTATAGTTAGTGATATCGATGTACAAACTATACTAATTGTGGTTCTTCTCGTCTAGTTAGTGAGATGTCACAATCCACTTTGTATAGACTGGATCAGTAGGCATATGGCTTGAGAACAAGTGCATGCCAGGGGTCTGGTGATGCTTATGTCATCACCCCAACCAAACTAGGATTAAGTAGAAAGTTTCAAGGGAATAAGGTAACATATAGAATAAGTGGAGCCAAGTTTTGTACCAGAAAGTGGAAAGAGAAGGCCAACGCGAACAGATTGGTGATGGTTAGCTAGAGTGGTTAATTAAGAAATGGAAATATTTATGTACCTATGCAGTGTTGACCAAAGTCCTAGCTATTTGGGGTTGTGCATATGATAGCTAGAGCATGATCTTATAATTACTTGGCTAAATTCCAACTTGATACCCTCAACTATTAAAGTTGTTCAACTTGATACCATAAACTTTTTACTCAACAACTTATACCATCAACTATTGAATATTTCCAAGTTGATACCACAAAAAGGACAAAACTGTAATGTCCCGTCTCCAGCAGTTCACTAATGGAACACTTGTAACTTTGACTCGGTTGAGAATCAAATCTTGGAAAAATCTTACCTCCAAATCAATCACGGACAAAATGCAATGAACCCTTCAAATTGATGGAACAGTTTCTATTGAAATGAGTCCAAGAGTTTTCGTTGGTTGTTTTGCTGCTTGATTTTGTGTTGCTTTATGTTTTGTGTTGCTTTCGAAGACTTGGTTTTCATGATTCGCTCTCTCTCTTGCGCATTCATTTTGAATCTTAAGAGAAAGAGATCGAAGGATGCTAACCATGTGTTGTTGCAATTTTAGGACGCATAACCAAGGAGTGATCGCTGCGTAAGGCTTCCCCATATCTTGCGTTGATTCGTTCGGGTGAGTGGCTTTGACCCTTCGATGAATCTTTTGGTCTGCACGCCTTAATAAATAAATCTCTAGTTCACTCAGTTGCATGTTCCTATGCTTTCCTTCACTTGGATTGGTATATACTTCTATATAATTATATATGGTACAAAAGATGACCCAGATAAAAATGAACGACCCAAATAGCCTACCGAATAAGCCTACCCCCACCGCGCCACGTACCGGCTGAGGTACCGTACCGCGTACCCATACCCGTATCACGTGCCAAAGCGACCCACGATCCTGGTAACATTGGTCTGTGATATGAATTTTGTTTCTTCCCTCAGCAGACTTGTAATGCTTCTCTAGAGACTCCCAGATGTCCTTAGCAATGACCGTCTTGCTGTATGATTCTGCCCTTGAATCTTCTATGACGTTCAGAATCAGCAACTTGCAGAGGTTGTTCTCTCTTCCACTTCGTCTGCAAAGTAGTGGCCTCAACAATTCTCTAAGCATTATCATTATTCGGAATAGTAGGCTTAGGATCTATCAACACGCAATCAATGTTCACGAGTTGAAGATTGAGACTGATCTTTCTTTTCCAGATATTGTAATGCTTTCCGTCAAACTTTTCAAGTTTGTTAAAACTTGTATCGAGAAGACTTGCACGATTGTTCTCCATCTTACTGGGATCATGCTCTGAGATTGTTAGTCCCGAGGTAAATCAAAGATGGTTAACAGAGGCCAGGGTTCAAGCAAACTTTGCAGTATACCCTCTCTTAGATCCTGAAGTTGTAGTCGAGATCAAAGATTCACGCAAACAAGTTTGCTCTCTGATTACCTCGAATCCAATGAAGTAAAAATATATAATATTGTATCTGATTACAACTTCAAGAAGATCAAAACTGTTCTTCCTTGCAAACATTTTGTAATTGAGACAGAAAGTACTATAACGAAGAAGAAGAAAGAAAGTGAAAAAGACAGAAAACAATCATTGCTGGAGTGATGAAGACCATCATTGCTTAAAATAAGAATCGCCCTCACATGATCTGCTCCCAGGAACCATCAAAGTGCCACTTCACACCCTTGAGCCCGAGCCCGAGCTCGAGCCCGAGTCCGAGTCCGGGGTCGAGTGACTAAGCCCCTTTGGGACTTTAGCTCCTAAGATATTTTTTTCAAGAGTGACAAAAAGCATAAATGCTTTCTTGAAGAGTTTAACCTTAATCTTCCTTGGAAAACACCCTCACATGGCACCCACATGTGCCCCACCACAACCCATATGGATACCTCAATAACAAGCAAAGCCTTATATTGAGATGCGCACTTAGAGTTGTAGCCAATATGGGACTATCTTTGCTAGTCCTAAGGAAAAAACTCCAACAATTTGTACTTTGTAGTAATTGGAGAGTAAGATAATTAGCAAGTATGACCTACAATTGTATATAGCCTTTCAAAATAAAATTATTTAAGGAGAGACAAAAGTCTGGGGTGGAACAGATTAATATATAGCCTCAATTGATACATGAAAAATTCATTACATGGAATTAAGCTCAGCAACACGTAAGAGTTGATTACCAATTAAATGAGTTCAAAACACATGTGATATTATTGTTTGAAAGAGCGTGATCGGTTCTTACTACGCAGTTATAAATCTTATGATTAATTCTTGTGTGCTTATTTTCTATATATTATTAAAAAAATGTTATTAGCATAGGGTTCCATTATATGTGGCTAATAGTGAAAGTTTTTTTTTAGATTGAGAGAATTTCTTCATTAGATGTGTTTTTGTTAATGCACTTCTAGAAGAGCCTTTGCCTTTAGATTTTGATGGCCAAGATAAGGAGATGACTAAAAATGAGTTGAACATGGAGTACGACCAGGCACTAGTAGTTCAATATTGTAGCCATTCTGAGATATTGTATGTAAACAAATAAAGCAACAAGTGATTTACTATTTATCCAACTGTACTAATTAATGTCTTCCTATGTTTTTAAATTAATAGTATAAGAAATAAGCATATGCATCAAGTTCAATATTTTTTAAATCTTAATATCCCAAAGAAAATTACTTATTGAAACAGAAAATATATATATTGGTGTCCTTCCTACGTGTCGGCGACCATCGCCTTAAGGGGGATTCGAACCGTGCCCATCACCACGGGAGCCCCCGGTGTAACCGATAGGCTGCACCCCCAAAAACATATATATATATTTTTATATATATATATATATATATATATATATATATATATATAATGCACATGCTCCTTAATTACAAGTCCATAAGTAACTTTCTTTGAGACATCAAGATTTTAAAAATAATGAACATGAGGCATATGCTTATTTTCTTGTACAATTAACTTAAAGATATAGGAAAACATTAATTATTATAGTTGGATAAATAGTAAATCACATGTTGTTTTATTTGTCTATATACAATATCTCAGAATGATTATAATGTTGAACTATTAGTACCTGGTTGTGCATAATGTTCAACTCATTTTTAGTCATCTACTTATCTTGGCCATTAAAATCCAGAGGCAGAAGATCTTCCAAAAGTGCTAAGAAACTCATCCAATAAAGAAATCCCCTCAATGTAAAAAAAAAAACTTTCACTATTAGCCACATATAATGGAACCCTATGTTAATAACATTTTAATTTGTTAATAATGTATAGAATATAAGCACACCAGAATTAATCATAAGATTCATAATTGCGTACAACCGATCAGTATCATGCTCTTTCAAACAATAATCTCACATACGTGTTTGGAACTCATTTAATTGGTATTCAACTCTCATGTGTTGCTAAGATTAATTCCATGCAATATATTTTTCAAGTTTCAATTAAGGCTATATACTAATTTACTCCACCTCATACTTTTGTCTCTTCCCAAATAATTTTATTTTGAAAGGCTATACTATATAATTATGGCTCATACTTGCTAATTATCCTACTCTCCGAATACTACAAAGTACAAATAACAAAGTTCTTAAAGATGTGTCGATCGAGATACTAACACGCAATGATCCATAATAACATTGATCTACACATACAGAGATATCAACTAACAAACAAATATTATTAATTAAATATTCTAACATGTTGTTGTTGATGATCCATAACCAGCAGTAGTCTCCTCCCAAAACGAAAGAAGACTTCCTATTAAGGTCCATAACCAGCAGTAGGCTAAATTATTTGATTGGAATTTTTAATTCATCTAAGAAGTCTCGGATGAATTGAAAATTCCAATCGAATAATTCAGCCTATTCCACCTTAATAGGAAATCTTCTTTCGTTTCTCAACAGTGAAGTAGGACCGAGCTCATGAGCTTATTATCCTTGTTCGAAACAAGTTGATAGGATTCCCCTTTTTACGTCCCCGTGTCCCCGTGTCAAGTCATTAAGTCCCTTTGGGACTATAGCTCCTAAGAAATTTATTTCAAGAGTGACAAAAAGCATAAATGCTTTCTTGAAGAGTTTAACCTTTATCTTCCTAGGAAAACACCCTCACATGGCACCCACATGTGCCCCCCCCCCCCCCCCACAATCTATATGGATACCTCAATAACAAGCAAAGCCTTATATTGAGATGCGAACTTAGAGTTGTAGCCAATATGGACTAAATTTGCTAGTCCTAAGGAGAAAACTCCAATAATTTGTACTTTGTAGTAATTGGAGAGTAGGATAATTAGCAAGTATGACACACAATTGTATATAGCCTTTCAAAATAAAATTTATATAGCCTTTAAAAATAAAATTATTTAGGGAGAGACAAAAGTCTGGGTGGAGCAAATTAATATATAGTCTCAATTGATACATGGAAAATTCATTACATGGAATTAATCTCAGCAACACGTGAGAGTTGATTACCAATTAAATGAGTTCAAAACACACGTGATATTATTGTTTGAAATAGCGTGATCGGTCCTTACTACGCAATTATGAATCTTATGATTAATTCTTGTGTGCCTATTTTCTATATATTATTAACAAAAATGTTATTAGCATAGGATTCCATTATATGTGGCTAATAGTGAAAGTTTTTTTTTAGATTGAGAGAATTTCTTCATTAGATGTGTTTTTGCTAATGCACTTTTAGAAGAGCCTTTGCCTTTAGATTTTGATGGCCAAGATAAGGAGATGACTAAAAATGAGTTGAACATGGAGTATGACCAGGTACTAATAGTTCAACATTGTAGTCATTATGAGATATTGTATGTAAACAAATAAAGCAGCAAGTGATTTATTATTTATCCAATTGTACTAATTAATGTCTCCATATGTTTTTAAATTAATAGTACAAGAAAATAAGCATATGCATCACGTTCAATATTTTTTAAATCTTGATATCCTAAAGAAAATTACTTATGGATCAGTAATTGAGGAGGATGTGCATTTTTCAAGTCTCTTTCTATCTATCTATCTATTAATCTATATATATATATATATATATATATATATATATATATATATATTGGTGTCCTTCCTACGTTTCGGCGACCAACGCCTTGAGGGGGATTCGAAACGTACCCATAGCCACGGGAGCCCCCGGTGTAACCGATAGGCTACACCCCCACAAACACACACACACACACACACACACACATATATATATATATATATATATATATACACTTAAAAATGTACATGCTCCTTAATTACAAGTCCATAAGTAACTTTATTTGAGATATCAAGATTTTAAAAATAATGAACATGAGGTATATGCTTATTTTCTTGTACAATTAATTTAAAAAGATAGAAAAACATTAATTATTATAGTTGGATAAATAGTAAATCACATGCTGTTTTATTTGTCCACATACAATATCTCAAAATAACTATAATGTTGAACTATTAGTACCTGGTCGTGCACAATGTTCAACTCATTTTTAGTCACCTACTTATCTTAGCCATTAAAATTCAGAAGCAGAGGATCTTCCAAAAGTGCTAAGAAACTCATCTAATAAAGAAATCCTCTCAATGTAAAAAAATACTTTCACTATAGCGACATATAATGGAACCCTATATTAATAACATTTTAATTTGTTAATAATGTATAGAAAATAAGCACACCAGAATTAATCATAAGATTCATAACTGCGTAGAACCGATCGTATCACGCTCTTTCAAACAATAATCTCACTGTGGGTGCTTGGGACTCATTTAATTGGTATTCAACTCCCATGTGTTGCTAAGATTAATTACATGCAATGAATTTTTCAAGTTTCAATTAAGACTATATACTAATTTGCTCCACCCCATACTTTTGTCTCTCCCCAAATAATTTTATTTTGAAAGGCTATACTATACAATTGTGACTCACACTTGCTAATTATCCTACTCTCTGATTATTACAAAGTACAAATAACAAAGTTCTTAAAGATGTGACGATCGAGATACTAACATGCAATGATCCATAATAACATTGATCTACACATACAGAGATATCAACTAACAAACAAGTATTATTAATTAAATATTCTAACATGTTGTTGTTGATGATCCATAACCAGCAGAAGCCTCCCCCCAAAACGAAAGAAGACTTCCTATTAAGGTCCATAACCAGTAGTAGTCTAAATTATTCGATTGGAATTTTCCATTCATCTAAGAAGTCTCAGATGAATTAAAAATTTCAATCGAATAATTCAGCCTATTCCACCTTAATAGGAAGTCTTCTTTCGTTTCTCAACAGTGAAGTAGGACCAAGCTCATGAGCTTATTATCCTTGGTCGAAACAAGTTGATAGGATCGATCCCCCTTTTTACGTCCCCATGTCGCCACACGGAAGAGACTTGGGGACAAGGACGGATCTACTAGTGGGCAGGGGTAGGATCCAGCCTACCCATCCAATCCGAAAATTTATTTTATATACATATGGTACATTGTCTACAGTCCAGGGGTGGGCTAAAACACTAGCTACATTCCAGGATAGAAGCCCTTATTTCCCTTAGAGCATCTCCAACCCTGTTGTGAGTTTGGAAAAAATTGTTGCCACATAGGAATCATAACTTCTTATTTCAAAATTCTTTCTCCAATGCAAATATGAAATAAATTGTGAAGTTGACATGGCAATGACATGTCAAAGATAATGTGAAGTTGGTTGTCTAGATCTAGAAAATGGACTTCACAATGCTTTACTTCCACTTCATCAATTATGAATAAAAATATTTATAAAAAAAGAAAGAAGTGAAAAAGTTATCTTGGAAGTTGAAAAAAAGTAGTTTTTATTGTCTTCTCAATACTTTTGCATTAGAGAACACTTTTCTATCTCATTGTCTTGTGTGAATACAATCTTGCCACATAGGAAAGAAATTGTCTTGTGTCTCATGCCCCATAGGAATCATAACACAAAACATGACAATAGGATTGGAGATGCAAGGAAAAATAAGAAACGAGGAAGACGAAGCCATTAATGATAGTTAGCAGAGGTCGAATTAGGAAGAGAAGTCATGTGTCTGCTTAAGGCCACAAACTTCATCGGCAGGGATCTCACGTCGAAGAAATCCATGCCCTACAGTGTGGACGAGGATGTCCTGCCACGCTCAAGGCCATCGATTTCGGACCGTCTGTGTTTTACAAGTCCGGCCAGGTCAATGTTTCTCCACTCCTATTAGTGTTTGATGAAATGATGCATGTATAATTCCATGCTTTTGGAACAAATATACATTGTTGTTGGGTTTTTAGTGGAGACTAAGAAAATCAGTCCCATGTTAATGATGTCACATATTATCGGACACAAGATAAACACAAAAACATACCCTAAGATACACCGATAAAAATATGCCAGTGATACCACATATTATCTGACACAATACTCTTTTTGTGTTTGATCTAATATCTAAGATGTCAATGTTCTATTTATGTTTGATTTAATGTCTAAGACAATAATATTTTGTTTGTGCCAATTATACTATTAATTTTGTCCCTTGATGGATTTTGTCCCTTGTACTGTTGCAACTTTCTAGTAGAGAGAAGCATAACAAGAAATTAAATTTTAATTGAAAAGAAGAGGACAACAACAGCATGTGTATTATATACGAAGATGAGGATCACATGCTTGATACAGGAATGATTCTGGGACAAAAAAACAAGCACTTTCGGGGATCCATGTTTACGTGCAGAATTGATCAACCAAATGTTCACCATAACAACTGAAATTTGGTAGTGAGTAAGTATATCATACCTAGTTTCAACTGTAGAAAATGGATTGGAGGTTGGCGCGATGTGGATTAAGATCTTCTTCTCCTGCTACAAAATATCTTTTAGTTAAAATAATTCGGTAAGGAATGAATTTGTGAGTGAGGTTTGATCCCTCAAACAATCAAAATTGCACAAGCTTAAAATAGAAGTCACCGAATCTGACCTGGAGTTGATGGATTCGAATTTGGTGGAAAGAGGAGGATGACTTTAAGAATTGAACTCAGAGTCGATATATGTTTCGACGAGATCGATCGGAATTCCGAGTCGGGAACGTTGACTGGAGAGTCGAGGGTGGCTGGAAATTGATTGGGACATGGTCGAAAGGTCCGACGAGCAATGGAAAGAAAAATAATCCAGATCCGAATTTCTCGGATCCAGATAGAGAAGGGAGCGAGAAAGAATAGAAAATTTTAATTTCATTCTCTGTTATTTATTATATAAGAGGAGAATAATTGAGGAATTGTAAACTAAATTATTTTAGGGTCCGGTTATTAAAACTTCTAAAATATCATCATCATGTACTATTATTTAATTTTCTATCATTAAAATTTCAAATGTGTCCCTCCATTAGAAGTACAAGACGACATTTTAGGAATGTCAATATTGACACTTCATCATGCACTCATCCCTCCATGCATCCATAAATTAATATGCATAAAATAATTTGCATATGTGCATATTTAATTTTCAAAATTGGTTAGTTAAAATTCTAAATTCTTTGGTTTGATTGCTTCCTTATATATCTAGAAGCTTAGGTAAGAGCTAGGAAACTTCCTCTTTTGAGGAAAATTTGATTTTAATTATAAATTGATTTCCAAATTTCTTTTTAGTTCCTATCTACCAATTTCAATTAATTAAATTTAAAATTTTCAATATTCTTCTAAAACGTAATTAGTTACTAACAAACTTCTAGTATACTAACTAATTCTTATTTATGTTTAGAAATTTAATCAAGATAATATTTATATTTTAGTTTCCCAAATTTGAAATTTAACAAATTCATATTTCTAGAAAATCTCGAGAATAATTTTTAGGCTTTTATTAATTCAAATAAATTTAGAAAAATTATTTAGAAATTCTAGAAAAATTATTAAAATTGAGACTTAGAATTCTAGGCATTACATGTCTAGAATTCTATGGTTTACATGTGTACATACGTTAGAAAAATTATGTCCTCAAAATTTAAGTTATGCACGGCATGAAAAGAAAGGAGAGAGAAATGAAAGATGATAATTTAACATTTCTAAATAACATCGCCAAAAAAAAATATTTCTAAATAGGGGTAAACAAGAAATGAGTTGTTAACAGTGAGTCAGATTTCAACAAATGGCACGACTAGGGACGAATTTGAATGGTCGAGAGGAGAAGAGTGAACATTGGAAATAAGACTTCACGAGGAGACACAAATTTAGCAATAATTAGGTCAGTCGTTCAATCAAAGTTATTATGACTAAGAGAAGCAAGATTAAGGTATAGAAAGATAAATAATTCCAGAATATGTGCATAATGTTGAAAATGGTATATAGTGAACTCATGTTAAATACTTGTCTCTAACTATGATAACCTGCTGATTTGGAGATGTAGCTTTGTTATAATACTTTATTGATGATTTGATCAAACCCTTGACTTATTCCAAAGAAATACGAGGTTCACGTTCAGGGAGTCCAAAGGACTGCATGTGCATGTACATGACTAATTTAAATGATAAGTAAAAAATTTGCGAAAGTTCGAAGATATGAAGATTTACGAAGGCCCTTGGTCAAACGATAATAGGGTAAGAAGTGTTGCAAAAAAGTATATTGCAATATCTAAAATTAAGGAGATGTTAAAATATTAATTTTTATAGGGAAGGTCAAATCCAAAGAATAAAGTTTGAGATATGAATTCATAATCAAAATCAACTTCTTGAAACTTTAATTTTCGAGAGCGAGAAAGATTTGAAAATTTAGATTTCATTCTGTGTTATATAAGCAGAGAAGAATTGAGGATTTATAAATATTTTATTTTATTTCATAACCCATTCTCTATTTTTATATTTCAAATTTTTTTTTAATTTAATTGGGACTAAATTCTACTCTTGTCTCCAATTTTTAAAATTGGTTAGTTAGAGATCCTAATTTCTAGTGTCTGATTGCTTCCTTATCTAGAAGCTTAGGTAAGAGCTAGGAAACTTCCTCTATGGTGAAAATTTTGATTTTAATTATAAATTGATTTCCAAAATCTTTTTTAGTTCCTATCTATATATTTCAATTAATTTAATTTTTCAAATTTTTAATATTCTTCCAGAACATAATTATTTACTAACAAACTTCTAGTATACTAACTAATTCTTATTTAAGTTTAGAAATCCAATCACGATAATATTTAGATTTTAGTTTCCCAAATTTAAAAGTTAACTAATTAATATTTCTAGAAAATCTCGAGAATAATTCTAATAGTTTTATTAATACAAATAAATTCAGAAAATTAATTTAAAAATTTTAGGAAAACTATTAAAATTTAAACTTAGAATTCTAGGGGTTACAAATCTACATACCTTAGAAAAATTATGTCCTCAAAATTTAAGTTATGCACGACACGAAAAGAAAGAAGGGAGAAATGAATGATGGTAACTTAGCATTTCTAAATAGGGGCAAAAAAGGAATGAGTTGTTAACGGTAGTCAAATTTCAACAAATGGTACGACTAGGGACGATGTAGCTTTGTTTTAATACTTGTTTAATTTCTAAATAGGGGCAAAGAAGGATAAATAATTCCAAAATAGGTACATAATGTTGAAAATGGTAGATGGTGAGATACTTGTTTAATTTCTAACTGCGATAGATAACCTGCTCATTTGGAGATGTAGCTTTGTTTTAATACTTTTTGATGATTCGGTCAAACCCTTGACTTGTTCCAAAGAAATATGAGGTTCACACTCAGGGAGTCCAAAGGATTGCATGTGCATGTATCAGACAGAATTTAGATGATAAGTATAAATTATACAAAAGTTTGAAGATATGAAGATTTATGAAAGCCTTTTGGTCTAGCGATAATAGGGTAAGAAGTATTGCAAAACAAGTATGTTGCAAGATCTAATAAGGTGTTGTTAAAATATTAAATTTTATTTATAGGGAAGATCAAAATCCAAGGAATAAAGTTGGAGATAAAATATGAATTCATAATCAAAATCTTCTTCTTGAAACTTCAATCTTCACTGAGTTTCTTGCGTACAGGTCTTTCTAACTCATTGTTAAGCTCACCCTCATATCTTATTGTCCACAACCATTAATAACTATCTAATCTTGCATTTTAGATTCATAGTCCAAAATTTTACCCTATCGATAGTCACCTAATCCACCAGTATTCAATCTCTTCATCCTTTAAAGGCCTCGATCCTTCGAGTCTATACTTTTTTTGTTTCATCGAAATTTATCTATATGTTATACTCTACATTCTCGAAATCTCATAATCCATCATTTCCACTTATGAACTCCATAAACTATAGAAGCTTAAAATTCACAACCTTGACTACTAAAGAATCTATCATCTTAAAATTTTAAACTTCACCATTTAAATTCCCACATCCATTGTCTTTAACCTAAGATCACCATCCAACTATATTCCACGAGTCAATTTTTTTGGTCTTGAATCTCCTCATCACATGTCCGTTGTCACTTATCATTTATTTTATAAATCTTCAGCATCACCATTCAATTTCGTATGTACTCTTGAAATATCCATAAGTCTTGAAACTACTCTGCTAATAAACTATCATCATCTTGTAGCTTAACCTTGAAGGACATATCATATAATCTAGTTATTACTTTAAATTTGTAATTTTCAAATCGTATGTACTCTGTAATCCTTACTACTTAAAGCTTATAATATTCTACTAAAATTTCAAAAATTCTATGTCAAGTTTTGCCTCTTATTTCCTTAATTAATCCATAGTGGACGTTTCCATCAATTTAAGTTTATAAAAATTTCCCTTTATAATTTAAATTGCAATCATAAAATATCCATCACCCATCAAGGTTTTATCATCAAAACTTTCAAGTATAGGATCCCGTTATCAACTTCACCAAACCGTTCTTCTATCGTTTGCCATAAGTTTTCACTATCTCATAAGCTTCTTCTATATGTTAACTTTATTACTTTACCATTTGTGTGGTGTTCCCTGAAATTGACCCTTAATTTTACTAGAGCAATTCCTCGAACTCTAGTGTAGGCATTCACTAAAAAGTTCCTTTTTTTTTTATTATCTTAATATTTTTATTAATTCAAATGAAGATCATTTTTTTCATTCAATTGCTCTATATTTAGGCTACTAGATCTAATTTATGAATCAAATTCAAGTAAGACCTAAGGATCACACTAAACTATGTAGACTTTAAACTCAAACAAAACATGTTCTATACTATTGACAAACCAATTTACACCAATCTCCAATGCTAGGCCATGGAGTCTGAGCTCTTACCATGACTTCTTGGCCTTGTTCTTTGTTATGTGCTCCCTCATAGTTTCTAATGAGATATGCCGCGCTGGCTCTGAGAGCTTCCCGAAGTGCCTGAACTACTTCCTTGACCTTGTGTTTCATCCGGTGTTTGCGCTGTGGATTGCGCTGGTGCCATTCCTTCAAATGAAGGTAAATTACATTAGAATCATAATGTATTATGGACTTATTGCATGAACGTATCTCATTTTGGCCTAGCGAGTTCAAGAGTTCGCACAGGAATTTGATCGTTAAAGTAACTTTTCCAGCACGAAGTCTAAGAAACTTTGAATCTGTGCTCTGATACCATTATGTCACGACCCGATTCCGTAGAATCGTTGAGTCGTCCCCCGAATCGTGACTGTCGTACGGGCCTGGGGTTGCGCCTGCACAAGGCTTTAATGATTTGCATAGCAAGCACATATTCAGAGTACGCAGATAAATTGAAACACAGATTTGAAACATGAAAAAGTTCTCTTTATTGATAATGAACATCTATTACAAACTCCTGAACGAGTCAGCTAATATGCCGCACGGGCTTACAAAAGTATTGACTCAAAATGAGATAGCAGTCATGTACATTATATCCCTTTACTAAACTTCAAAAGATATAGACCTCCAGGCTGGAGGATAGCTTTGCCACGGAGCTGCATTTGTGTATGAAGAGTTGCAAGCTCCTGTCTTCAAAATGCTTCAAAAGGGCGCGGTGAAGATGCGCCAACAGCTGGACTGGATCGGGAAGACGACTTCGGCTCCTCGCTCGGTTCGCCTTGGTGCGGAGAACCTGTTTCAATGAGGGTCAGCATGTCGAAACATACTGGTGAAGGCGAGCTAACCGAACTATACCAATCAACACGTTGTTTTAATGAAGCATGCATATTTGTGGATTTCTATCTTGCCTTAGTTCATTTACAAGTAAGCAGCATATATAGAATTTATTGAAATGAACGTGCCACCGTTCGGTGGATTTTACCTGCCCGTCTGAATTACCTGCACAATACTTACCATGCCTTCCCTGCCACAAAGACAGGTTAGTTTGCAACAGGTTTAAATATACACGATGATCACTGGCGTGGTGCCATAACGGACATAGTCAAGGACAGGGATAGCATACAACGAGAACACGACAAGCACACGATGCGTTGCAAGCCATCCCCTCCAGCACACGATGACTACACACGAGTTCCGCCCGGACCGGAACGGTGCTAGTGCCCCAGCGACCGTCCGCAGAACTTACCCTTGTGCACAAGTTGTCCATGATCGAACAATACGTTATCTTAAACAATCAGTTTATGCCTTCGAGGCAGCACGAGCATAAGACATCAATAATTGTTAAGCATTCATGCACTTCAGGCAACACGAGTATGAGACATGTATTTGCACAAGACAAGCAACAGTTCATGATTTATTTCCAAACGAACAAGCATGCAGTTTAGTATCCGTTCATGAAGTTATTGATAAGCATAATGAACCAAGTCTATTCTCTTTTATCTTGGTTTCTTTTATTATTACTTGGTATCGTTTGATCGGGGCAAAGGAGAATGCAGATTTTAGGACGTGAAGCTTGGAAGCAGGGCTAGCTAATCGGGTTGGTAGCCACTCACTTGGATTATTGGAAGGGAGAAGGAAAGAGGCGCTTCACGACTCCGCTCGAAAGCCGCCTACTGCTTGTTCACCTGCACACGAACAGCTCGATTAATACTTCTTCCTCTCTTTCCAATCTCGGAATAGAAGTGCAAGTCAATGAATGAAAACAATGAAAACCATCGAAACCGTTTAAGGAAAACAAGCAAATTCCAAAACCAACTCAAAGTACGAAAGCAACATCGAAAACCGAGACAATAAAAGATAGCAGCGGAGAGGTCCCTCCTGACCCTGCCGCTAAGTCGATCCCGGGGGCACGGTCCACTGAATATGGAAATCAATTCCGAAGAAACAAATCCATAACGAGGACGAGTTCTTAATTCAATCTATCCCGATCGAACGATACCGTTTGTGGTTCTTAGCCGCGCTCCCCGCACCGGGGGAACGGGGCGCTACATGAAATAACTCACAAATCCGTAGCAATCTCCCTAACCGAAGTTGACGACTCATCGATTAGATCTCCTTCTTCCTTCTGTCTTGGATGGCGAAGTCCTAAGAGCAAAGCACGGGCTTTCTCTTTGATTTCTTGTGGACGAGCACCCCGAATCTCCAACTTGTGCTTATTCTTTGTGCCTCCACCCTCCTCCCTATTTATAGGATGAGAAACCTATTTTAGGTCATAATAGGATTTTCTAAATAGGAAACCAAAAAATAATAATCATATTACTAAAATAGCCCAACACCAATTATGGACGTCCAAATATGGCAGATTAAATATTTGATACAAATTTAAAATATAATCAAATCTTACATTTAATATAGATTTTCAAATTATCTCAAATCAAATCTTTGACCATATTTGGGCTCTAAAATTTATCAAATCCATACTAGACCCCAACAATCTTCCCCTCCAGTCTGATGAGAGGGTGTTGACCCCATTGCTCCTCAACTGGACTCCATGCCTGTCATTTTGTGACAAAAATCCTTCTCCCCCATCCCACTGATCTCCGATCCCCTGAGTTGCTTTGCATCTTTCGTCATCTCCAGCTCCTCGACCGTCACGTCGACGCTAGTTGCGATGCATAGCACCTCCTGCACTACTGGGATCCTGCCAATATCGATGACACGGCCAAGACCGGAGTCCCTAACGATCAACCTCACCGTGAGTCTTGGTTGCATGTCTCCGACTTCTGTCTTCCACCGGAACGTGTTAACGTTCTGACGAGCTTCTTCACCCTTGGATGGCCCAACTAAGCGGACGGTGCAATTCTTTTGAGATTCGAACTCTTGAATCTGCCTACCTTCGTGTCCGAACTTGAAGCTTCCCCATACACATGCGTCCTCGAGCAGAATATCACGTACATGCCACAACATAAATCTCCTTGAGCCAGCTGTTGGAAACCCTTCATAAGCATCCAATCTGTCTCCAAATAAACTGCGACATCCATCATCCGCCAGCCTCTCTACCGAAACCAAGTTATAGCGCAAACTCGGTACATGTCGCACATTCTTGAGAACGAGCTTCTCACCAAGCTCCATTGCCAAGTGCACATCACCGATACCTACAACTGCAGCCGTCCCCTTGTTGCCCATCTTCACACGTCCAAACCTGCCACCGCGGTATGATGTGAAGATCCTCCCATATGGAGTGGCGTGATACGATGTCCCCGTGTCCATGACCCACTCGTCATCATGACACATGCCACAAGATTCCTCTGCGTCGGTTGCTGCGATGATGAGATCTCTCATAGCCGTGAGATCCTCCTAATCATCCTTGCCTTTGGCCTTCTCAGCTTTGAGCTTCATGCAGTTCCTCTTGATATGACCCATTTTGCCACAGTGATAGCAGCCCTCCTTACTGTCCACAATCACAAGATCCCGAGAACTCCCTCATGTCCTCGTCCGTGACTTGGGTCTTCCCTTCCCGTAGGAAGCCACCAGAGTGGACTCCTGCGACGATTCCACTTGCTTGTGCCGGATCTCCTCGTTCAACAAGCTGCTTTTGACTGCCTCCATCATGACAACTCCATCAGAAGCGGAGTTGCTCACCGACACCACCAACGTCTCCAAGCTTTTCGGCAGAGAACTCAAAAGTAGAAGGGCCTGAAGCTCATCCTCAACCACCATCTTCATCGTAGACAGCTGATTGATAATGCCCTAAACCTCGTTCAGATGTTGTGCCACCGGTGCACCCTCCGTGTATTTCGAGTTGACGAGTTGGCAAAATTTATCTATATGTTATACTCTACATCCTCGTAATCTCATAATCCATCAATTCCACTTATGAACTCCATAAACTATGGAAGCTTAAAATTCACAACCTTGACTACTAAAGAATCTATCATCTTAAAATTTTAAAGTTCACTATTTAAATTCCCACATCCATTGTCTTTAACCAAAGATCACCATCCAACTATATTCCACGAGTCAATTTTTTTGGTCTTGAATCTCCTAATCACATGTCTGTTGTCACTTATCATTTATTTTATAAATCTTCAGCATCACCATTCAATTTCGTATGTACTCTTGAAATATCCATAAGTCTTGAAACTACTCTGCTAATAAACTATCATCATCTTGTAGCTTAACCTTGAAGGACATATCATATAATCTAGTTATTACTTTGAATTTGTAATTTTCAAATCGTATGTACTCTGTAATCCTTACTACTTAAAGCTTATAATATTCTACTAAAATTTCAAAAATTATATGTCAAGTTTTGCCTCTTATTTCCTTAATAAATCCATAGTGGATGTTTCCATCAATTTAGGTTTATAAAAAGTTCCCTTTATAATTTAAATTGCAAGCTTAAAATATCCATAATCCATCAAGGTTTTATCATCAAAACTTTCAAGTATAGGATCCCGTTATCAACTTCACCAAACCGTTCTTCTATCTTTTGCCATAAGTTTTCACTATCACATAAGCTTCTACTATATGTTAACTTTATTACTCTACCATTTGTGTAGTGTTCCCTGAAATTGACCCTTAATTTTACTAGAGAAATTCCTCGAACTCTAGTGTAGGCATTCACTAAAAAGTTCCTTATTATCTTTTTATTATCTTAATATTTTTATTAATTGAAATGAAGATCCTTTTTTCATTCAATTGCTCTATATTTAGGCTACTATATCTAATTTATGAATCAAATTCAAGTAAGACCTAAGGATCACACTAAACTCTGTAGACTTTAAACTCAAACAAAACATGTTCTATACTATTGACAAACCAATTTACACCAATCTCCAATGCTAGGCCGTGGAGTCTGAGCTCTTACCATGACTTCTTGGCCTTGTTCTTGGTTATGTGCTCCCTCATAGTTTCTGATGAGGAATCAACCTCTAGATTATTTGTGAACTAGGGGTAGGAAAGTATCACACTACAGATCTAGATTTGTAAAAAAAAAATATTCCTAAATCCTCTTTCATAATTCTCATGAATCATTATCATCACATATGAGTTCTATGAACCTTCAAGAGTTTAAAATTACCCAACTAACTAATGATCTCCCTAACCCCTTTCTAAAGTTTAAGTTTAAGGCCTATCATTTGAATCTTACCATTATTGTTTACTAACAATTCTCACTTAAGAAATTCTATAAAGTTAATATTTATTTATGATCCTCTACTACCTTTACTTATATTCTCCTACCCTAAATAACTTATTACCTTAAGATTCCTCAAATCATGTAGTCTATATGAGAGTCTCTCAAAATGTGATTATATTTGGTTCTTATCTAGAAGCTCTTATCCACCAGTATAAAGTCCACAACTCTATTATAAATATAGGGTTGACAAACAATTTTACTAAGAACAAGATCCTAAAGGCCAACCATTCAAAATCATTTATTTTACAAATCTCTGATATTATCATCAACTTTAGACTAATTAGCTAATTGACAATCATCACCTATCGGTTTAACAATTTGATATAATATCTAGTTATTTCTTCAAATTTATATTCTTCGAATTTACAGGTTCTTATTTTGTATCCCTTACTACTCATGGCTTACACTATTTTATTAAAACTTCAATATTCAAGTTTCAACATTTGATTAAGATCTTATATCCTTAATCCATAGTAAATGCTTTTATTAGTTTACTTTGGCAAAATTTTCTTTATATTCTAAATCTTTTAACCTTGAAAATATTCATAATCCCTAAGGTCCTATCATAAAACTTTCACACCTAAGATTCATTTATCAATTCTACTAATCCGCTCTTCTATCCTCAGTCATATATGCATAGTTATGATCTTAAAGCTTCTACTATATTTTGATACAACCGTTATATAGTGTTAACAACCATTTTAGCAATAATATGATCATGAAGTCCAACTATTCACAGTCATCATCATAGGTTATTACGAGGACATAGGCTATTTATGGCTAATTGGACCTTGATCCAACATTAAATAGGAAATACACCCTTAACTACCCAAACAAAATACAGAAGATAATCTTTCCTAATGTAGTCCTGTAACTACCAACTAATCCCAAGTTAAAATTAATAGAAGAAAAAGAGTCAAAGATTTAAATATGAAAGTTCACACAATTAATTTGAAGGAAGATATCAAGCAAATCAGAAAAAATGATACGATTATATAATGACGGTAAGAGGCCAAATCAAGATACATAATAGGACGTCTCAATAATATCCGAAAGTCTTGTGTGTGTGTGTGTGTGTGTGTGTGTGTACACACACAAAATGAATTTGCTTAGAGTTCATGCCCTATCAGTGTGCATCTAGTAGCAATGGACTCTCGGTTCCATGATTCAGCCAAATGGCTGCAATTCGTAGCTGCCTTGCCAAAATAGGTTATCAAATATACTTTCAAATTTATCCATAAGAATGTTCCAAAGCGGTGTCGAATAAAATTCAAATCAAGGTTCCAAGGATTCATAAATAAAAAGATCAATCGAGACAGGAAACAAACTTATTAGAGAACATATGAGAAACGTATAAGCTAGTTGTGGATGTACTCTCAATCTTTCAATTCTTCAATCATTTGTAGGATCGCAGTAGTACGACTATTTATAGGTACTACAATGACATCGCAATATTTACGAAGATGAGACCTACATGGGCCACCATAAAAATGTGCGACGCTCTATTCCCGAATAATCAGGTACGAGTACGTAAGTACGCCCATTCTACTCTACAACATCAGTGGTAATACGTTGTATACTTCAATATCTTCTATTGGTCATAATATCCTCAACTATATCACTACCAAAATAATACCAATTAGTGACGCCAAAAAACGTCGCTAATAGGTAAAAAAGCGTTGCTAAAAAAATTAGCGACATAATTTGCGATATTTTGGTGTTGTCGCGTAATCCATGGTTGCTGACAACAAATTTGTCGCTATTCGTCAATATAGCGACGTACATTTCCGACACGTCCACGTCGCCGATTATTTTGTTATTAGCGACGTCCAGCGACACGATGTTGGTATATCAACGACAATGCATATTGTTGCGTAACGTTACTAAATCAACGACATTACCGACGACGTTTTGCTACATCAATGCTGACATGGCAACAATTGCCATGTCAACTCTTTAGCTACGTGTAGCAACATTTTGACACATGTTAGCGACATGTAGTGATGTTTTGACACAGGTTAGCGATGTACTGTCATATCGGTAGACGTCGGTAAACGTCACAGAACGTCACTAAATTTTGAAAAAACCAGGCAAAAAAAATACAATTTCAAAACATATTTTCCAACAAAAGCCTGTTTGCAGTTATAAAATCACAGTTTATATAAATAGACCCGGAGCAACCCTCCGTTGAATTCCCTTGGTTCGTCGACCCCCTCAGTGGAACACTCAACACCGGTATATACACAAAAACATCAAGAATATTAAAACACGCAGGAATAATCCAACAAATAAATACATGAATTTAAAATAATGTCACATCTGTCTCATCCAAATAATCCACGAGAAAAGTATGAAATAAGTACATCAAAGACCCAATACACACAAACATACTAAAAATGTCCCAATAAGAAGTACAGAGGATCAAGATGAGGAGGAACGATGTCGTGCATCTGGGATAGGAGGAAGTCATTCTGCTCCTAAGAAAGCATCACCGGTCCTGATAGAGGAGGCAATGGAATCGATGGAGTCAGTGTCGATGCCGGCGGACCAGGAGGATCTATCTTCTCCAATACTAGCAGTCGAGCATTATATGAATCCATGGCAGATACCACCCTCAGTGTTCTCCGCCACCGACCGACTAAAAAATCATGCGCCGCATGTATCCTCGCAAGTAAGTCACTCGGGGTCGTATGCGACCCCTCTAGCTCCGTCTGTTTGCGCTCCGTAGAAGCGGCAGAGTTGCCAAGATGCGCTCTGTCATCTGGCTAATAGTCCTGAGCTCCATTAGGCTGTGCTCTATCATTTAGCTTAGAGTCCTGAGCTCCATAAGGCTATGCTCGAGCGAATCAAAATATGCGGTGATCGTCGCATCGTCTGTATGCGGCACAAACTGTGTGTCACGCCCCGATTCCGTGGAATCGATAGTCGTCCCCCGGGCGTGACCGTCGTGTGGGCCTAGGTTGCGCACCGCACAAGGCTAAGTATTTTTGTTTCGCATAGCGGGCACATATTCAGAGTACGCAGATAATTGAACACAGATTGAAACATGGAAAAGTTCTCTTTTATTGATAATATGAACATCTATTACAAAATCCTTGAACTGAGTCGTAAGGATTGCCTCTGTGGCTTACAAAAGTGTTGACACAAAATGAGATAGCAGTCCTGTACATTACATCCCTTACTAAACTCAAAATATAAGACCTTGGGACGGAACGACTGCCTTGCCACGGAGCTCCATGATTGCTTTGGTGGCTAGCTTCTTCTTCAAAAGACTTCTTCTTCAAAATGCTTCTAAGGTGGCACGGTCGAGGCGTGCCTACAGCTGGACTGGATTGGGGGTTTGTCTCCTGCTCCTCGCTCGGTTCTTCCTAGCGCGGGGAACCTGTTTCAACGAGGGTCAGTACATCGAAACGTACTGGTGAAGGCAAGCTATCCCAACTGTACCAATCAACACGTTGTTTTAATGAAGCATGCATATTTATCGTGGGTTTCTATCTTGCCTTAGTTCATTTTACAACAAGACATAGATATATGGAATCATTGAAATTACTCGCCACCGTTCGGTGACATTTACCTGCCCGTCTGAACCACCTGCATAATACTTACCTTGCCTTCCCTGCCAAGAAGACACAAGTTAGTAGCCACAGGTTTAAATATACGAGGGGATCACTGGCTTTGATGCCATAATGGACGGTCTTAGTCTCAGGCTAAGGTGACGGAGGCACATGTATCGCTGCACGCCATCTCGCCTATGGGAGAGACTAATCTTGAGGTTCCGTCCGGATCGGATCGGTGCCAGTGCCCCAGCGACCGTCCGCAGGAACCGAGAGGCCTTGTGCACAAGTTGTCCGTGATCAACGGCGTTTGTGTTAAGTTTGCATTTATGTAGCTGAGACAATGAATTCAAGGGCATGTAGCATTGTGTGATGTATTTTGCATAGTCTCCCTGAATAATTGATGCATGGCAAAGGGTGTTCTACATATAGCATATTTATAGAAGAAGAAGTAAGCATTCTAACTTGTATATATGCATATGGTAAACATTTTGAATAAGCAGCATGTAGTAAGTAACCGTTCACAAGTTTCAATGACAAGCATACAGATCCAAGTCTATTCCCTTATTATCTTGATGTCTTTTAGTTATTACTTGGTATCGTTTGATCGGGGCAAGCACGAACACAAGATTTAGATGTGAAGACTAGCAAGTAGGGTTAGCTAATCGGGTTGGTAGCCACTCACTTTAGTGGTTGGAAGGAGGAAGGAAGGAAATGATTTAGGAGTCCGCTTGAGCGACGCCTACTGCTGGATCACCTGTATTGACACGAACAGCTGATCAGTACTTCTTCCTTTCTTTCAATTATCGGAATTGAAGTGCAGTCCTAAGAACGAAAGCAATGAAATCCATCGAAACCGTTCAAGAAAACCCAAGCAAACCCGAAAACCAACTCAAGGCACGAAAGCAACAAGCGACAGCGAAAACTAGGAAACAAAGAATGCAGCGGAGAGATCCCTCCTGACTCTGCCGCTAAGTCGATCCCGGGGGCGGTCCACTGAATATGGGAATCGATTCCGAAGAAACAAATCCATAACGAGGACGAGTTCTTAATTCAATCTATCCCGATCGAACGATACCGTCTTGTATTTCTTAGCCGCGCTCCCCGAATAGGGGGAACGGGGCACCACATCCTACCCAACTAATTGGAAGTTTCGTCCCGAAACTTAAGGAATAAAACCTACCACTAGGAAACAATGAGGGGAACCTTTCCCTCATTTCGGATTCAAGCTCCCAAGTAGATTCTTCGACAGAGTGATTCCGCCAAAGCACGCGCACTAGAGGAACCGAACGGGTCCGAAGCAGCTTTTCTTTTCTATCCAAAATTTGCACCGGCTGTTCTACATACGTCAAGTCGGCTTGCAGGTTCAGTTGGTCCAGGTCTACCACATGGCTCGGGTCGTACACATATTTCCTAAGCTGTGAAACATGGAATATATCGTGTACGTCGGATAGGGATGGTGGTAGAGCAATCTGATACGCAACTGAGGCAACCCGCTTTAGTATTTCGAACGGGCCGACAAATCTTGGACTTAGCTTTCCCTTCGCTCCGAACCTGCTGACCCCTCGCATGGGCGAGACCTTGAGGAATACCCGGTCACCTACTTGAAACTCTAGCGGTCTCCGATGGACATCCGCATAGCTCTTCTGACGGCTTTGAGCTATCTTTAATCTGTCCCGAATCAGCCGAATCTTCTGAACGGTCTGCTCCACGAGCTCAGGGCCAAGTACTTGCCGCTCCCCAACTTCGTCCCAACAGATAGGAGATCTACACTTTCGCCCGTATAGCGCCTCATACGGCGCCATTTGAATGCTTGATTGATAACTATTGTTGTAAGCAAATTCGGCTAGAGGTAGATGAAGGTCCCAACTAGTCTTCGTGTCCAAGGCGTAGAGTCGCAGCATGTCTTCGAGGATTTGGTTGACGCGCTCTGTTTGGCCATCGGTCTGTGGATGGTAGGCGGAGCTGAATTTCAACTTCGTCCCCATTGCTGACTGCAGGCTTCCCCAGAAACGTGATATGAATCGACCATCTCGATCGGAGACTATGGTTACGGGCACGCCGTGGAGTCGGACGATTTCGTTGAGATATATCTGAGCCAGGCGGTCGGCACTCCAAGTAGATTTGATAGGCAGAAAGTGAGCTGACTTGGTGAGTCGATCGACGATAACCCAGACTGCATCATGTCCCCGTTGCGTCCTCGGCAAACCAACGATAAAATCCATCGTTATATCATCCCATTTCCACTCCGGAATAGCAAGGCTCTGCAGTTCTCCGCCTGGTTTCTGGTGTTCGGCCTTTACTCGTTGACAAGCCATGCAATGCGACACAAACTGCGCCACATCCTTTTTCAAGCCGTGCCACCAAAACGTCGTACGAAGATCCCGATACATCTTTGTGCTACCCGGATGAGAAGTATAGCTAGAATAGTGGGCTTCCGTGAGTATCTCTTCCCTGAGGGCCGCGTCGCTTGGAACGCACAGTCTTCCCTTCACTCGAAGCATCCCATCCGTGCTTACCGCAAAGTCGGACGCCTTCCCTGCTGAGATAAGAGCATGAATCTTTTGCAGGAATGGGTCGTCCTTCTGAGCGGTCTTTACTCGTTGTAACAAGTCGGGTTCGAGGCGCAGTTGTGATACTTGCGCCCACTTTGTGTATCTGATTTTCAAAGTAATGCCCAGTGATTCAAGATCCCGGCGCAGCCTATCATCAATAGCCAAACTTCCTGCAAACACTCGACTCAGTGCGTCAGCTACGACGTTTCCTTTGCCAGGCGTGTATCTGATCATGAGGTCGAAGTCGCTTAGGAGTTCAAGCCATCGCCGCTGCCGAAGATTCAAATCTTTTTGAGTGTACAAGTATTTCAAACTTTTGTGGTGCGTATAGATTTCACACGGCACACCATAAAGATAGTGGCGCCACAGCTTTAATGCAAACACTACCGCGGCAAGCTCGAGGTCATGCGTTGGGTAGTTCTGCTCGTGAGGCTTTAGCTGTCTAGACGCGTAGGCTATGACTTTGTCCCGTTGCATCAGGACACATCCTAGTCCCCTTCCTGATGCATCGCTATATATTTTGAAGTCATCTGGTCCGTTTGGCAAAGTAAGGACCGGGGCGGAGACGAGGCGCTGCTTTAACTCCGTAAACGAAGCTTCACAGTCGTCCGTCCAAGTAAACTTTGCACCCTTCCGTGTGAGCTGCGTCAAGGGCGAAGCAATCCTAGCAAAATTTTGTATAAATCTTCGGTAGTACCCTGCCAGGCCAAGGAAACTTCGGATGTCGCTAGCTGACTCCGGTCGTTTCCACTGCGTGATTGCTTCTACTTTCTTCGGATCAACTGAGATGCCTTCCGAGGAGATGATATGCCCCAAAAATGAAATACTGTCCAGCCAAAATTCTGATTTGCTTAATCTGGCATACAACTTGTGGTCTCGAAGGGTTTGCAGCACCATCCGCAGGTGTCCTGCGTGCTCATCCCTAGTCTTCGAGTACACTAAGATGTCATCGATAAACACCACCACGAATTTATCGATGAAGGGCCTAAAGACACGGTTCATCGTATCCATGAATGCAGCAGGAGCATTCATCAGTCCAAACGGCATCACAGAAAACTCGTAATGGCCGTAGCGGGTTCTGAAAGCAGTCTTGGGTACGTCTTCTGGCTTAATCTTCAGCTGGTGATAGCCCGAGCGAAGATCTATTTTTGAAAACACTGCTGCTCCTTGTAGTTGATCGAACAAGTCATCAATCCGTGGCAGAGGATATTTGTTTCTGATTGTGACCTTATTCAATTCTCTGTAGTCGATGCATAGGCGTAGAGTTCCGTCCTTCTTCTTCACGAAGAGCACGGGAGCGCCCCAAGGAGACACGCTTGGACGGATGAACCCGCGATCAAGCAATTCCTGGAGTTGGCGCTTTAATTCATTCAGCTCTGCTGGTGCCATTCTGTACGGAGGCTTTGAAATCGGCTGTGTATTTGGAAATGTGTCGATAGTGAATTCAATCTCTCGATCGGGCGGCATGCCGGGTAGTTCGCTCGGAAACACGTCGGGGAACTCCGCCTCAACGGAATTTGGCTCGACGTCTGCGTAGTCCTGCCGCGCGTCCCGAACTGATGCTAGAAATCCCTCGCAGCCTGTGTAGAGCATTCGCCGAGCAGATTTTGCCGAAATCACCATGCAGGCCTTGGTCGCATCGTTCGCTGGACTACTGGTATAACAGAACACGGCTTCTCCGGGCAGACGGAAAACGACTCGCTTCTCTGCACACTCAATAGTTGCTGCGCATGCGCCTAGCCAGTCCATTCCCAAGATGATATCATAGTCCCTAACATCTAGAACTAAGACATCGAGCGACAGCTTCTTCTCCCCAATACAAATGTAACCACCTAGGCATGCTGAACGAACAGGAATTTTTGTACCAGAGGGGGTGCTAACATTTAAATCTAAGTGCAACGGAGTCATTTTTACATTATTTTCCACGGCAAAATTTGTGGAAATAAAACTATGCGTTGCACCTGAATCAAATAGAACACGAGCAGGTATATTATTGAAAAGTAAGGTACCTGACACGACGGTATCCGAAGCTAAAGCTTCTTCCCGTGTCATAGTGTAGACTCGGCCTTGAGCTTGATTACGCCCTTGCTGAGGCGCCGCTCGATTTGCCTTAGGTGCCGGAGTCTGATTTTGTTGAGGAGGACGGCGCTCGGTGAACTTTGGACAGTTGGGAAGGGCGTGATCGGAAGCTCCACAAATGAGGCATAACCCATGCTTTCGACGACATTCACTTTCGACGTGCCCTGGTCTTCTACAGAAGTCACATCGTTGCCCCGAGTTTCCCTTTTTCGAACCGCCGTTGTTAGGGCGCTTTGCAGCTGTGTTTCCTCTATCGTTGCCTTGGCGTTTGTGATTGGGGGTTTGCACAGCGCCGGTGGCAACGTGAGGATACTGCGGTTCGAGGGAGAGGGCATGGTTTAAAACTTCCCTCATCGTCTGATACTGTGGAACGGATACGTGCCCGTGGATACCAGGACGTAGCCCTCCTTCGAATCGTCTGGCACGACTCGCTGCATCCGGTAGGTAAGCGGTAGCAAATTTGGCCAGTTTGTTGAATTCTGCCGAGTATTGCTTCACCGTCATACTGTCCTGCCGGAGCTGAACGAACTCATTTTTCCGTTGACGTCGTAGAGGCGGGGGTATAAACTCCTCCTCAAACGCGGCACGAAAGGTCGTCCACGCGATCGCCTCCTCTCCATGGCCAAGTTGAAGAGATCGTCGATGCACGTCCCACCAGTCGTGCGCATTGAAGCGAAGCAGTAGTTTGGCACAAGTGACGCGCTTGTCTTCCGGCACGTCCAGGAGAGAAAAATGATCTTCAAGCTCGGCGAGCCAATCTAGGGCCACGATTGGGTCCTCAGTCCCCTTAAATGGCGTATTGCAGACCTTCTTGAAGTTTGCAAAGGTGAAGGTAGTCACTTCCCTCGTCCTTGGCACGGGCGATGGTTCGACTTCAAGCGCTGGCTGCTCCACTGGTGTAGCTGTCGTTGCGGCAGAATGGTTGGAGGCCAGGGTCTGAACAAGCTGTTGCAGGGTATCTACCTGCTTTTGTTGGACTGAGAGCCGTGCCTCTAGGTTGCTCTCGAACTTGGCTTGGCGGGCATCATCCCTCTGTCTTTGCTCGGCTAACATTTGCACCACTTGTTGAATCGAATCTGTTTGAGACATGCCCCGTTGGCTCCGAGAGCTTCCTGATGTTCCGGAGCTGCTCTCCTGAGTCCGAGGCTCGCCTGGTGCTAGCGCTGATGGTTGCGCTTGCGTCGTTCCTTGAAAGGAAGGTAAATTACATCAGGATCATAATGTATTATGGACTTATTGCATGAACGTATCTCATTTTGGCCTTAACGAGTTCAGGAGTTCGCATTGGCGAGTTATCGCTAAGGGAACTTTTCCAGTTTATGAATCAAGGAACTTTGAAGCTGTGCTCTGATACCAACATGTCACGCCCCGATTCCGTGGAATCGATAGTCGTCCCCCGGGCGTGACCGCCGTGCGGGCCTAGGTTGCGCACCGCACAAGGCTAAGTATTTTTGTTTCGCATAGCGGGCACATATTCAGAGTACGCAGATAATTGAACACAGATTGAAACATGAAAAAGTTCTCTTTTATTGATAATATGAACATCTATTACAAAATCCTTGAACTGAGTCGTAAGAATTGCCTCTGTGGCTTACAAAAGTGTTGACACAAAATGAGATAGCAGTCCTGTACATTACATCCCTTACTAAACTCAAAATATAAGACCTTGGGACGGAACGACTGCCTTGCCACGGAGCTGCATGATTGCTTTGGTGGCTAGCTTCTTCTTCAAAAGACTTCTTCTTCAAAATGCTTCTAAGGTGGCACGGTCGAGGCGTGCCTACAGCTGGACTGGATTGGGGGTTTGTCTCCTGCTCCTCGCTCGGTTCTTCCTAGCGCGGGGAACCTGTTTCAACGAGGGTCAGTACATCGAAACGTACTGGTGAAGGCAAGCTATCCCAACTGTACCAATCAACACGTTTTAATGAAGCATGCATATTTATCGTGGGTTTCTATCTTGCCTTAGTTCATTTTACAACAAGACATAGATATATGGAATCATTGAAATTACTCGCCACCGTTCGGTGACATTTACCTGCCCGTCTGAACCACCTGCATAATACTTACCTTGCCTTCCCTGCCAAGAAGACAAGTTAGTAGCCACAGGTTTAAATATACGAGGGGATCACTGGCTTTGATGCCATAATGGACGGTCTTAGTCTCAAGCTAAGGTGACGGAGGCACATGTATCGCTGCACGCCATCTCGCCTATGGGAGAGACTAATCTTGAGGTTCCGTCCGGATCGGATCGGTGCCAGTGCCCCAGCGACCGTCCGCAGGAACCGAGAGGCCTTGTGCACAAGTTGTCCGTGATCAACGGCGTTTGTGTTAAGTTTGCATTTATGTAGCTGAGGCAATGAATTCAAGGGCATGTAGCATTGTGTGATGTATTTTGCATAGTCTCCCTGAATAATTGATGCATGGCAAAGGGTGTTCTACATATAGCATATTTATAGAAGAAGAAGTAAGCATTCTAACTTGTATATATGCATATGGTAAACATTTTGAATAAGCAGCATATAGTAAGTAACCGTTCACAAGTTTCAATGACAAGCATACAGATCCAAGTCTATTCCCTTATTATCTTGATGTCTTTTAGTTATTACTTGGTATCGTTTGATCGGGGCAAGCACGAACACAAGATTTAGATGTGAAGACTAGCAAGTAGGGTTAGCTAATCGGGTTGGTAGCCACTCACTTTAGTGGTTGGAAGGAGGAAGGAAGGAAGTGATTTAGGAGTCCGCTTGAGCAACGCCTACTGCTGGATCACCTGTATTGACACGAACAGCTGATCAGTACTTCTTCCTCTCTTTCCATTATCGGAATTGAAGTGCAGTCCTAAGAACGAAAGCAATGAAATCCATCGAAACCGTTCAAGAAAACCCAAGCAAACCCGAAAACCAACTCAAGGCACGAAAGCAACAAGCGACAGCGAAAACTAGGAAACAAAGAATGCAGCGGAGAGATCCCTCCTGACTCTGCCGCTAAGTCGATCCCGGGGGCGGTCCACTGAATATGGGAATCGATTCCGAAGAAACAAATCCATAACGAGGACGAGTTCTTAATTCAATCTATCCCGATCGAACGATACCGTCTTGTATTTCTTAGCCGCGCTCCCCGAATAGGGGGAACGGGGCACCACACTGTGGCCGCTCCGTAATCCTCCGTAGTAACTCGTCACGCATGGTCAACAATCTGACGGTCAACGCTCTCCTGGACTCGTGCCGACGCCTACGAAGGTTGCGAGGAATGCACACTGACGGAGGGGGCCCTAGATGACCTAGTCGCAACAAAGGTGTCGTAGGATCCTATACCGTAGTACGTACCCCTCTAAAGACCACCAACGGCGGTCATCCAGTGCTTGTCTGCCGACGAAGCTGTAGATGGTTGTGAGAAAGTACCATCCCCTCCCTCTATAGGTGCACTAGTGTCGCCCTCTCACATAGTTCTAAATGGATCAAAACTAGGTCCGGCAGCGTCGAAAACCATGTTCAGGCACCCGTCGTCGTAATCAGCGTTGTCGTAGACATCCATATACGACTTCATATAAGGCTCCGGCTTCGATGCTAAAGACACAAGTTTTTCGTGTGAGATCCACTGATAGTAATTTGGTGTGAAACCCTTCGAGTACAAATGATATGTCACATCCACTTTTGAGTGATATTTCAAGTTGCGAAATCTCATACACGGACACTTAATTTTGGTGTCTTCCATGTACTGAGGGAACGTCTTTGCGAACTGCAGGAACTGTTTCACCCCCTGTATGAAATCATCTTGCACACCGCACATGTCATCAGGATGACGGTTGTACATCCATGAACGATGACACATGTAGTAATTCATATCTATTTCTAGATAGTTCTGCAAAGATGAATAGACATTGTTCAAGTATATTATCAAATTGGATGCAAAGATGGATACACATGTTCATCAAATAACAAATCCTATTGATGCGTGAGTATCCATATCGTGGTTAATGAGTATCCATTTTATAATTCATGATAATCAAAAAATTAGTAGGCATGTGGACAACTTCGATTTCAAATCCTATTAAATATGTGTCGTCACGTGTTCATTGTTAGCATTCTCTGAAAAGTAAATTGTATCTGTTAGCCATTTTGAGGCTTTTAGAGTTCTACTAAATTTTTGAATAAACTGACATGGACAATTTGACGCGTTCTTTGTCTTTTCTACAATTTTTCAGAAATTGGTAGAATTCTAAAAGCCTCAAAAAGGCTTACAAATATAAATTTACTTATCAGAGAATGGCTGACATGGACACTTAACTTCGGGCTGACATGGACACTTGATGTAACGATCCGTTCCGCTTAGGCGGAGAGCCGATTCAAATGGCGCAAGTGCGACAACCAGTCCCGCCTTGCTCGATGAGAAGACTCGATTGGGGCAAAGGAATTCAGACACGGCCCTTCAGGAGTTTTCAAAGGCACGCTCGGAGTATCGCTCGACCGATGCAATTCATCGCTAAGATGGGTGGCTACGATGAACCTGTCTTTGCTTAGCCTGCACACATAAAATATGAACGATACATGCTAGTCGCTAGAAAAATCACTTGTTGGATGCTAATAAAAGATCTCAATGCATCTAGCTAAGGGAATAATCCCATCTTGTATTACGTGTCTAGAACATGGAAAAAGAAGTAACTTGATAGATTTTCTTATGCCCCACTCTATATGCCCCTGTACAGTTTCAATCCTCGCTCTAATCCTTTAAACTCACGCTAGTGTAAAGGCTTATGTTTCAATAAGACTATTTTGCATATTTCTTATACCGTATTGCTTCACATATTTTCTATGCTCATTACGTAGATTCATGCCACAATCAAGTAAAAATGATACATGTCTTACATCATCTAGTTTGGCTCGAAGACTATCGAATAGTTATTTCGTGCAAGTCTGAACTTGAAAGTATTCGGGATCGTTAGATCGCCAAGAAAGTTCCCAAAATAGGGGACTACATCATGCCAAGTTAAGCAAGAACATTATTAGACATCTCGTGGAGCAAGACTCATTTTGTACTGAATCTGACGGCTTGGGGAGTCGATAAGTTGTGAATAAGATCCTGACTTAAACTTGTACCTGATAAGATCCTGATTTGAACCTCTACCAGACAAGAGATCTGGAAGATTAGAGACTTGTATGGTCACGGACAACTTGGTGCACAAGAGAGATTTTTGAATCTCGTTCCGCGGACGGTCGCTAGGACACCAGGGTCGATGTGGTCAAGCCCTGCCTACGGCGAGATATTGGCGGTAGTACGTTGTCTATACCTCAATACCAATCTCAAATCCAAAATATAATTATCTAACCATAAATAATATCTCTTTGATCATTCACAACAACTATTTAATTTACAAATCCAATAATACATCGAAATAATCTCGGAAACAAACCCGCTAAGTATTTTAGTTAAAACAAAATCTAATCTATCTACACTTTTGAAATATCTAAGGTTGGCCTCCAAAATATCTCTATCTCCAACGAATGTCCAAAGAGCAAGGTAACATGTCACCTAAAATTGTCAACATATCCAGTCATGATTGGAGCAAAGTACAAGTATAAGCCAACACAATACAAATACAATATAAAGCAGTAAAACACTAAATATGAGAAACCAATGATTAGTGAAAATATAGATAGAATGCACAAGTAAATCATGTGATATGAGAAATACTAATAGCAATAATAACTAGCAAGAGGAACTGATAGAACTCAAGATGAATTAGTGTGTGTACTCGTGTCTCTTTGGAAACACATCTAGCACGTGGATATACCTATTAGTGCTTGAGAAGGTCACATGATCATGTTTTCACGTCATACGAATTTATAATAATATATAACACCTTCTCAAATTCATAAGCACGTCTCATGAAGGAGGAGCACGTGCCAAATGACTGTACTTCCCCCGACTCCCGCACCTCACGGTCACGATAACATGATCATGCTAACGGAAATGAAACATGATCACGATGACAATATACGGAACCAAGTAATCAAGAATATAAATAGGTCACTCTTCTCTTATGTATGTAAACAGTTAAGACCCGGAAGGTAAGATGCATAGATGAATTACAACAATATAAAGTAATTGCACATAAAATCATTAAACAAGTACTTGCCTGACTTTTCGAATGTTTTGATATCTCAAGTTGAAGACAATGTAAACTCTGGTCTATCAGCTATCCAACTACACCATCATCCTACGAACCCTGTCGCATGAATTAACAAAAGTTAGACTTAAAGCCTTAAAAAATGTCTAACTAGATTTTTCCTAATTAATCTATTTAATTCTGGATAAAATCATCTAAAATCTTTTTTAATCCTATTCTTATTTTAAAGAAAATCTAAATTTTGGCTAAAAAAAATCTAGTTTACAAATTCGAGAGCGGTGGCACGCAAATCGAGGCATTTGGTTGACCAAAATCAATACGAAATTGAGATTTCACTAGGTAAACCGATAGATTTTAGCTCTACAAGAATGCTAGAATCGACGGTTTCATCGAATCTTGAACCGGTTACGAGTTATTGTCGACATGGCACACAGATCACAATTTCGGAGGTTCAATGATTACCCCTATGTTCAACGAATTAAACAAAATATTAATTTAATATATTAAATTCTAGAAAATTCATATATTATATTTTTTTTTGTCAGCTTTCTGAAACTTCAAATGGTTCGTGAAAACGAGTTCTAGATCTCCCAGAATCTAGAAAACACCGAAACAAGTCAGTTTTCGGACAACTGCAATCTACGAATTTTCCAGAAAAATAGATTCAGAATTTTGGGAAACTAATTAAATATTCAGAAACCTTGCCTCAAGATGGTTATAACAAAAAAAACTGAAGTTCGTTCGCAAAGATCGAGAAGTCCTAAAACCCCTCTCTATAATCTATCTCTAAATTATGCTATGAAAAACTTATGATTTATTATCTATTTATAGGCAACAGCTGAGAGCCGCGGCTAAGGGGATGGACATGTGTCCTCCATCTAGCGGTGCCCTGCCCGCCATCCAATGGTTTGTACAAGTCCGGCCCGGTCTCGAGCTCAGCTCTGCTCGGCTTGGGAGACCGAGCACGGCTCGAACTCGGATTCTTCTGCACCCGCACTGTCACGTGGGGCCCCGCCACTCCAGCAGTCTGCTGACAAGTGGGTCAGGCGGGTGGAGGTATGCGGCTGACTAGGCATTGACTTTTCTTATTTAATTTTCTTTTTTAGTAATTAGTTTTTAAACTTAGATAACTCCAAATAATTGTTAAATAATTTCAGAAAAATCAGAATAAATTGCAGAAAATATCTTTAGTCCTGATAACCCTAAAATAATTGTTTGGTGGCAAAATAAACATGTATGTTCCCACAATCAATTCTGAAAGCCCTAAAAATTATGTTTCTTAGATTTTAATTATCTAAAAATTATAGAAAAATTCAAGAAATTCTAAAATGCCAAAATTATGATTTTAAGCTAAATTTTAAGTCTTTACGAGCTATATGAAAAACCTATGTTACCACATTATCATAATAAATTATACTTAGTATTTCCAAATAAAAATTCCCACAAAATAAATACTAGTGTATTCTAACTATTATTCTAATACGGTACACTTCCGAAATATCTAAGATTGGCCTCCAAAATATCTCTATCTCCAACGAATGTCCAAAGAGCAAGGTAATAAGTCACCTAAAATTGTCAACATATCCAGTCAGAATTGGAGCAAAATACAAGTCTAAGCCAACACAATACAAATACAATATAAAGTAGTAAAACACTAAATATGAGAAACCAATAATCAGTGGAAATATAGATAGAGCGAGCAAGTAAATCATGTGATAAGGAAAATACTAATAATAGTAATAACTAGCAAGAGGAACTGATAGAAATCAAGAAGAAATAGATTGTGTACTCGTGTCTTTTTGGAAACACAACATCTAACACGTGGATATACCTATTAGTTCTTGAGAAGGTCACCTGATCACGTTTGCACGTCATACGAATTTATAATAATATATAACACCTTTTCAAGTTCATAAGCACGTCTCATGAAGGAGGACCACGTGCCAAATGACTATACTCCCCCGACTCCCACATCTCAAAGTCACAATAACATAATCACGCTAACGGTAGTGACACAAGATCACGATGACTATATACGGAAACAAGTAATCAAGAATATAAATAGGTCACTCTTCTCTCATGTGTGTAAACAGTTAAGACACAGAAGGTAAGATGCTTAGATGAATTACAACAATATAAAGTAATTGCACATAAAATCATTAATCAAGTACTTGCCTGACTTTTCGGATGTTTTGATATCTCAAGTTGAAGACAATGTAAACTCTGATCTATCAGCTATCCAACCACACCATTATCCCACGAACCCCGTCGCATGAATTAACAAAAGTTAGACTTAAAGCCATAAAAAAGGTCTAACTAGATTTTTCCAAATTAATCTATTTAATTCGGGATAAAATCATCTAAAATCTTTTTTAATCCTATCATATTCTTATTTTAAAGAAAACCTAAATTTTGGACTAAAAGAAATCTTGTTTACAAATTCAAAAACTGTGGCACGCAAATCGAGGTATTTGGTTGCCCAAAAAGCCAACCAATACGAACCTTAGATTTGAATAGGTAAACCAATAGATTTCAGCGCTACAAGAGCTGGAATCAACGGTTTCATCGAATCTTGAACCTGTTACGAGTTATTGTCGATACGGCACACAAATCACAATTTCGGAGGTTCAATGATTACCCCTATATTCAACGAATTAAACCTAATACTAATTTAATCTATTAAATTCTGGAAAATTATATATTATATATTTTTGGGTCAGCTTTCCGAAACTTCAAACGGTTCGTGAAAACGAGTTCTAGATCTCCCGAAATCTCGAAAACACCAAAACGTGTCAGTTTCCGGACAACTGGCACTCTATGAATTTTCCAGAAAAATAGGTTCAGAATTCTGGAAAACTAATTAAATATTCATAAATCTTACCTCAAGAAGGTTCTAACAAAAATAACTGGTGCGAGTTTGGAGTCCGGAGCTACTAGCAAAGTCTTCGCGAAGATCGAGAAGTATTGGAACCCCTCTCTACAATCCTCTGTTTCTAAATTATGCTATTAAAAACTTACGATTTATTATCTATTTATAGGCAACAACTGAGAGCCACGACAAAGGGGATGGACATGTGTCCTCCATCCAGCGGTGCCCCGCCCTCCATCCAATGGTCTGTCCGAGTCCGACTCGGTCTCGAGCTCGACTCGTCTTGGGAGACCGAGCACGACTCAGACTCGGATTCTTCTGCACCTGCACTGTCACGTGGGCCCCGCTACTCCAGCAGTCTTCATGACAAGCGGGCCAGGTGGGTGGGGGTATGCTGCTGACTAGGCATTAACTTTTCTTATTTAATTTTTTTCAGTAAATAAATTTTAAATGGTTTCAAACTTAGATAACTACAAATAATTGTTAAATAATTTCAGAAAAATCTGAATAAATTACAGAAAATATCTTTAGTCCTGATAACCCTAAAATAATGTGTTGTAAGAAAAATATGCTTGTATGTTCCTACAGTAAATTTTAAAAGCCCTAGAAAACTACGTTTCTTAGATTTTAATTATCTAAAAATTATAGAAAAAATCCAGAAATTCTAAAATGGCAAAATTATGATTTTAAGCTAAATTTTAAGTCTTTACGAGCAATATGAAAAACCTATGTAACCACATTATCATCATAAATTATACTTAGTATTTCCAAATAAAAATTCCCACAAAATAAATACTAGTGTATTCTAACTATTATTCTTATACGGTATTTTGGATAGCGAATGCTACAAGTTAGCCACAATGAGGATCACGTAATACTCATGCCTATAAGCACGTCCGAATATTTGTCCTAGGTCAACGCAGTCCCCCCATCCCCAGGTACCGTTCTAAAAAATTTACCAAACCTTGTACACAAATTTTCCATAACCATGCAAATGCATATACAACTCAACTATAAGCAAAATTGTATGGTAAAGTACTGAAAGTAAATAGAACCAACATTTTATATCTTATTTCGCAAAGCAACACTTGGTGACCTATTGGTCCCAACATTTTCATCTTTGATTGTGGGAAATCTCTTGTATAAAGCTACGTCTACTGATTCAATTAAATTCATTCAAAGAAAAATATTGTTTTCCTTCTTTACAAGTGTAATTTAACCGATAAAAGAGGTCCACCCCCCTCAAGTTGTTCTAGTGTACTTTGGTGGAGAGCCTCTGTTTTGTCTGGTCATTTTGCTTATCATCCATGTAGACTATATAAACCTGCATGCCATGGACCGAGGTCACTAAATAATATTAGACCCAAGTACAGAAACCTTCACCCTGTCAGGTGAGAATGCACTATTAATTAGTCTTCCTAATTATATATCGATTGACCCAACATCTATAAGAATATATACTTGCCTATCTCCATTGACAGCATGCAGCAATATATCTGTGAGAAATGAGGCAGAGAACAAGAGGATGTTTATTAAGAGTGGCTATGGAAGGGGAACAAATCCAGTAACTAATATTACTTTGATCAGTTTAAGAGTACACTGACCTAGCAACCTTTTATATAGTTTAACATCTACACAGTCATGCATCTTGTACTTGCGTCCTATAATAGGATACGAGACAAGAGCATGCTTCGGTAGTGAAAATAATTTTCTGCAGAATTCATGTAAGATCAAAGCTGTAATGGGCATTCATCACCCTTCAGCACTTAACAAAGCGTCAACCTTCACTATATCCAAAATGCTAAGCTATCAGAAATGACTTCCGAGCAGTATTAGAACCAAGCCCAGACAAAGTATCAAAGTTAACCCAGAAGTATCAGAACCACAAGGTAAAGTATCAGAACGCAGCAGTATCAGAACCATGAGTTTTGACTTGTTTGCTACTAGTTGATGGAACCATCCAAAACCAGCACCAACCAAAAACCAAGCCCGAACCAAACCAGCAGCAAACAAAGTGCCAAATCCAGCAGTATCAGAAATAGTAAAGTTTTCTGAACTCTTTTCTTGCAAGGGCAGACCTAACATCATTTTAACACTAGAAACAATAGAAATAATCTCCAATAGCAGACTAAATAAAAACACAACCTTCCCAACAACAAAAATACAAAATTCTACAACATAGTTTTTTGCAACAGTGGTAGCTGGAAAAGCATGATTCACTAAGCAATTCGAAGCTAAAACTTAGCACATAATCTTCCATTCGAAGCCAACCCTTGCAAACAACATTCGTCATCATTACATGTTTGTACTATTGATAAGCAGAACAAGCAAAAACAATTATGTGTTGGCAGCACACAAAGACTGGAATTAACAAGTTTGCATATAGTCACAAGGAGTATGCATCATGAAAAAAATTAAGTTGCATTATACTAGATTTGTGTGCCACCTAGTTGTGTCCACACCTAATTACAAAAGTTCATGCTTCTAAGTCTAAGGTTGCCCACTTCCCCATAATCAAGTGCTCTCGAGACATAATGCTACATAATTTGGTGAAACTTGACAGGTTCATAATTTGGTGATGAAGGAAAGTTTTGTTGCTTAAATTCTCTAACCATTCCCTCCGGAACCTCTCTGGCAAACCATTGAACTTGGTGGCATGGTCATTATTGTAAAGACAGTCATAGGTTGCCATAACGACACGATTAATCATAACCCTATATGGAAAAATAAATTAGCAAGAACCTCCTTAATATTGTGCTAAGGGCCTCTTCCATGATAGATATATTGCCCACCAATTTGTTCATTAGGGATGTTCCACCCTTTTGAGTGCTCCTAGTATTGTTCGTGTCTTCCTTTGACTACAGTTGTGAGTCACCAGTAGGATTATCTATATTGAGGTAATCATCTCTTGGTCCCCATTTTGCTTAATTATCTTATGCATCCCCCTACCGTATTCATCTCCACATGCAATACGTAACAGTTCGAAGCTCCTAATATGTATGTTAATCCATGATGCTAATTTTGATTTGGCGCAATAAAAATTCATATAAAACAAATTTTTAGTTATAATAACTTCTAAAAATGTTAATAAATAATATTAGATTGATCTAAACATATTTACTTTCTTTAGAATTTTATGGTTTCTTCCTCCAAAGTTACCATCTTTAGTTCTTCATCCCATCCCGCCTACGAGAGATCTTTGTCCTTATTATATCTAACTACTTTGCCTCCCAACCTTGCATATGATTCATAATATTGTCAACGCTATACCTAGCAAAAAACTTCCCTTTTACCACTCTTGCAACAAGCTGGTATGAACTATCTAAAACTTTTATCGCATTTCCTCCTATTTTCAGCCTCCTGGAAGAGAATCTTAAGTAGTTCATCTGAATGTTCTTCCAGCTAAAGTTTATTCAGCATTCCTATTCTTTCAATTTGAATATTCTTATCCTTGGTAACAAACTTTTGTTTAGTCTCCACTTTGAAGGATAAGAGGCTTGGTCCTCCATGGACATTTATTCTCGTATAGTTAGTGATATCGATGTACAAACTATACTAATTGTGGTTCTTCTCGTCTAGTTAGTGAGATGTCACAATCCACTTTGTATAGACTGGATCAGTAGGCATATGTCTTGTGAACAAGTGCATGCCAGGGGTCTGGTGATGCTTATGTCATCACCCCAACCAAACTAGGATTAAGTAGAAAGGTTCAAGGGAATAAGGTAACATATAGAATAAGTGGAGCCAAGTTTTGTACCAGAAATTGTAAAGAGAAGGCCAACGCGAACAGATTGGTGATGGTTAGCTAGAGTGGTTAATTAAGAAATGGCAATATTTATGTACCTAAGCAGTGGTGACCAAAGTCCTAGCTATTTGGGGGTTGTGCATATGATAGCTAGAGCCTGATCTTATAATTACTTGGCTAAATTCCAACTTGATACCCTCAACTATTCAAGTTGTTCAACTTGATACCATAAACTTTTTGCTCAACAACTTGATACCATCAACTATTGAATATTTTCATGTTGATACCCAAAAAAAGGACGAAACTGTAATGCCCCGCCTCCAGCAGTTCACTAATGGAACACTTGTAACTTTGACTCGGTTGAGAATCGAATCTCGAAAAAACTTTACCGCAAAATTAATCACGGACGAAATACAATGAATCCTTCAAATTGATGGAACGATTTCTATTGAAAAGAGTCCAAGAGTTTTCGTTGGTTGTTTTGCTGCTTGGTTTTGTGTTGCTTTATGTTTTGTCTTGCTTTCAAAGACTTGGTTTTCATGATTCGCTTTCTTGCTTGTGCATTCATTTCGAATCGTAAGAGAAAGAGATCGAAGGATGCTAAGCAAGTGTTGTTGCAATTTTAGGACGCATAACCAAGGAGTGATCGCTGCGTAAGGCTTCCCCATCTCTTGCATTAATTCGTTCGGGTGAGTGGCTTCGGCCCTTCGATGAATCATTTGGTCTGCAAGCCTTAATAAATAAATCTCTAGTTCACTCAGTTGCATGTTCCTCTGCTCAATGATTTCAACATAATAAGATAAAATTTTAAAAATAGAAATTTGCATGCTAGATTTGTAGAACTTCTATCTTACTTCTTTATAAATAGAACCACTACTAGAAACTTAGAGTATGAAAGATTGACGTATTGAAGAGCTAAGGCTCAATAGAAATGAGATAATGCATATTGTTCAAACTGTTGCAATATAATTTTCTAGTCTGATAGAATTTTTTATCGCACCGGTCTCAAACAACTTGTGCACAAGGTATCGGGTCTCTCGAGCGGTATCCTAGGACACTTGGAACCGTTCGGCCTAGGAGAGGCTAATCGGAACACCCTGAGGCAATGAAGTCCTCGCTATTAGGCGGGTGTTTATGTCTATTAGTTAGCTGGTTCACGTGTCAAAGCAGCCATTTTGAGTATATTTTGGTGCAGTGCTGGACCGTGATAACACCGCTACGAATCATGGATTTTTCATGGACCATCATGTAGTTAGGTCGCATACTAGGTTTACCTTCTTGTATACCTAATACTTGATGCCAAGATTGATTCATAAGTTAGATACATATATGCAAATTATTGCTAATTTGTGTGTCTGTTGCAGAGATAACCGTTCGACCATGGGTAAGAATTATAATATGCATGGTTCAATCTATCGTTTATGTTTCTTTGCACGAATTGTTAAAAAAAAACTTTACAACTAGAAATATCACATAATAGTAATACTTGCTTCACATGTTTACTTAGTGTAGATTTATAGGTGAGTTTGGCCACGGTCGCTCACCAGTACATGTTGTAGTACATACCCACGTTTGTGGGCAAATCTCCAGATTCTGGTAGCGAGAGTTTGACAAGCATTTTGAAGCTTTAGGAGCGCATCCCCTTAAGCGGAACCGTGCTCGTACTGCTTCCCAAAGCTTTCCTCTGCTGTGTGCAATCTCTTTTTCTGCTAGGTGTTTTAATTTTTTGGGCCTACTAAAAGGACATGATGTATGGACGTTGGGCAAATTTTGGATTTTCAAGTATTGTAGCCATCTATGGCATATTTTGTAATCAGCCAAGCAAGTACTTTATAATCCAATTTTCAAGTATTCAATAAAAGAAAGTATTTTGTGTTCCTATCAAATCTGTTCAACTTTGGTTCTCTGCATTTTAAATATCGTGCTTCTATATATGTATTTTTTTGTCTAACTTGTGTCTTGTGCAGGTACTATACCTTGTACAAGCACAACTTAGGCTTGCACGACATCACGCCCAAGCGAGGACGATCGGCCCTTACGGGATCGGGACGTAACAAGGTGGTATAAGAGCACAGCTTTACGTCCTTGACCTCTTCAAATATCGTTTACAAAAAAATGATATAAGTTTTTAAGCGATTTCAAAAGTCCCGAATTTCGAAAATAATTGCGAATCTATATAAGTAAATTGATGGAATTATATGTCCCGATCTTGAAAAGTATGAAAATCCAATGTCCCATGCAATAAGTCCATAATACGTTATGAGACTAGTGCAAGCTACTCTCTTTTGCAGCAGGATGACTATAACTGGTAGTCAAGGGACATCGCGCGCAATGAGCGTGAGCGATCACCAAGTCGATAGGCTGATTGCTATGTTCGAAAATCAAAATGACCGATATGAGGCCCAACGGAACGGTTCGAAGCTCAGCAGCAACGAGCTGATGCTAGAGCCTTGTCACAGCAACAACAGCTTGACTCTCAGACTCAAATAGTAACAAAACCGCGACTGCGCCTCGGGGAGTAGGCTTAGCAAAACTCGATGAGCCTCAATGGACAGCCATGAAGTCTACCTTTAGGGGTGCCGAGTTTCTGAAGTTGAACCCACCAGAGTTCGAAGGCAGGACCGCGCCTGATAAGTTGATGGACTCGGTCGCCAAGTTGGAGGGCTCGTTTGAGTTTGCTTCGATACCTGCGAACAAAAGCGTGGCGTGTGCAGTTATGCAACCTACGAGCACACGACTGGTGGCAGATCAAGAAGCTGGATCTCACCACAAAGCACCAGGATGGACTAATTACTTAGGGGATGTTTAAGGATGCATTCTTGGCACAGTATCTCCCGCCAGCTATCAGGCAGAGAAAGGAAGATGAGTTCACCGAACTTAAGCAAGGAAGCATGTCCATCAAAGACTATGAGTCGGAATTCTCTAAGATTGCTAAGTTCGCTAGCTCGATAATTCCTAACGAGATGGCTCGTACGCACAGGTTCATCAAAGGCCTGAGCAACGACATCCGAAAGGATGTAATGAATCGTGAATGCATATCTTACATTAAAGCTTTTGAGGCAGCAGTTCAGAACGAGCAGTTAAAGCCTAATAATATTCCAGAAAAGGTGTTGACTACTCGAAATCATTCTGCCAAAAGATACCACGACGGGGAGAAGAAGATAGAGGGTGAAAAATGCTCTACAATTGAGTGCAGCTATTGTGGTAAGCAAGGGCACGTAGTGGAAAACTGTCGTTATGCTAAAGGTGATTCCTTCAATTGCGGCCAAAAGGGCCATGTTCTGAGAAACTGTCCGACCAAGAGGCCCGCACCACAAAACCGCAATGAGAATGCTGGACGTGGCCAAAATCAGAACCCCGTGCCAGCTCCATCCAACAGACAGACTGATCAGATAGAGAGACCTAGGGTGTATCAGCTGAATATTGATCAGATAGAGAGACCTAGGGTGTATCAGCTGAATATTGACCTAGACAACTAGAAAGATCACATAATAGTAATGCTAGCTTCATATATTTATTTAGTGTGGATTTCTATGTGAGTTTGGCCACGATCGCTCACCAGTACATCTTGTAGTACTGACCCACGTTTAGGGGCAAATCTCCAGGTTCTTGTAGAGAGAGAGTTTGGCAAGCATTTTGAAGCTTTATGAGCGCATCCCCTCAAGCGGAACTGTGCTCGTGCTGCTTTCCAAACCTTTTCTCTCCTTTGTGCAAGCTTTTCTTCTGCTAGGTGTTTTGATTTTTGGTTATACTAAAAGGACATGATGTATGGGCGTTGTTGCAAATTTTGGGTTTAGAAGTGTTGTAGCCATCTATGGCATATTTTGTAATCAGTCAAGCAAGTACATTGTAATCCAATATTCAAGTATTCAATAAAAGAAAGTATTTTATGTTCTTATCAAATGTGTTCAAATTTGGTTCTCTGCATTTTAAATTACGTGCTTCTATATAAGTATATTTTTGTCTAATTTGTGTCTTGTGTAGGTACTATGCCTTGTACAAGAACAACTTAGACTTGCACGACATCATGCCCATACGAGGACGATTAGTTCCGTAAGGACCAAGCGGGATCGAAGCATGACATAAACTACCATTTTTATATCCAACACACCCCACCCTCAACCCCCGGCTGCCGCCACCGCTGCACAGCCTCCCGGCTGCACAACCTCCCCCCCCCCTCTCTTCGTTGTTGTTGTCGTTGTCGTCACTACCGCCAGCATCGCTTCTGCAGCCACAAATTACTACTGCTACCGCCATGGAGAGAGGGGGCGGGGGGTAGGGTGATGCAACCGGGGGACGGGCGGCGATGTGGGCAGCCTGGGGGAAGGGGGTGGAATAGTCGGAGGGAGGTAAGGGGAGAAAGGGGTAATTTCGTCCATATTTTTTAGGGTATCAAGTTGTATTTTATAAAGTTGAGGGTATCAAGTTGACAACTTAAATAGTTGAGGGTATCAAGTTAAAATTTAGCTTAATTACTTCTCTATTTTATTGTGCAGGTATTGTGTCTTGTACAAGCGTAACTTAGACTTGTATGACATGATATCACGTCCAGTGGTGACTTTACGGTCCTCTAGGATCGGGGCATGACACATTTCAAATGTGCTGACCTACGTCTCCACAGGTTATGCTAACCAAGGCAACATAGCGAGGAGTTGAAAGCCTGACTAGTCCATCAACCAAAGCTCCTGCATATATCTTTTGAAGCTTCTTATTGCAGTTCGAAGACTTCCTCCAAGGTGTTTATATGTTTTGTTTCTACAGAGATATAATATATAGAACATTGTATCTCATTTTGTGTTCAAGTTGTAAGCATGTGCGACACCCTTTACTTGTACTCAAAACCTAGGTAATAGACGTATATTATCAATGAAAGAACTATTTTCCTTATTTACCATATGTTATTCAATTTTTTCTGCGTAACTATGTTGCTAGCTCTACCAATATGTGACACTTAACTTCAAGTGAATATAACAGTGTATCTCATTTTGTGTTCAAGTTGTAAGCATGTGGGACACCCTTGTACTCAAAACCTAGGAAATAGATATATATTATCAATGAAAGAACTATTTTTCTTATTTACCATATGTTATTCAATTTTTTCTGCTTAACTATGTTGCTAGCTCTACCAACATGTGACACTTCAAAACTTCAAGCGAATATGCCTTCAACAAGCCCAACTTAGACTTGTACGACATTACGTTCGATGGCGACTTATCAGTTTAGCAGAATCAAGACGTGGCATATGGTAGCTTCTGATATATTATGTTCTCTACTACCAATTGTGCTAATGTTAGGCCCGTGACAGAGCAGAATGAAAGTAAAGAATTCAACTAGCTTCAAAAATATATGGGATAAATGTTTTGTTGTCATTGTTGTAATCGTCTACAAGTTCTCCATTAAATGTTATTCATATTTAAATTAATTTATTTAGATAGATTTTGTTTGTTCTCAATTGTTTTATATATGGTATAATTTATTGTGTAATAAGAATAGAGAATTTTTAGGAGATTATATTTGGGTATTTGATAATAATTCTTCCAGGTCAACTTGTCATATAATCTACCATGTCAATCGAGATTATATTACCCAAAATTTTAGCGAGACAAACAATATTATATATATATATATATATATATATATATATATATATATATATATATATATACACAGACAAGTGGTTAAAGTGAGGCATATCACATGGAGGTTTCTAGTTCGAGCAACGTGCGAAGCGCTTCAATTTCTTTATAGGGGAATCAAGCAAGGAGGGTGCGGTACGGTGTGACCCGGATGCGGGTACGATGCAGTACGACATGGGTGGTGTGCGAATGTAGTACGAGGGCGGTTCTGATTGGTACGAAGCGATTGAGGTGTGGTTGCGGAGTTGTGCGGTGCCAACCCGGATGCGGGTGCGGTGTGGCCCGGATGCAGTGCGGTTGGTACGTACAGTTTCGGTGCGATTGCGGATCTAGTGTTGTGCAGTTACGGTATGGTATGTGGCCTTCGGACCACGAGGTAGAGCCTTCCGGTTGGGTTTGTAGGCCTTCCGACTGAGTCGTAGGCCGTCGGGCCAGAATAAAATTTAACTTCTTCGTGTGTATATATATATATATATATATATATATATATATATATATATATAATTTTTTTTCTTCTTCTTCGTGTGTGTGTGTGTATATATATATATATACACACTAGTAAATTCACATGCGTTGCACGTAAAATAAATATTTTTATGATTTGATTGAAAAATAATTCAAATATCTAAATATATTTGAATTATGATTTGTTAAACAATTTAAATATTTCTAATATTTTTTCCTTCAAATTAATTTTTAATTTAGTTTTTGAATAGTTTTAAATTTACTCTGACAAAGTGCAATTGACGAAATTGATTACTATTGAGAACAGGGTTTTACCCAGCCCAACTAACCACAAAATTTTTATGGACTTGGTTACCAATTACTGGTTATTGGAATAAAGATTAGGGCTTGGTTACCAAGTGACTAAAAACTTTTGTTGAAATGTGCAATTACAAACACTAGCCCGATTCTTGCACTAAATTCATACATCATGTCCAAATGTACTAAATTAGTCACAAACAAGAAAACCATACATGTAATCAATATCAACACAAACCAATAGCAGACGCGCAACAATCTTGGTTGGGATTAATTGTTAATTAATTATCCACCATCAATTGTCAAATGCTTAACCTTCTGATATAATCTACAAAAAATTCTCTCTTACCACTATACAATAAATTATACCATATATAAAAAGATTTAGAACAAAGCTTAAATTAATTAATTACAATATAAAATATTCAAATTAAAATCCATACTTAATGATGACCAAATACATAGAGTAGAACCCGAAACTAAAATGACCAATGAGATCCGTTATCTAATTTGTTCCACCTCATACTTTTGTCTACACATACAGAGATATCATACAATTGTGGCGCATACTTAGATTTAGAACAAGGCTATATACTAATTTGTTCCACCTCATACTTTTGTCTCTCCCCAAATAATTTTATTTTGAAAGGCTATATTATACAATTGTGGCGCATACTTGCTAATTATCCTACTCTCCGATTACTACAAAGTACAAATAACAAAGTTCTTAAAGATGTGTCGATCGAGATACTAACACGCAATGATCCATAATAACATTGATCTACACATACAGAGATATCAACTAACAAACAAATATTATTAATTAAATATTCTAACATGTTGTTGATGATCCATAACCAGCAGTAGTCTCCTCCCAAAACGAAAGAAGACTTCCTATTAAGGTCCATAACCAGCAGTAGGCTAAATTATTCGATTGGAATTTTCAATTCGTCTAAGAAGTCTCGGATGAATTGAAAATTCCAATCGAATAATTCAGCCTATTCCACCTTAATAGGAAGTCTTCTTTCGTTTCTCAACAGTGAAGTAGGACCAAGCTCATGAGCTTATTATCCTTTGTCGGAACAAGTTGATAGGATCCCCCTTTTTACGTCCCCATGTCGCCACACGGAAGAGACTTGGGGACGGGCGGATCTACTGGTGGGCAGGGGTGGGCTCCAGTCCACCAAGCCAATCCGAAAATTTATTTTATATACATATAGTACACTGTCTACAGTCCAGGGGTGGGGTAAAACACTAGCTACATTCCAGGATAGAAGCCCTTATTTCCCTTAGAGCATCTCCAACCCTGTTGTGAGTTTGGAAAAAATGGTTGCCACATAGGAATCACAACTTATTTCAAAATTCCTTCTCCAATGCAAATATGAAATAAATTATGAAGTTGACATGGCAATGACTTGTCAAATATAATGTGAAGTTGGTTGTCTAGATCTAGACAATGGACTTCACAATATTTTACTTAAACTTCATCAATTATGAATAAAAATATTTATAAACAAAGAAAGAAGTGAAAAAGTTGTCTTGGAAGTTGGAAAAAAGTAGTTTTTATTGTTTTCTCAATACTTTTGCATTGGAAAACACTTTTCTATCTCATTATCTTGTATGAATACAATCTTGCCACATAGGAAAGATATTGTCTTGTGTCTAATACCACATAGGAATCACAACACAAAACAAGACAATAGGATTGGAGATGCAAGGAAAAATAAGAAACGAGGAAGACGAAGCCATTAATGATAGTTAGCAGAGGTCGAATTAGGAAGATAAGTCATGTGCCTACTTAAGGCCATAAATTTCTTCGGCAGGGATCTCACAACGGAGAAATTCATGCTCTACAGTGTGGACGAGGATATCTTGCCACGCTACAAGTTAAGCCTCAATGAGGATCACGTAATACTCATGCCTATAAGCACATCCGAATATTTGTCCTAGGTCAACGCAGTCCCCCCATCCCCAAGTACCGTTCTAGAAAATTTAACAAACCTTGTACACAAATTTTCCATGACGATGAAAATGCATATACAACTCAACTATAAGCAAAATTGTATGGTGAAGTACTGAAAGTAAATAGAACCAACATTTTATATCTTATTTCGCAAAGCAACACTTGGTGACCTATTGGTCCCAACATTTTCATCTTTCACTTGGTGACCTATCGGTCTCAACGTTGCCATTCTTTATATGATATGCAAGTTGGGAGTTCTTGATATTCACTCTCCAACTTGAGGGAGGGTGTTGAAAAGGAAAGGTCAATGATATCTGGCTATTCATCGATTAATATATTATATTAATTGTGTATTTGTTTAGTTGTCTTTTATACTTATTTCCTTAGAATAGATTAGCATGATTGTAGGAAATCTAGCTTGTATAAAGCTATGTCTACTGATTCAATTAAATTCATTCAAAGAAAAATATTGTTTTCCTTCTTTACAAGTGTAATTTAACCGATAAAAGAGGTCCACCCCCTCAAGTTGTTCCAGTGTACATTGGTGGAGAGCCTCTATTTTGTCTGGTCATTTTGCTTATCGTCCATGTAGACTATATAAAAATGCATGCCATGCACCGAGGTCACTAATAATATTAGACCCAAGTACAGAAACCTTCACCCTGTCAGGTGAGAATGCACTATTAATTAGTCTTCCTAATTATATATCGATTGACCAAACATCTATAAGAATATATACTTGCCTATATCCATTGGCAGCATGCAACAATATATGTCTGAGAAATGAGGCAGAGAACAAGAGGATGTTTATGAAGAGTGGCTATGGAAGGGGAACAAATCCAGTAACTAATATTGCTTTGATCAGTTTAAGAGTACACTGACCTAGCAACCTTTTATATAGTTTAACATCTACACAGTCATGCATCTTGTACTTGTGTCCTATAATAGGATACGAGACAAGGAGCATGCTTCGGGAGTGAAAATAATTTTATGCAGAATTCAAGTAAGATCAAAGCTTTGCTATCTCCTTCGGCAATACTAGGGAATAATGGTTAAATTTTATGCAAGATCGACTAGTGTGGGCATTCATCACCCTTCAGCACTTAGATTGCCCACATACCAGGAATATCAACTTCACTATCCCCTTCTCAATTAAGAAAACCACATATCAGGACTACTAACAAATGAGAAAAAGTAATAAAAAGTATAAGAACCACATATAAAAAATGGCCCGAAGCCAAAAATTGCCCCAAGTAGTATTCGACAAGAAGACATGAAAGACTCAAGAAAATAATCTAGAATTTGGCTCAAAGGAATCGCCGTCCTACTCATCATTGTCAAATTCTCTGTTTTGGACTCATAGGAACCAACTTACTCATCATTGTCTACAAATTAGCTAAATATTAGCTACTTCCATCGATCACCATATTGTTAGGGGATGCCGTCAAATTTAGCTTCTAATCAAGGGGCTCAAAGTGACTGATACTCATAAGTGATGATGGGACAAAAACATGTGCATCGTAAGTACTTGAAACTAAATTTGGCTCAAAGGAATCACCCTCATAGTCACCATCACCAAATTCTTTATTTTAGACACAAACTCATCAATGTCTAAAAGTTATCGAAATGTTCGCTACTTCTATCTATATACAAATTGGTAGGGGAAGACATCAAATTTAGCCTCTAATCAAGGGGCTCCAAGAGACTGATACTCCTCTATAATGATGAGACTGATACATGTATATCATAAGTCTTATAATGTAGAATTTGGCTCAAAGGAATCATCACCCTACTCACTATTGCCAAATTCTATTTTTAGACTCAAAGAAATCACCTTACTCACCACTCTCTAAAAATTAGCTAAAAATTAGCACATAATCTTCCATTCAAAGCCAACCCTTGCAAACAACATTCGTCATCATTACATGTTTCTATTATTGATAAGCAGAACAAGCAAAACCAATTCTGTGTTGGCAGCACACAAAGACTGGAATTAACAAGTTTGCATATAGTCACAAGGAGTATGCATCATGAAAAAAATTAAGTTGCATTATACTAGATTTGTGTGCCACCTAGTTGTGTCCACACCTAATTACAAAAGTTCATGCTTCTAAGTCTAAGGTTGCCCACTTCCCCATAATCAAGTGCTCTCGAGACATAATGCTACATAATTTGGTGAAACTTGACAGGTTCATAATTTGGTGATGAAGGAAAGTTTTGTTGCTTAAAATTCTCTAACCATTCCCTCCGGATCCTCTCTGGCAAACCATTGAACTTGGTGGCTTGGTCATTATTGTAAAGACAGTCGTAGATTGCCATAACGACACGATTAATCATAACCCTATATGGACAAATAAATTAGCATGAACCTCCTTAATATTGTGCTAAGGGCCTCTTCCATGATAGATATATTGCCCACCAATTTGTTCATTAGGGATGTTCCACCCTTTTGAGTGCTCCTAGTATTGTTCGTGTCTTCCTTTGACTACAGTTGTGAGTCACTAGTAGGATTATCTATATTGAGGTATTCATCTCTTGGTCGCCATTTTGCTTAATTATCTTATCCATCCCCCTAGCGTATTCATCTCCACATGCAATACGTAACAGTTCGAAGCTCCTAATATGTATGTTAATCCATGATGCTAATTTTGATTTGGCACAGTAAAAATTCATATAAAACAAATTTTTAGTTATAATAACTTCTAAAAATGTTAATAAATAATATTAGATAGTACTAAACATATTTACCTTCTTAAGAATTTTATGATTTCTTCATCCAAAGTTACTATCTTTAGTTCTTCATCCCATCCCGCCTCCGAGAGATCTTTCGTCCTTATTATATCTAACTACTTCGCCTTCCAACATTGCATATGATTCATAATATTGTCAACGCTATACCTAGCACCAAACTTTTCGTTTACCACTCTTGCGACAAGCTGGTATGAACTATCTAAAACTTTTATCGCATTTCCTCCTATTTTCAGCCTCCTTGAAGAGAATCTTAAGTAGTTCATCTGAATGTTCTTCCGACTAAAGTTTATTCAGCATTCCTGTTCTTTCAATTTGAATATTCTTATCCTTGGTAACAAACTTTTGTTTAGTCTCCTCTTTGAAGGAGAAGAGGCTTGGTCCTCCATGGACATTTATTCTCGTATAGTTAGTGATATCGATGTACAAACTATACTAATTGTGGTTCTTCTCGTCTAGTTAGTGAGATGTCACAATCCACTTTGTATAGACTGGATCAGTAGGCATATGGCTTGAGAACAAGTGCATGCCAGGGGTCTGGTGATGCTTATGTCATCACCCCAACCAAACTAGGATTAAGTAGAAAGTTTCAAGGGAATAAGGTAACATATAGAATAAGTGGAGCCAAGTTTTGTACCAGAAAGTGGAAAGAGAAGGCCAACGCGAACAGATTGGTGATGGTTAGCTAGAGTGGTTAATTAAGAAATGGAAATATTTATGTACCTATGCAGTGTTGACCAAAGTCCTAGCTATTTGGGGTTGTGCATATGATAGCTAGAGCATGATCTTATAATTACTTGGCTAAATTCCAACTTGATACCCTCAACTATTAAAGTTGTTCAACTTGATACCATAAACTTTTTACTCAACAACTTATACCATCAACTATTGAATATTTTCAAGTTGATACCACAAAAAAGGACAAAACTGTAATGTCCCGTCTCCAGCAGTTCACTAATGGAACACTTGTAACTTTGACTCGGTTGAGAATCAAATCTTGGAAAAATCTTACCTCCAAATCAATCACGGACAAAATGCAATGAACCCTTCAAATTGATGGAACAGTTTCTATTGAAATGAGTCCAAGAGTTTTCGTTGGTTGTTTTGCTGCTTGATTTTGTGTTGCTTTATGTTTTGTGTTGCTTTCGAAGACTTGGTTTTCATGATTCGCTCTCTCTCTTGCGCATTCATTTTGAATCTTAAGAGAAAGAGATCGAAGGATGCTAACCATGTGTTGTTGCAATTTTAGGACGCATAACCAAGGAGTGATCGCTGCGTAAGGCTTCCCAATATCTTGCGTTGATTCGTTCGGGTGAGTGGCTTTGACCCTTCGATGAATCTTTTGGTCTGCACGCCTTAATAAATAAATCTCTAGTTCACTCAGTTGCATGTTCCTATGCTTTCCTTCACTTGGATTTTGATGGATTTGGTTATGAACTTATGATATTTGGTATATACTTCTATATAATTATATATGGTACAAAAGATGACCCAGATAAAAATGAACGACCCAAATAGCGTACCGAATAAACCTACCCCCACCGCGCCACGTACCGGCTGAGGTACCATACCGCGTACCCATACCCGTATCACGTGCCAAAGCGACCCACGATCCTGGTAACATTGGTCTGTGATATGAAATTTGTTTCTTCCCTCAGCAGACTTGTAATGCTTCTCTAGAGACTCCCAGATGTCCTTAGCAATGACCGTCTTGCTGTATGATTCTGTCCTTGAATCTTCTATGACGTTCAGAATCAGCAACTTGCAGAGGTTGTTCTCTCTTCCACTTCGTCTGCAAAGTAGTGGCCTCAGCAATTCTCTAACCATTATCATTATTCGGAATAGTAGGCTTAGGATCTATCAACACGCAATCAATGTTCACGAGTTGAAGATTGAGACTGATCTTTCTTTTCCAGATATTGTAATGCTTTCCGTCAAACTTTTCAAGTTTGTTAAAACTTGTATCGAGAAGACTTGCACGATTGTTCTCCATCTTACTGGGATCATGCTCTGAGATTGTTAGTCCCGAGGTAAATCAAAGATGGTTAACAGAGGCCAGGGTTCAAGCAAACTTTGCAGTATACCCTCTCTTAGATCCTGAAGTTGTAGTCGAGATCAAAGATTCACGCAAACAAGTTTGCTCTCTGATTACCTCGAATCCAATGAAGTAAAAATATATAATATTGTATCTGATTACAACTTCAAGAAGATCAAAACTGTTCTTCCTTGCAAACATTTTGCAATTGAGACAGAAAGTACTATAACGAAGAAGAAGAAAGAAAGTGAAAAAGACAGAAAACAATCCTTGCTGGAGTGATGAAGACCATCATTGCTTAAAATAAGAATCGCCCTCACATGATCTGCTCCCAGGAACCATCAAAGTGCCACTTCACACCCTTGAGCCCGAGCCCGAGCCCGAGCTCGAGCCCGAGTCCGAGTCCGGGGTCGAGTCACTAAGCCCCTTTGGGACTTTAGCTCCCAAGATATTTTTTTCAAGAGTGACAAAAAGCATAAATGCTTTCTTGAAGAGTTTAACCTTAATCTTCCTAGGAAAACACCCTCACATGGCACCCACATGTGCCCCACCACAACCCATATGGATACCTCAATAACAAGCAAAGCCTTATATTGAGATGCGCACTTAGAGTTATAGCCAATATGGGACTATCTTTGCTAGTCCTAAGGAAAAAACTCCAACAATTTGTACTTTGTAGTAATTGGAGAGTAAGATAATTAGCAAGTATGACCTACAATTGTATATAGCCTTTCAAAATGAAATTATTTAAGGAGAGACAAAAGTCTGGGGTGGAACAGATTAATATATAGCCTCAATTGATACATGAAAAATTCATTACATGGAATTAAGCTCAGCAACACGTAAGAGTTGATTACCAATTAAATGAGTTCAAAACACATGTGATATTATTGTTTGAAAGAGCGTGATCGGTTCTTACTACGCAGTTATAAATCTTATGATTAATTCTTGTGTGCTTATTTTCTATATATTATTCAAAAAATGTTATTAGCATAGGGTTCCATTATATGTGGCTAATAGTGAAAGTTTTTTTTTAGATTGAGAGAATTTCTTCATTAGATGTGTTTTTGTTAATGCACTTTTAGAAGGGCCTTTGCCTTTAGATTTTGATGGCCAAGATAAGGAGATGACTAAAAATGAGTTGAACATGGAGTACGACCAGGCACTAATAGTTCAATATTGTAGCCATTCTGAGATATTGTATGTAAACAAATAAAGCAACAAGTGATTTACTATTTATCCAACTGTACTAATTAATGTCTTCCTATGTTTTTAAATTAATAGTATAAGAAATAAGCATATGCATCAAGTTCAATATTTTTTAAATCTTAATATCCCAAAGAAAATTACTTATTGGAACAGAAAATATATATATTGGTGTCCTTCCTACGTGTCGGCGACCATCGCCTTGAGGGGGATTCGAACCGTGCCCATCACCACGGGAGCCCCCGGTGTAACCGATAGACTGCACCCCCAAAAACATATATATATATATTTATATATATATATATATATATATATATATATATATAATGCACATGCTCCTTAATTACAAGTCCATAAGTAACTTTCTTTGAGACATCAAGATTTTAAAAATAATGAACATGAGGCATATGCTTATTTTCTTGTACAATTAACTTAAAGATATAGGAAAACATTAATTATTATAGTTGGATAAATAGTAAATCACATGTTGTTTTATTTGTCTATATACAATATCTCAGAATGACTATAATGTTGAACTATTAGTACCTGGTTGTGCATAATGTTCAACTCATTTTTAGTCATCTACTTATCTTGGCCATTAAAATCCAGAGGCAGAAGATCTTCCAAAAGTGCTAAGAAACTCATCTAATAAAGAAATCCTCTCAATGTAAAAAAAAAAAACTTTCACTATTAGCCACATATAATGGAACCCTATGTTAATAACATTTTAATTTGTTAATAATGTATAGAATATAAGCACACCAGAATTAATCATAAGATTCATAATTGCGTACAACCGATCAGTATCATGCTCTTTCAAACAATAATCTCACATACGTGTTTGGAACTCATTTAATTGGTATTCAACTCTCATGTGTTGCTAAGATTAATTCCATGCAATATATTTTTCAAGTTTCAATTAAGGCTATATACTAATTTGCTCCACCCCATACTTTTGTCTCTTCCCAAATAATTTTATTTTGAAAGGCTATACTATATAATTATGGCTCATACTTGCTAATTATCCTACTTTCCGAATACTACAAAGTACAAATAACAAAGTTCTTAAAGATGTGTCGATCGAGATACTAACACGCAATGATCCATAATAACATTGATCTACACATACAGAGATATCAACTAACAAACAAATATTATTAATTAAATATTCTAACATGTTGTTGTTGATGATCCATAACCAGCAGTAGTCTCCTCCCAAAACGAAGGAAGACTTCCTATTAAGGTCCATAACCAGCAGTAGGCTAAATTATTTGATTGGAATTTTTAATTCGTCTAAGAAGTCTCGGATGAATTGAAAATTCCAATCGAATAATTCAGCCTATTCCACCTTAATAGGAAATCTTCTTTCGTTTCTCAACAGTGAAGTAGGACCGAGCTCATGAGCTTATTATCCTTGTTCGAAACAAGTTGATAGGATTCCCCTTTTTACGTCCCCGTGTCCCCGTGTCAAGTCATTAAGTCCCTTTGGGACTATAGCTCCTAAGAAATTTATTTCAAGAGTAACAAAAAGCATAAATGCTTTCTTGAAGAGTTTAACCTTTATCTTCCTAGGAAAACACCCTCACATGGCACCCACATGTGCCCCCCCCCCCCCCCCCACAATCTATATGGATACCTCAATAACAAGCAAAGCCTTATATTGAGATGCGAACTTAGAGTTGTAGCCAATATGGACTAAATTTGCTAGTCCTAAGGAGAAAACTCCAATAATTTGTACTTTGTAGTAATTGGAGAGTAGGATAATTAGCAAGTATGACACACAATTGTATATAGCCTTTCAAAATAAAATTTATATAGCCTTTAAAAATAAAATTATTTAGGGAGAGACAAAAGTCTGGGTGGAGCAAATTAATATATAGTCTCAATTGATACATGGAAAATTTATTACATGGAATTAATCTCAGCAACACGTGAGAGTTGATTACCAATTAAATGAGTTCAAAACACACGTGATATTATTGTTTGAAATAGCGTGATCGGTCCTTACTACGCAATTATGAATCTTATGATTAATTCTTGTGTGCTTATTTTCTATATATTATTAACAAAAATGTTATTAGCATAGGATTCCATTATATGTGGCTAATAGTGAAAGTTTTTTTTTAGATTGAGAGAATTTCTTCATTAGATGTGTTTTTGCTAATGCACTTTTAGAAGAGCCTTTGCCTTTAGATTTTGATGGCCAAGATAAGGAGATGACTAAAAATGAGTTGAACATGGAGTACGACCAGGTACTAATAGTTCAACATTGTATAGTCATTATGAGATATTGTATGCAAACAAATAAAGCAGCAAGTGATTTATTATTTATCCAATTGTACTAATTAATGTCTCCATATGTTTTTAAATTAATAGTACAAGAAAATAAGCATATGCATCACGTTCAATATTTTTTAAATCTTGATATCCTAAAGAAAATTACTTATGGATCAGTAATTGAGGAGGATGTGCATTTTTCAAGTCTCTTTCTATCTATCTATCTATTAATCTATCTATCTATCTATCTATATATATATATATATATATATATATATATATATATTGGTGTCCTTCCTACGTTTCGGCGACCAACGCCTTGAGGGGGATTCGAAACGTACCCATAGCCACGGGAGCCCCCGGTGTAACCGATAGGCTACACCCCCACAAACACACACACACACACACACATATATATATATATATATATATATATATATATATATATATACACTTAAAAATGTACATGCTCCTTAATTACAAGTCCATAAGTAACTTTATTTGAGATATCAAGATTTTAAAAATAATGAACATGAGGTATATGCTTATTTTCTTGTACAATTAATTTAAAAAGATAGGAAAACATTAATTATTATAGTTGGATAAATAGTAAATCACATGCTGTTTTATTTGTCCACATACAATATCTCAAAATAACTATAATGTTGAACTATTAGTACCTGGTCGTGCACAATGTTCAACTCATTTTTAGTCACCTACTTATCTTAGCCATTAAAATTCAGAAGCAGAGGATCTTCCAAAAGTGCTAAGAAACTCATCTAATAAAGAAATCCTCTCAATGTAAAAAAATACTTTCACTATAACCACATATAATGGAACCCTATATTAATAACATTTTAATTTGTTAATAATGTATAGAAAATAAGCACACCAGAATTAATCATAAGATTCATAACTGCGTAGAACCGATCGTATCACGCGCTTTCAAACAATAATCTCACTGTGGGTGCTTGGGACTCATTTAATTGGTATTCAACTCCCATGTGTTGCTAAGATTAATTACATGCAATGAATTTTTCAAGTTTCAATTAAGACTATATACTAATTTGCTCCACCCCATACTTTTGTCTCTCCCCAAATAATTTTATTTTGAAAGGCTATACTATACAATTGTGACTCACACTTGCTAATTATCCTACTCTCTGATTATTACAAAGTACAAATAACAAAGTTCTTAAAGATGTGACGATCGAGATACTAACATGCAATGATCCATAATAACATTGATCTACACATACAGAGATATCAACTAACAAACAAGTATTATTAATTAAATATTCTAACATGTTGTTGTTGATGATCCATAACCAGCAGAAGCCTCCCCCCAAAACGAAAGAAGACTTCCTATTAAGGTCCATAACCAGTAGTAGTCTAAATTATTCGATTGGAATTTTCCATTCATCTAAGAAGTCTCAGATGAATTAAAAATTTTAATCGAATAATTCAGCCTATTCCACCTTAATAGGAAGTCTTCTTTCGTTTCTCAACAGTGAAGTAGGACCAAGCTCATGAGCTTATTATCCTTGGTCGAAACAAGTTGATAGGATCGATCCCCCTTTTTACGTCCCCATGTCGCCACACGGAAGAGACTTGGGGACAAGGGCGGATCTACTAGTGGGCAGGGGTAGGATCCAGCCTACCCATCCAATCCGAAAATTTATTTTATATACATATGGTACATTGTCTACAGTCCAGGGGTGGGCTAAAACACTAGCTACATTCCAGGATAGAAGCCCTTATTTCCCTTAGAGCATCTCCAACCCTGTTGTGAGTTTGGAAAAAATTGTTGCCACATAGGAATCATAACTTCTTATTTCAAAATTCTTTCTCCAATGCAAATATGAAATAAATTGTGAAGTTGACATGGCAATGACATGTCAAAGATAATGTGAAGTTGGTTGTCTAGATCTAGAAAATGGACTTCACAATGCTTTACTTCCACTTCATCAATTATGAATAAAAATATTTATAAACAAAGAAAGAAGTGAAAAAGTTATCTTGGAAGTTGAAAAAAAGTAGTTTTTATTGTCTTCTCAATACTTTTGCATTAGAGAACACTTTTCTATCTCATTGTCTTGTGTGAATACAATCTTGCCACATAGGAAAGATATTGTCTTGTGTCTCATGCCCCATAGGAATCATAACACAAAACATGACAATAGGATTGGAGATGCAAGGAAAAATAAGAAACGAGGAAGACGAAGCCATTAATGATAGTTAGCAGAGGTCGAATTAGGAAGAGAAGTCATGTGCCTGCTTAAGGCCACAAACTTCATCGGCAGGGATCTCACGTCGAAGAAATCCATGCCCTACAATGTGGACGAGGATGTCCTGCCACGCTCAAGGCCATCGATTTCGGACCGTCTGTGTTTTACAAGTCCGGCCAGGTCAATGTTTCTCCACTCCTATTAGTGTTTGATGAAATGATGCATGTATAATTCCATGATTATGGAACAAATATACATTGTTGTTGGGTTTTTAGTGGAGACTAAGAAAATCAGTCCCATGTTAATGATGTCACATATTATCGGACACAAGATAAACACAAAAACATACCCTAAGATACACCGATAAAAATATGCCAGTGATACCACATATTATCTGACACAATACTCTTTTTGTGTTTGATCTAATATCTAAGATGTCAATGTTCTATTTATGTTTGATCTAATGTCTAAGACAATAATGTTTTGTTTGTGCCAATTATACTATTAATTTTGTCCCTTGATGGATTTTGTCCCTTGTACTGTTGCAACTTTCTAGTAGAGAGAAGCATAACAAGAAATTAAATTTTAATTGAAAAGAAGAGGACAACAACAGCATGTGGACTATTTTATGAGATGAGGATCACATGATTGACATCACTGTTTAAATGTTTTTTACATATATACGAAGATGAGGATCACATGCTTGATACAGGAATGATTCTGGGACAAAAAAACAAGCACTTTCGGGGATCCATGTTTACGTGCAGAATTGATCAACCAAATGTTCACCATAACAACTGAAATTTGGTAGTGAGTAAGTATATCATACCTAGTTTCAACTGTAGAAAATGGATCGGAGGTTGGCGCGATGTGGATTAAGATCTTCTTCTCCTGCTACAAAATATCTTTTAGTTAAAATAATTCGGTAAGGAATGAATTTGTAAGTGAGGTTTGATCCCTCAAACAATCAAAATTGCACAAGCTTAAAATAGAAGTCACCGAATCTGACCTGGAGTTGATGGATTCGAATTTGGTGGAAAGAGGAGGATGACTTTAAGAATTGAACTCAGAGTCGATATATGTTTCGACGAGATCGATCGGAATTCCGAGTCGGGAACGTTGACTGGAGAGTCGAGGGTGGCTGGAAATTGATTGGGACATGGTCGAAAGGTCCGACGAGCAATGGAAAGAAAAATAATCCAGATCCGAATTTCTCGGATCCAGATAGAGAAGGGAGCGAGAAAGAATAGAAAATTTTGATTTCATTCTCTGTTATTTATTATATAAGAGGAGAATAATTGAGGAATTGTAAACTAAATTATTTTAGGGTCCGGTTATTAAAACTTCTAAAATATCATCATCATGTACTATTATTTAATTTTTTATCATTAAAATTTCAAATGTGTCCCTCCATTAGAAGTACAAGACGACATTTTAGGAATGTCAATATTGACACTTCATCATGCACTCATCCCTCCATGCATCCATAAATTAATATGCATAAATTAATGTGCATAATGTGCATATTTAAATTTCAAAATTGGTTAGTTAAAATCCTAAATTCTTTGGTTTGATTGCTTCCTTATATATCTAGAAGCTTAGGTAAGAGCTAGGAAACTTCCTCTTTTGAGGAAAATTTGATTTTAATTATAAATTGATTTCCAAATTTCTTTTTAGTTCCTATCTACCAATTTTAATTAATTTAATTTCAAATTCTCAATATTCTTCTAAAATGTAATTTGTTACTAACAAACTTCTAGTATACTAACTAATTCTTATTTAAGTTTAGAAATTTAATCAAGATAATATTTATATTTTAGTTTCCCAAATTTGATATTTAACAAATTCATATTTCTAGAAAATCTCGAGAATAATTTTTAGGCTTTTATTAATTCAAATAAATTTAGAAAAATTATTTAGAAATTCTAGAAAAATTATTAAAATTGAGGCATAGAATTCTAGGGGTTTCATGTCTAGAATTCAAGGGGTTACATGTCTACATACGTTAGAAAAATTATGTCCTCAAATTTTAAGTTATGCACAGCATGAAAAGAAAGGAGAGATAAATGAAAGATGATAATTTAACATTTCTAAATAACATCGCCAAAAAAAAAACATTTCTAAATAGGGGTAAACAAGAACGAGGTGTTAACAGTGAGTCAGATTTCAACAAATGGCATGACTAGAGACGAATTTAAATGGTCGAGAGGATAAGAGTGAACATTGGAAATAAGACTTCACGAGGAGGCACAAATTTAGCAATAATTAGGTCAACCGTCAATCGAAGTTATTATGACTAAGAGAAGCAAGATTAAGGTATAGAAAGATAAATAATTCCAGAACATGTGCATAATGTTGAAAATGGTAGATAGTGAACTCATGTTAAATACTTGTCCCTAACTATGATAACCTGCTGATTTGGAGATGTAGCTTTGTTATAATACTTTATTGATGATTCGATCAAACCCTTGACTTATTCCAAAGAAATATGAGGTTCATGTTCATGGAGTCCAAAGGATTGCATGTGCATGTACTTGACTAAATTTAGACGATAAGGAAAAATTCTGCGAAAGTTCAAAGATATGAAGATTTACGAAGGCCCTTGGTCGAACGATAATAGGGTAAGAAGTGTTGCAAAAAAGTATATTGCAATATCTAAAATTAAGGAGATGTTAAAATATTAATTTTTATAGGGAAGGTCAAATCCAAAGAATAAAGTTTGAGATATGAATTCATAATCAAAATCAACTTCTTGAAACTTTAATTTTCGAGAGCGAGAAAGATTTGAAAATTTAGATTTCATTCTGTGTTATATAAGCAGAGAAGAATTGAGGATTTATAAATATTTTATTTTATTTCATAACTCATTCTCTATTTTTATATTTCAAATTTATTTTTTAATTTAATTGGAACTAAATTCTATTCTTGTCTCCAATTTTTAAAATTGGTTAGTTAGAGATCCTAATTTCTAGTGTCTGATTGCTTCCTTATCTAGAAGCTTAGGTAAGAGCTAGGAAACTTCCTCTTTGGTGAAAATTTTGATTTTAATTATAAATTGATTTCCAAAATCTTTTTTAGTTCCTATCTACATATTTCAATTAATTTAATTTTTCAAATTTTTAATATTCTTCCATAACATAATTATTTACTAACAAACTTTTAGTATACTAACTAAATCTTATTTAAGTTTAGAAATCCAATCACGATAATATTTAGATTTTAGTTTCCCAAATTTAAAAGTTAACTAATTAATATTTCTAGAAAATCTCGAGAATAATTCTAAGAGTTTTATTAATACAAATAAATTAAGAAAAATTATTTAGAAATTTTAGGAAAACTATTAAAATTTAAACTTAGAATTCTACGGGTTACAAATCTACATACCTTAGAAAAATTATGTCCTCAAAATTTAAGTTATGCACGACATGAAAAGAAAGAAGGGAGAAATGAATGATGGTAACTTAGCATTTCTAAATAGGGGCAAAAAAGGAATGAGTTGTTAACGGTAGTCAAATTTCAACAAATGGTACGACTAGGGACGAATTTGAATGGTCGAGAGGAGAAGAGTGAACACTGGAGATAGGACTTTCACGAGGAGGCACAATTTTAGCATTAATTAGGTCAGTCGTTCAATCGAAGTTATTATGACTAAGAGAAGCAAGTTTGAGGTAGAGAAGGATAAATAATTCCAAAATAGGTACATAATGTTGAAAATGGTAGATGGTGAGATACTTGTTTAATTTCTAACTGTGATAGATAACCTGCTCATTTGGAGATGGAGCTTTGTTTTAATACTTTGTTGATGATTCGGTCAAACCCTTGACTTGTTCCAAAGAAATATGAGGTTCACACTCAGGGAGTCCAAAGGATTGCATGTGCATGTATCGGACTGAATTTAGATGATAAGTATAAATTATACAAAAGTTCGAAGATATGAAGATTTATGAAAGCCTTTTGGTCTAGCGATAATAGGGTAAGAAGTATTGCAAAACAAGTATGTTGCAAGATCTAATAAGGTGTTGTTAAAATATTAAATTTTATTTATAGGGAAGATCAAAATCCAAGGAATAAAGTTGGAGATAAAATATGAATTCATAATCAAAATCTTCTTCTTGAAACTTCAATCTTCACTGAGTTTCCTGCGTACAGGTCTTTCTAACTCATTGTTAAGCTCACCCTCATATCTTATTGTCCACAACCATTAATAACTATCTAATCTTGCATTTTAGATTCATAGTCCAAAATTTTACCCTATCGATAGTCACCTAATCCACCAGTATTCAATCTCTTCATCCTTTAAAAGCCTCGATCCTTCGAGTCTATATTTTTTTTTGTTTCATCGAAATTTATCTATATGTTATACTCTACATTCTCGTAATCTCATAATCCATCATTTCCACTTATGAACTCCATAAACTATAGAAGCTTAAAATTCACAACCTTGACTATACCGTAGTACGTACCCCTCTAAAGACCACCAACGGCGGTCATCCAGTGCTTGTTTGCCGACGGAGCTGTAGATGGTTGTGAGAAAGTACCATCCCCTCCCTCTATAGGTGCACTAGTGTCGCCCTCTCACATAGTTCTAAATGAATCAAAACTAGGCCCGACAACGTCGAAAACTATGTTCAGGCACCCGTCGTCGTAATCAGCGTTGTCGTAGACATCCATATACGACTTCATATAAGGCTCCGGCTTCGATGCTAAAGACACAAGTTTTTCGTGTGAGATCCACTGATAGTAATTTGGTGTGAAACCCTTCGAGTACAAATGATATGTCACATCCACTTTTGAGTGATATTTTAAGTTGCGAAATCTCATACACGGACACTTAATTTTGGTGTCTTCCATGTACTGAGGGAACGTCTTTGCGAACTGTAGGAACTGTTTCACCCCCTGTATAAAATTATCTCGCACACCGCACATGTCATCAGGATGACGGTTGTACATCCATGAACGATGACACATGTAGTAATTCAGATCTATTTCTAGATAGTTCTGCAAAGATGAATAGACATTGTTCAAGTATATTATCCAAATAGATGCAAAGATGGATACACATGTTCATCAAATAACAAATCCTATTGATGCGTGAGTATCCATATCGTGGTTAATGAGTATCCATTTTATAATTCATTATAATCCAAAAATTAGTAGGCATGTGGACAACTTCGATTTCAAATCCTATTAAATATGTGTCGTCACGTGTTCATTGTCAGCATTCTCTGAAAAGTAAATTGTATCTGTTAGCCATTTTGAGGCTTTTAAAGTTCTACTAAATTTTTGAAAAAACTGACATGGACACTTTGACGCGTTCTTTGTCTTTTCTACAATTTTTCAGAAATTGGTAGAACTCTAAAAGCCTCAAAAAGGCTTACAGATATAAATTTACTTATCAGAGAATGGCTGACATGGACACTTAACTTCGGGCTGACATGGACACTTGATGTAACGATCCGTTCCGCTTAGGCGGAGAGCCGATTCAAATGGCGCAAGTGCGACAACCAGTCCCGCCTTACTCGATGAGAAGACTCAATTGGGGCAAAGGAATTCAGACACGGCCCTTCAGGAGTTTTCAAAGGCACGCTCGGAGTATCGCTCGACCGATGCAATTCATCGCTAAGGTGGGTAGCTACGATGAACCTGTCTTTGCTTAGTCTTCACACATAAAATATGAACGATACATGCTAGTCGCTAAAAAAATCCCTTGTTGGATGCTAATAAAATATCTCAACGGATCTAGCTAAGGGAATAATCTCATCTTGTATTACGTGTCTATAACATGAAAAAAGAAGTAACTTGATAGATTTTCTTATGCGCCACTCTATATGCCCCTATACAGTTTCAATCCTCGCTCTAATCCTTTAAACTCACGCTAGTGTAAAGGCTTATGTTTCAATAAGACTATTTTGAATATTTCTTATACCATATTGCTTCACATATTTGCTATGCTCATTACGTAGATTCATGCCACAATTAAGTAAAAATGATACATGTCTTACATCATCTAGTTTAGCTGGAAGACTATCGAATAGTTATTTCGTGCAAGTCTGAATTTGAAAGTATTCGGGATCGATAGATCGCCAAGACAGTTCCCAAAATAGGGGACTACATCATGACTAGTTAAGCAAGAACATTATTAGACAGCTCGTGGAGTAAGACTCGTTCTGTACTGAATCTGACGGCTTAGGGAGTCGATAAGTTGTGAATAAGATTCTGACTTAAACTTGTACCTGATAAGATCATGATTTGAACCTGTACCAAACAAGAGATCTGGAAGATTAGATACTTGTATGGTCACGGACAACTTGGTGCACAAGAGAGATTTTTGAATCTCGTTCCGCGGACGGTCGCTAGGACACCAGGGTCGATGTGGCCAAGCCCTGCCTACGGCGAGACATCGGCGGTAGTACGCTGTCTATACCTCAATACCAATCTCAAATCCAAAATATAATTATCTAACCATAAATAATATATCTTTGCTCATTCACAACAACTATTTAATTTACAAATCCAATAATACATCGAAATAATCTCGGAAACAAACCCGCTAAGTATTTTAGTTAAAACAAAATCTAATCTATCTACACTTTCGAAATATCTAAGATTGGCCTCCAAAATATCTCTATCTCCAACGAATGTCCAAAGAGCAAGGTAGCATGTCACCTAAAATTGTCAACATATCCAGTCAGGATTGGAGCAAAGTACAAGTATAAGCCAACACAATACAAATACAATAAAAAGCAGTAAAACAATAAATATAAGAAACCAATAATTAGTGAAAATATAGATAGAATGCACAAGTAAATCATGTGATAGGAGAAATACTAATAGCAGTAATAACTAGCAAGAGGAACTGATAGAACTCAAGATGAAATAGTGTGTGTACTCGTGTCTCTTTGGGAACACAACATCTAACACGTGGATATACCTATTAGTGCTTGAGAATGTCACATGATCACGTTTTCACGTCATACGAATTTATAGTAATATATAACACCTTCTCAAATTCATAAGCACGTCTCATGAAGGAGGAGCACGTGCCAAATGACTGTACTTCCCCCGACTCCCGCACCTTACGGTCACGATAACATGATCATGCTAACGGAAATGAAACATGATCACGATGACAATATACGGAACCAAGTAATCAAGAATATAAATAGGTCACTCTTCTCTTATGTATGTAACAGTTAAGACCCGGAAGGTAAGATGCATAGATAAATTACAACAATATAAAGTAATTGCACATAAAATCATTAAACAAGTACTTGCCCGACTTTTTGAATGTTTTGATATCTCAAGTTGAAGACAATGTAAACTATGGTCTATCAGCTATCCAACTACACCATCATCCTACGAACCCTGTCGCATGAATTAACAAAAGTTAGACTTAAAGCCTTAAAAAGTGTCTAACTAGATTTTTCCTAATTAATCTATTTAATTCTGGATAAAATTATCTAAAATCTTTTTTAATCCTATTCTTATTTTAAAGAAAATCTAAATTTTGGACAAAAAAAATCTAGTTTACAAATTCGAGAGCGGTGGCACGCAAATCGAGGCATTTGGTTGACCAAAACTAATACGAAATTGAGATTTCACTAGGTAAACCGATAGATTTTAACTCTACAAGAATGCTAGAATCGACGGTTTCATCGAATCTTAAACCGGTTACGAGTTATTGTCGACATGGCACACAGATCACAATTTTGGAGCTTCAATGATTACCCCTATGTTCAACGAATTAAACAGAATATTAATTTAATATATTAAATTCTAGAAAATTTATATATTATATATATTTTTGTCAGCTTTCTGAAACTTCAAACGGTTCGTGAAAACGAGTTTCAGATCTCCCAGAATCTAGAAAACACCGAAACAAGTCAGTTTTCGGACAACTGGCATTCTACGAATTTCCCAGAAAAATAGATTCAGAATTTTGGAAAACTAATTAAATATTCAGAAACCTTGCCTCAAGATGGTTATAACCAAAAAAACTGAAGCTCGTTCGCGAAGATCGAGAAGTCCTAAAACCCCTCTCTATAATCTCTCTCTAAATTATGCTATGAAAAACTTATGATTTATTATCTATTTATAGGCAACAGCTGAGAGCCGCGGCTAAGGGGCTGGACATGTGTCTTCCATCTAGCGGTGCCTTGCCTGCCATCCAATGGTTTGTACAAGTCCAGCCCGGTCACGAGCTTAGCTCGGCTCGGCTTGGGAGACCGAGCACGACTCGAACTCGAATTCTTCTGCACCCGCACTGTCACGTGGGGCCCCGCCACTCCAGCAGTCTGCATGACAAGTGGGTCAGGCGGGTGGAGGTATGCGGCTGACTAGGCATTGACTTTTCTTATTTAATTTTCTTTTTTAGTAATAAGTTTTTAAACTTAGATAACTCCAAATAATTGTTAAATAATTTCAGAAAAATCAGAATAAATTAATTGCAGAAAATATCTTTAGTCCTGATAACCCTAAAATAATTGTTTGGTGGCAAAATAAACATATATGTTCCCACAGTAAATTCTGAAAGCCCTAAAAATTATGTTTCTTGGATTTTAATTATCTAAAAATTATAGAAAAATTCAAGAAATTCTAAAATGCCAAAATTATGATTTTAAGCTAAATTTTAAGTCTTTACGAGCTATATGAAAAACCTATGTTACCACATTATCATAATAAATTATACTTAGTATTTCCAAATAAAAATTCCCACAAAATAAATACTAGTGTATTCTAACTATTATTCTTATACGGTACACTTCCGAAATATCTAAGATTGGCCTCCAAAATATCTCTATCTCCGACGAATGTCCAAAGAGCAAGGTAGTAAGTCACCTAAAATTGTCAACATATCCAGTCAGAATTGGAGCAAAGTACAAGTCTAAGCCAACACAATACAAATAAAATATAAAGCAGTAAAACACTAAATATGAGAAACCAATAATCAGTGAAAATATAGATAGAGCGAGCAAGTAAATCATGTGATAGGGAAAATACTAATAGTAGTAATAACTAGCAAGAGGAACTGATAGAAATCAAGAAGAAATAGTTTGTGTACTTGTGTCTCTTTGGAAACACAACATCTAACACGTGGATATACCTATTAGTTCTTGAGAAGGTCACCTGATCACGTTTGCACGTCATACGAATTTATAATAATATATAACACCTTCTCAAGTTCATAAGCACGTCTCATGAAGGAGGACCACGTGCCAAATGACTATACTCCCCCGACTCCCACATCTCAAAGTCACGATAACATCATCACGCTAACGGTAGTGACACAAGATCACGATGACAATATACGGAAACAAGTAATCAAGAATATAAATAGGTCACTCTTCTCTCATGTGTGTAAACAGTTAAGACACAGAAGGTAAGATGCATAGATTAATTACAACAATATAAAGTAATTGCACATAAAATCATTAATCAAGTGTCGCGCCCCGATCCCATAGGGGCCGCTCCCGTAGGGCCGATCGTCCTCGCTTGGTCCCTACGGAACCATTCGTCCTCGCTTGGTCCCTACGGAACCGTTCGTCCTCGCTTGGTCCCTACGGAACCGTTCGTCCTCGCTTGGGCGCGATGCCATGCAAGCCTAAGTTGCGCTTGCACCAGGCAACGTACCTGCACAAGACACAAGTTAGACGAAAATATACATTTATAGGCACAGAGTAAAACGCAGAGAACCAAAGTTGAACACATTTGATAGCACACAAAATACTTCCATTTTATTGAATACTGAAGATTTGGATTACAAAAGCTTGCTTGGCTGAGTTACAAAATATGCCTTAGAAGGCTTACAACTCTTTTTACATTCCCAAAATTAGCCACAACGCCCATTACATTACGTCCTTGTAGTAGGACCAAGATAGCAAAACATCTAGCAGAAGAGGAGTAGCCCACTGGAGAAAAGCAACGGAGGAAGCAGCACGAACACAGTCCTATGGAAGGGTGCGCACACACTGATTCAGGTTCAGGATGGTTGCCAGACTCTCGCTCCCAGCACCTGGATATTGCCCACAAACGTGGGTCAGTACTACCACATGTACTGGTGAGCGACCGTGGCCAAACTCACCTAGAAAATCCACACTAAGTAAGCATATGAAGCTAGCATTATTAGGTGATCTTTCTCGTTGTCTAGTTTCTTTTTAGCAATTCATACAAGAAAACATAGACGATGTATAGCATATGCATATGATATTTCTTACCCACAACCGAGCGGTTATCCCTGCAGCAGACACACAAGTTAGCCACAATTTGCATATGAATAACTTATGAATCAATATAGGCATCAAGTGTTAGGTATGCAAGAAGGTAAACCTAGCATGCTTCCTAACTATGTGATGGTCCATGGGTAGCCCATGATTAGCAGCGGTCGTCCAAGGTTCAGCTCTTTACTGGCTCGCGCGGGTGTCGGCAGATGTGACCCAAGGTTCAGCTCTTCGCCAACACACCCGAGTGCAAGCAGCTGTGACAACATGGGTTCCGCACAACACTAATAGACATATCGCCCCACTAGACCCCCTTACGAGCCGTATACCTCAGGGCGATCCAAAAATCTCTTCCGGACCGAACGATTCCCAGTGCCCCAGGAACCGTTCGAGAGACGAGACCTTGTGCACAAGTTGTCCGAGACCAATGCATGATATGAAACATCTAACAGATATAACACTACGATGCACAGTTCAAAGGAACGAATACACAATTTCCATCTCTTATTCTTTTCCCACATAACACATTCGAAACAAAGGGACTTGCCACAGATCGGGTCGTATAGCATAGGGACTATGAACATGCAACATAATTGATAGCAAAGGCATAATTCTAATTCTTTAAGCATGCAGTTCATTTCTTTAGCTTATCTTTTTAGTGAGGCAACATTTGTGAACTAGAGATTCTTTTCATTAGGCATATGAATTGAAAGATTCATCGAAGGGCCTTAGCCACTCACCGAATCAATCGAACGAGAGGATGGGGAAGCCTAGGCGACGTTCACTCTTTGGTTATGCGTCCTGAAAATGCAACAATACTTGGTTAGCATACTTCAATCTCTTTTCCTTACGATTCGAAAAGATCGCGCAAGCGAGAAAGCGAAATCATGAAAACCGAGTCATCGAAAGCAACTCAAAACACAAAGCAACACAAAACCAAAAAGCAAAGCAACCAACAAAAACTCTTGGACTCATTTCAATAGAAGCCGTTCGATTAATTCGAATGGTTCATTGCACTTCATCCGTGTTGATTTGGCGGTAAGGTTTCCCCGAGACTCGATTCTCAACCGAGTCGAAGCAGCATAGTGTTCCATAAGTAACCGTTCGGAGCGGGACGTTACATACTACCCCACTGAGAAGAAGTTTCGTCCACGAAACTTAAGAAATCAAGGAGGCGATATACTATGCATCAAGAGATCAAGGAAACAGACTCACCAACATCGTGACCACTCTCGTCACGCTCTATATTCAACTGATAAACTCTTGGCCTTCTTATCTGATCAGTTGGTTCCACCGCGGGACCCAGAGGGGTATGAGTCTCACTGCCATCTACTGCCAAGGCTTTAACGGTTGGACAGTCACGGATCATATGATCTAACTTTCCACACTTAAAGCATCCCTTTGTAATGTGACGACATATTTCTCTGGTGTGACCCTGACGGCCACAAAAGCTGCATACTTTTCCGCGGTTCCCATTTGTGTCGACCTGTTTCTCTGTGTCGACCTTTTTCTCACCGTTGTGGTATCGTTTAGCAGGAGGATTCCGAGGAGCGGGTGCCTTTTCCGGAGCACTTCGTGGAGTGAACTGCTCATTCTGCACCGCTGCCTCAAAGGCTTGTATGTAGGTTTTGCACTCCCGGTTCATAACATCTTTTCTCAGATTATCGTTTAAGCCTTTTATGAATCGATGTGTGCGGGCTCCCTCATCAGGAATCATCGAGCTAGCGAACTTAGCAAGTTTGGAGAATTCTGACTCATAATCTTCGACGGACATGCTCCCTTGCTTAAGTTCGATAAACTCATCTTCTTTTCTCTGCCTGACAGCTGGCGGGAGGTAATGTGCAAGGAATGCTTCCTTGAACATTCCCCAAGTGATCCTACCATCCTGATGCTTGGTGGATAGATCTGTCTTCTTGACTTCCCACCAGTCGTGTGCACGTAACCGCAGTTGCATATCTGCACACGCCACCCTCTTGTTCGCAGGTATTGAGGCAAAGCTAAACAAGCTCTCCATCTTTGCGATCCAGTCCATCACCTTATCCGGCGTGGTCCTGCCTTCAAACTCCGGAGGGTTCAACTTCAGGAACTCAGCGCCTTTAAAGGTAGACTTTTCGGCCGCGCGAGGAGGCTCATTTGTTTCTGCTAATCCTGCGCCTTGAGGCATGGTCGGGGCAGTCACAGGTGTTGCGGTGGTGCCCGATGCACCACTGTGCGCTGCTAGTGTTGTCACAATTTGAGTCAGGGAGTCAAGCTGCTTTTGTTGCGCCAAGGCTCTAGCATCAGCTCGTTGCTGCTGAGCCTCGAATCGTTCTTGTTGCGCAGCATGACGATCATTTTTATTCTGTAACATTGCAATCAGTCTATCCATTTGATCATCGCTCACGCTAGCTGCGCGCGATGACTCAGGGTTACCAGCACCTGTTTTTGTCATCTTTGCTACAAAAGAGAGTAGCTTGCGTTAGTCTCATAACGTATTATGGACTTATTGCATGGGGCGTTGGGTTTTCACACTCTTAGGGACCTTTCTCACTCGATTTACTTCTTATAGATTCGAAATCAATTTTTCGAAATTCGGGACTTTTGAAATCGCTTGAAAACTTATATCATTTTCGAAAACGATGTTTGAAGAGGCCAAAGGCGTTGAACCATGCTCTGATACCACCTGTCGCGCCCCGATCCCGTAGGGGCCGCTCCCGTAGGGCCGATCGTCCTCGCTTGGTCCCTACGGAAACATTCGTCCTCGCTTGGTCCCTACGGAACCGTTCGTCCTCGCTTGGGCGCGATGCCATGCAAGCCTAAGTTGCGCTTGCACCAGGCAACGTACCTGCACAAGACACAAGTTAGACGAAAATATACATTTATAGGCACAGAGTAAAACGCAGAGAACCAAAGTTGAACACATTTGATAGCACACAAAATACTTCCATTTTATTGAATACTGAAGATTTGGATTACAAAAGCTTGCTTGGCTGAGTTACAAAATATGCCTTAGAAGGCTTACAACTCTTTTTACATTCCCAAAATTAGCCACAACGCCCATTACATTACGTCCTTGTAGTAGGACCAAGATAGCAAAACATCTAGCAGAAGAGGAGTAGCCCACTGGAGAAAAGCAACGGAGGAAGCAGCACGAACACAGTCCTATGGAAGGGTGCGCACACACTGATTCAGGTTCAGGATGGTTGCCAGACTCTCGCTCCCAGCACCTGGATATTGCCCACAAACGTGGGTCAGTACTACCACATGTACTGGTGAGCGACCGTGGCCAAACTCACCTAGAAAATCCACACTAAGTAAGCATATGAAGCTAGCATTATTAGGTGATCTTTCTCGTTGTCTAGTTTCTTTTTAGCAATTCATACAAGAAAACATAAACGATGTATAGCATATGCATATGATATTTCTTACCCACAACCGAGCGGTTATCCCTGCAGCAGACACACAAGTTAGCCACAATTTGCATATGAATAACTTATGAATCAATATAGGCATCAAGTGTTAGGTATGCAAGAAGGTAAACCTAGCATGCTTCCTAACTATGTGATGGTCCATGGGTAGCCCATGATTAGCAGCGGTCGTCCAAGGTTCAGCTCTTTACTGGCTCGCGCGGGTGTCGGCAGATGTGACCCAAGGTTCAGCTCTTCGCCAACACACCCGAGTGCAAGCAGCTGTGACAACATGGGTTCCGCACAACACTAATAGACATATCGCCCCACTAGACCCCCTTACGAGCCGTATACCTCAGGGCGATCCAAAAATCTCTTCCGGACCGAACGATTCCCAGTGCCCCAGGAACCGTTCGAGAGACGAGACCTTGTGCACAAGTTGTCCGAGACCAATGCATGATATGAAACATCTAACAGATATAACACTACGATGCACAGTTCAAAGGAACGAATACACAATTTCCATCTCTTATTCTTTTCCCACATAACACATTCGAAACAAAGGGACTTGCCACAGATCGGGTCGTATAGCATAGGGACTATGAACATGCAACATAATTGATAGCAAAGGCATAATTCTAATTCTTTAAGCATGCAGTTCATTTCTTTAGCTTATCTTTTTAGTGAGGCAACATTTGTGAACTAGAGATTCTTTTCATTAGGCATGTGAATTGAAAGATTCATCGAAGGGCCTTAGCCACTCACCGAATCAATCGAACGAGAGGATGGGGAAGCCTAGGCGACGTTCACTCTTTGGTTATGCGTCCTGAAAATGCAACAATACTTGGTTAGCATACTTCAATCTCTTTTCCTTACGATTCGAAAAGATCGCGCAAGCGAGAAAGCGAAATCATGAAAACCGAGTCATCGAAAGCAACTCAAAACACAAAGCAACACAAAACCAAAAAGCAAAGCAACCAACAAAAACTCTTGGACTCATTTCAATAGAAGCCGTTCGATTAATTCGAATGGTTCATTGCACTTCATCCGTGTTGATTTGGCGGTAAGGTTTCCCCGAGACTCGATTCTCAACCGAGTCGAAGCAGCATAGTGTTCCATAAGTAACCGTTCGGAGCGGGACGTTACATACTACCCCACTGAGAAGAAGTTTCGTCCACGAAACTTAAGAAATCAAGGAGGCGATATACTATGCATCAAGAGATCAAGGAAACAGACTCACCAACATCGTGACCACTCTCGTCACGCTCTATATTCAACTGATAAACTCTTGGCCTTCTTATCTGATCAGTTGGTTCCACCGCGGGACCCAGAGGGGTATGAGTCTCACTGCCATCTACTGCCAAGGCTTTAACGGTTGGACAGTCACGGATCATATGATCTAACTTTCCACACTTAAAGCATCCCTTTGTAATGTGACGACATATTTCTCTGGTGTGACCCTGACGGCCACAAAAGCTGCATACTTTTCCGCGGTTCCCATTTGTGTCGACCTGTTTCTCTGTGTCGACCTTTTTCTCACCGTTGTGGTATCGTTTAGCAGGAGGATTCCGAGGAGCGGGTGCCTTTTCCGGAGCACTTCGTGGAGTGAACTGCTCATTCTGCACCGCTGCCTCAAAGGCTTGTATGTAGGTTTTGCACTCCCGGTTCATAACATCTTTTCTCAGATTATCGTTTAAGCCTTTTATGAATCGATGTGTGCGGGCTCCCTCATCAGGAATCATCGAGCTAGCGAACTTAGCAAGTTTGGAGAATTCTGACTCATAATCTTCGACGGACATGCTCCCTTGCTTAAGTTCGATAAACTCATCTTCTTTTCTCTGCCTGACAGCTGGCGGGAGGTAATGTGCAAGGAATGCTTCCTTGAACATTTCCCAAGTGATCCTACCATCCTGATGCTTGGTGGATAGATCTGTCTTCTTGACTTCCCACCAGTCGTGTGCACGTAACCGCAGTTGCATATCTGCACACGCCACCCTCTTGTTCGCAGGTATTGAGGCAAAGCTAAACAAGCTCTCCATCTTTGCGATCCAGTCCATCACCTTATCCGGCGTGGTCCTGCCTTCAAACTCCGGAGGGTTCAACTTCAGGAACTCAGCGCCTTTAAAGGTAGACTTTTCGGCCGCGCGAGGAGGCTCATTTGTTTCTGCTAATCCTGCGCCTTGAGGCATGGTCGGGGCAGTCACAGGTGTTGCGGTGGTGCCCGATGCACCACTGTGCGCTGCTAGTGTTGTCACAATTTGAGTCAGGGAGTCAAGCTGCTTTTGTTGCGCCAAGGCTCTAGCATCAGCTCGTTGCTGCTGAGCCTCGAATCGTTCTTGTTGCGCAGCATGACGATCATTTTTATTCTGTAACATTGCAATCAGTCTATCCATTTGATCATCGCTCACGCTAGCTGCGCGCGATGACTCAGGGTTACCAGCACCTGTTTTTGTCATCTTTGCTACAAAAGAGAGTAGCTTGCGTTAGTCTCATAACGTATTATGGACTTATTGCATGGGGCGTTGGGTTTTCACACTCTTAGGGACCTTTCTCACTCGATTTACTTCTTATAGATTCGAAATCAATTTTTCGAAATTCGGGACTTTTGAAATCGCTTGAAAACTTATATCATTTTCGAAAACGATGTTTGAAGAGGCCAAAGGCGTTGAACCATGCTCTGATACCACCTGTCGCGCCCCGATCCCGTAGGGGCCGCTCCCGTAGGGCCGATCGTCCTCGCTTGGTCCCTACGGAAACATTCGTCCTCGCTTGGTCCCTACGGAACCGTTCGTCCTCGCTTGGGCGCGATGCCATGCAAGCCTAAGTTGCGCTTGCACCAGGCAACGTACCTGCACAAGACACAAGTTAGACGAAAATATACATTTATAGGCACAGAGTAAAACGCAGAGAACCAAAGTTGAACACATTTGATAGCACACAAAATACTTCCATTTTATTGAATACTGAAGATTTGGATTACAAAAGCTTGCTTGGCTGAGTTACAAAATATGCCTTAGAAGGCTTACAACTCTTTTTACATTCCCAAAATTAGCCACAACGCCCATTACATTACGTCCTTGTAGTAGGACCAAGATAGCAAAACATCTAGCAGAAGAGGAGTAGCCCACTGGAGAAAAGCAACGGAGGAAGCAGCACGAACACAGTCCTATGGAAGGGTGCGCACACACTGATTCAGGTTCAGGATGGTTGCCAGACTCTCGCTCCCAGCACCTGGATATTGCCCACAAACGTGGGTCAGTACTACCACATGTACTGGTGAGCGACCGTGGCCAAACTCACCTAGAAAATCCACACTAAGTAAGCATATGAAGCTAGCATTATTAGGTGATCTTTCTCGTTGTTTAGTTTCTTTTTAGCAATTCATACAAGAAAACATAGACGATGTATAGCATATGCATATGATATTTCTTACCCACAACCGAGCGGTTATCCCTGCAGCAGATACACAAGTTAGCCACAATTTGCATATGAATAACTTATGAATCAATATAGGCATCAAGTGTTAGGTATGCAAGAAGGTAAACCTAGCATGCTTCCTAACTATGTGATGGTCCATGGGTAGCCCATGATTAGCAGCGGTCGTCCAAGGTTCAGCTCTTCACTGGCACGCGCGGGTGTCGGCAGATGTGACCCAAGGTTCAGCTCTTCGCCAACACACCCGAGTGCAAGCAGCTGTGACAACATGGGTTCCGCACAACACTAATAGACATATCGCCCCACTAGACCCCCTTACGAGCCGTATACCTCAGGGCGATCCAAAAATCTCTTCCGGACCGAACGATTCCCAGTGTCCCAGGAACCGTTCGAGAGACGAGACCTTGTGCACAAGTTGTCCGAGACCAATGCATGATATGAAACATCTAACAGATATAACACTACGATGCACAGTTCAAAGGAACGAATACACAATTTCCATCTCTTATTCTTTTCCCACATAACACATTCGAAACAAAGGGACTTGCCACAGATCGGGTCGTATAGCATAGGGACTATGAACATGCAACATAATTGATAGCAAAGGCATAATTCTAATTCTTTAAGCATGCAGTTCATTTCTTTAGCTTATCTTTTTAGTGAGGCAACATTTGTGAACTAGAGATTCTTTTCATTAGGCATGTGAATTGAAAGATTCATCGAAGGGCCTTAGCCACTCACCGAATCAATCGAACGAGAGGATGGGGAAGCCTAGGCGACGTTCACTCTTTGGTTATGCGTCCTGAAATTGCAACAATACTTGATTAGCATACTTCAATCTCTTTCCCTTACGATTCGAAAAGAACGCGCAAGCGAGAAAGCGAAATCATGAAAACCGAGTCATCGAAAGCAACTCAAAACACAAAGCAACACAAAACCAAAAAGCAAAGCAACCAACGAAAACTCTTGGACTCATTTTAATAGAAGCCGTTCGATTAATTCGAAGGGTTCATTGCACTTCGTCCGTGTTGATTTGGCGGTAAGGTTTCCCCGAGACTCGATTCTCAACCGAGTCGAAGCAGCGTAGTGTTCCATAAGTAACCGTTCGGAACGGGGCGTTACATCAAGTACTTACCTGACTTTTCGGATGTTTTGATATCTCAAGTTGAAGACAATGTAAACTCTGATCTATCAGCTATCCAACCACACCATTATCCCACGAACCCCGTCGCATGAATTAACAAAAGTTAGACTTAAAGCCATAAAAAAAGGTCTAACTAGATTTTTCCAAATTAATCTATTTAATTCGGGATAAAATCATCTAAAATCTTTTTTAATCCTATCATATTCTTATTTTAAATAAAACCTAAATTTTGGACTAAAAGAAATCTAGTTTACAAATTCGAAAAGTGTGGCATGCAAATCGAGGTATTTGGTTGACCAAAAAGCCAACCAATACGAACCTTAGATTTGAATAGGTAAACCAATAGATTTCAGCGCTACAAGAGCTGGAATCAACGGTTTCATCGAATCTTGAACCTGTTACGAGTTATTGTTGATAGGCACACAAATCACAATTTTGGAGATTCAATGATTACCCCTATATTCAACGAATTAAACCGAATACTAATTTAATCTATTAAATTCTGGAAAATTATATATTATATATTTTTGGGTCAGCTTTCCGAAACTTCAAACGGTTCATGAAAACGAGTTCTAGATCTCCCGGAATCTCGAAAACACCAAAAATGTGTCAGTTTTCGGACAACCGGCACTCTATGAATTTTCCAGAAAAATAGGTTCAGAATTCTGGAAAACTAATTAAATATTCAGAAATCTTACCTCAAGAAGGATCTAACAAAAATAACTGGTGCGAGTTTGGAGTCCGGAGCTACTAGCAAAGTCTTCGCGAAGATCGAGAAGTACTGGAACCCCTCTCTACCAAACCTTGTACACAAATTTTCCATGACCATGCAAATGCATATACAACTCAACTATAAGCAAAATTTTATGGTAAAGAACTGAAAGTAAATAGAACCAACATTTTATACCTTATTTCGCAAAGCAACACTTGGTGACCTATTGGTCCCAACATTTTCATCTATGATTGTGGGAAAACTCTTGTATAAAGCTACGTCTACTGATTCAATTAAATTCATTCAAAGAAAAATATTGTTTTCCTTCTTTACAAGTATAATTTAACCGTTAAAAGAGGTCCACCCCCCTCGAGTTGTTCCAGTGTACTTTGGTGGAGAGCCTCTATTTTGTCTGGTCATTTTGCTTATCATCCATGTAGACTATATAAACCTGCATGCCATGCCCCTAGGTCACTAAATAATATTAGACCCAAGTACAGAAACCTTCACCCTGTCAGGTGAGAATGCACTAAATTAGTCTTCCTAATTATATATCGATTGACCCAACATCTATAAGAATATATACTTGCCTATCTCCATTGGCAGCATGCAGCAATATATGTCTGAGAGAAATGAGGCAGAGAACAAGAGGATGTTTATGAAGAGTGGCTATAGAAGGGGAACAAATCCAGTAACTAATATTGCTTTGATCAGTTTAAGAGTACACTGACCTAGCAACCTTTTATATAATTTAACATCTACACAGTCATGCATCTTGTACTTGCGTCCTATAATAGGATACGAGACAAGGAGCATGCCTCGGGAGTGAAAATAATTTTCTGCAGAATTCATGTAAGATCAAAGCTTTGCTATCTCCTTCGGCAATACTAGGGAATAATGGTTTTTTCGTCGCAAAACGTCGGCATAGCGACGTTTTTTGTTTTAGCGACTTGGTTTTTTCCAACTGCTTTAAAACGTCGCTAAATCAAATTAGCGACGATTTTTTGTTATTTAGCGACGTTTTTAGACGTCGCTAATTTGACTTTTTCTGGTAGTGATAATGGAAAAATTATGGATCCTGCACGAAAGTAGCGAGCAACACCCTATTAGTGCTTCCCTATGCGAGAAAACAGTGTTCTACATAAGGGGGAATGTGTCTGCTACGCATGTGATTGGACCTAAATGTCTGTGCTGAATGCGGAGGGCATGACACATGGCATCCGTCGTATGAGGAATTTTTTTTTTAGAAAGTTTTAGTTGCACTCCACTTTATTTACCGTAACTCAATGTGCACCCCACTGCTTTACCATAATGTACAACACAACTCCATTGACCGTTAATTCTGTAAAAGAATTAAAGGTGTTATCTGAACATTTTCAGCTTTGATTTACAACCAAGTAGTATATAATACCAATTACTGGATCTGGTTTACTTCTCATGCCAATCAAAATCAAGTTTTGAACAAAGGCTCTAATGGTTTTAATCTTAAAAAAAAGGCCTAAATATTGAACTATCAAAATCCAAAAGGCTCAGAAAATTGATGGAATGCACATATTAGAAATACTGAAGAACAAGATCCAACTAAAAGAATCAAAAGGACCCAACACTGACATAGTAACTATTACTAAAACCTAATAGTAGCAACTTGAATCATTCAACTACTGAGCAAGAGTTTTGTAACAAGTAAAAACAGACAGAAAATGCTTCAGCTTACAACATGCTATCGGTTCTTGCAGGAAGTCTTCTAAAGAAGTTCAGCGGCACCGATGGGAGTTTGTAGCGGAACCTGGGGTGCCTCAACATATATAGTCCCGCCAGGAAGGCCACCACGCGGAAAGGGGTCACATACAGTACAATCGCCGCCACCAAACAGAAGGCCACGAAGAGCGCAGTAGCACGAGGGTCCCTCCAGCTCAACAGAGACTGCAGCCTCTCCCCCTGGGTAGCAAGATCACCGACCACGGTCTGGATCCTCCTCGCAACGCTCCTCAGCCGGTCATACCTCATCCTCACAATATCCGGTGGACGGGAGGTGGGGAAAGTGTCAAACTCCTCGTCAAGCTCGTCAGGATGGGCCGAGTCGGCTTGGGACAAGCTGGTGTCCATGTGGGGCGGCTTCCTCGGCCGCCACCTGAAGTACCACACCCCGATCAAGAACATGTAGAGAAATATGGTCGGCAGTATCAGTTCCGGGTACAGAACCAGGATGACAAAGAGGACATGAATAAGCACGGTGGTGATCGGGTTCTTCCAGTTGCAGATTTGACCGAACCACTTCACGACCGCAATCAACCCACTCAAGACACCCATGATCCTGAAAAAGTTGGCCTTGCTCTTCCTCATGCTCCACATGTGGGAATCGACATCGAGCATATACTCCACGACTTCTTTTCTCAGCGGCGGCTCGGATCGGGCCAACCGCATGGAGACTATCTGGGCTGCCTGGTGCCTCAAGTTATCTAGCTGGGTTACGGATAGGGGATGGAGGTAGTGCATCTTCGGGAGCAGCGGCTGGGAGTACATGTACATCATATTCAGAAGCGATGAGCAAGTGAATCGGACGGCCAGCTGAACCTCGCCCATCTTCTTCACTCCAGAAGGAAGCAAGACCAGCAGAGGGTAAGAGTGGGTGTAAACCCTACCCGCTTCGAGGGTTGAAAGCCTGATCCGAACCTTACCAATTCGGGTGTCCCTCATGCCCACAGCCTTCTCTCCACCTTGCAAATGGCAGTTATCAAACACCCCAACAGTAACCACCGTACACGGATCGAACACCTCCCAAGTATACTGCTCGTTCCACTTGGGAGTGAATTTGTCGATGACAGTCCTCGTCCGGACCCATTTCCGCCCATACTTAGCAACGCAGTAGGCATCGGTGGTGCCCCGACCATCTCTAGTCTTCATAGGCAACAACCCTTGGGCGGTCAAGATACCCAACTCCAGCACCCCTATGCTCTGCTTCCACAGCTGCTTCGCCGTCGGTGTGAGATCACTGCTGTAGTGTGTCGATTCATCCAAGACATGGTATCCACCATCTAAACAGATCCTGAGATGAATCCGGCTGGAGAACTTCAACTCTTTCTTCTTATCCCCCTCCATAATAACAACGTGCTTCTCGAGTGTATACCACCTACTGTTCACTGCTTTGTGGTCCAGCCTCCTGTCCACATTATGAAGCGGAATGATGGTCTTCCCCAGTAGCTCATCCTTGTTGGGTCCAACCCGGTCTTCGACGCTCAGAACCAAGTGCTCCTCAAACGGCTCTGCCGCCACGAACATCAAGTCCTCATTCCACATCGGGTTCGGCCCTCGAATCTGGGAAATCCTGGTTCTAAGTACCTGATTGCTGAGCATCACCTTCACAAAGACTTCAGGAAAGCGGCCCTTATCACCGGGTATCAAGTCCTGCGCTTCGATGACATTGACCCTCACATACCAAAGCTTGGGAGTCAAATACACCTTCGACCGTAGTATATTCCCATGCTCGTCGCCAGGGACGGTGGCGGCATCTGAATGCCAGGCGTCTGGAAAGGCCTCATCAGCCTGAGTCCCCATCCATACGGCGAGCATAAGTTCTCCCTTAACCTTATCCCCCTTGCGGTCTTCCAACCGATACCACTGCGGCGCCAACGGGCTGTCGGGCGGAACCCGCTTCGGGATCTCGTTCAAGTCTAACGAGATCCGGCCGATGAAGTCGTCCTTGACCAAATCTTTGTCCTTGACCAGGACATCGAGGGTGGAGGCCTGGATCCGGTCTTTCGAGAAGGCGAAGACCTGGTTCCACTCGGGGTTGGTCGTCTTCTCGAAATACCGAGTCGTGCCCTTGTAGTTGCCGAGCTTCACCTCAACATAGGGATCGCAGCTCCCGGTGAGGTCCTTGGCCGGGAGGTCCTTGGCTTTTACGACACGGACATAGAGATACTGCATTTGCTCGACGAGGTCGTAGGTGGTGGTCAGCTTGTCACCCGCCATTCCGCCGCCGCCTCCCAGGTTGGGGGCGGTCTCCCTCAAGGAGTAGTCATCGACGGGACGGAGAAGAGGCCTCTGCATCTTCTTCCCAAACTCAAGAAATCAGCAGCAACAACGAATTCTGAAACAATGCCAAAGATTTAAACTTTCCCGATATTGTGGCAAATATAATCCTGCACAAGAATAGAGAAAAAAAAGAGAGGAGAAAATCATCAGAATAAACCCTTACAAGCGAGGGAAAAAAAAAAAATCCATTTTCACTATAATAATCGAGAAAAAATAGGAACACTTTCTAGAAAAAAAAATAATAATAACCAGAACTACACAATGGGGGAAATAGAGGGTTTGCTGCATTTTAAGAATATCGAATCCCTAAAAAAACCACAGAATTTTACCAAAAAATACCTAAAATTATTTCGTAGTGGTAAAGCAAAATGAGGAGACATCTGGAAGTTTATACCTCGATTTTGATCGCCACCAATGAGGAATAGAAACCCTAGATTGAAGAAATTTGACAGAGAAATCTCCAATTCTCCATTGCAATAAATGAGAGAGAACAGAACAGAACCGAGTAGATAGTAACAACAACCTTTTTCCTCAAATTTCTAAATATTATATAAAATGGAAGAGTCGGTGTGCATTATTTAGAAAAAAAATAAACAACTTATGTGGAAGAAACTCAGCAGTTTGATTTCATTCGCAGTTTAATTTCCCTCCACTTGTACAGATAAGGGGAAATTGTGCCGACGGCGGTTGGACATGGACACGTGGCTCCATGTGGACCGTTGAGTTAGTGAAACAAAAGATATGGTCGTCTCTCACTGTCTTTGCAAGTATTTAGAAGATCTATTTGATATTTGGTATATTATCCTTCTGTTAGATTAAAAGTTAAAAATATTTCATAAAAGTGTCGTTAAAAATTCTTTAACAACACTTTCAAAACTCATTAACGACATTTTCAGATTTTTAACAACACTTTCAGGAGGGTATTCTTAACTTTTAATCTAACAGGAAAGTAATATCAATATACATAATCTAATAAGAGGTAATATCAAATAGCCCTATTTAGAAAAAGGACATGTGACAAGTAGAGTTTTAATATACATAGCTATTAAATAGAAAAAAAATGTACATTAAAAAATGTTATTTTTTGTTAAAATATCACCTGTATGAGTTTATAATTTTGCCCCCACAAAAAATGTGTGACTTGGAAAATATTAATATTACATAATAATGTCCTATATGAAATAACCTATACTAATTTTAGTAAAGATTATATTTTCGGGTGTCCTTAATATATTGATAAATACACATTTTACATTAATATTCTCACCAGCATATTGATAATACAAATTTTATATTGATAAATGCACATTTTAAGTGAAAGGTGGTATTATTTAATGTGTAAACAAGTACTCAATTAAAAAAACTTATCGATGTGTTATCATATTGTCACGCTCGAGAACCAGAATACTGAAAAATAGGGACGGAGCTAGGCCAGCTACATATATCAGAGTACATCAATACCTCGATATACGGTCACGGCTGTATAAGACATAGAGGTTACTTTACAATCCAACAATCAATATAAGGTTAGGCAATCCTTGGCGTCTCAATCACAAGCAGCTCAATAAGATACAAGATATATGATCATCAGACATAAAATAGTAAAGCGTTCCAAACTATGTATACATAAATGATCATAAAGCTAATAGTACAAAATAAAGAACAAGCAAGAGCATAAGTCATACATGATAAGCTCTAGCTAGTCCAGAATATACACAAATTATGTTATGCCCGTAGGCTAGATGTCAAGTCCAAATCACGAGCTAAACACATGCTCGGAGGTTAAATGCCACAAAAGAATAATGTACAGACACTAGTGGAAGAATGAAATAGGAATCCATTCAGGTAATCTGGTGCTCCGAGTAGCCACCATACAGTAGAAGATAAGGGAGATCCTCTGGTTATGCTACAAGATCTGGCCATACAAAATCGGTGGGCTCAGACCCAAATAACAAGTACCACAAAGAATGTCAAACTAAGAACTAAAAACAGCACACAAGCATAGAAAATGTGTAAACCCTCAGACCCAAAATCTTGGTATAGCGATTAATTTAAAATTATTCTGGATTAATAATTGGAGTTATTATTTACATCTTTGATTTTTTTTATTCAATTGTTGTACCTCACCGTTGTTTAAATATTTGGAGCACTACACTAGCTTTTACCTTCCAACAAAATTTACACCCTTGACCTGGACAAGCCAATCTTCAATCCTGACCTTTGTGTCAGTCATAAACACACTCCCTTGTATTTTATTTTAATCGCACAATATTCGTCACAAAATATCTAATTTTAAACCTAGACTTTGCACCAATGTCCGTTTCAATCAAAATTGGAGATACAACCTCGATCCGTTTCTTACAACCCAATTTATGACAATAATCTATTTCGAGTCTACTACGTCCATGACACTTGTGTCCCACCCAATTCAAATCCTATGCACTTTCAATTAATTATAGAACACCTTTGACACTAATTTTAACTAAATTGGTGCAATGACTAAACCTAACCCAAAACTAGACCCAACACAAATCCAAATCCCTACTCACACTCTCATGGTTCATATAAAATACCACACACAATTTTCCCTTACTACAACACACCAAATATGACATTTTCCACATCAAATCTACTTTTTCCTCTTTGTGCAAGTCCTAAACTATTGGGAACTTTTGTGCAAATAACTAGCCATGCGTCCACCTCTTATTGGTTGGAGCAAATAAAAAAAAACCATTTTGGTGAGGCTTGACCGGTCATTCCCCCTCTCCTTTTTGCATGGTACTATGCATCATCATCCAACCACACTCAATCCTAGCCCTCCATTCAAACCCCTACCTATCCCAACCACACACTTCCTTCATGACAATACCTACATCCCAAAAAATTGGAGGTAGCCGACCCTAATCCCCACACATCCCCCTCTCCTCTCCTTCATTTAATACTCTCTTTCTTCCATCCTTTATTGCTCTAATCTTCTTCTGTAATGCCCCGCTCCGCGTCGGCATTATGTATCAGGTGAGTGGGCATAACTTCGTTCTCTGATTCTTGCACGCCTTAATAATAATATAAGTTTTTGCTTGCAATATTTTCATAAGAGAATGATAGAACTTGCCTTGCATGTTAATGAACGAACTCACCTAGCTTGTCTTTGAAACAAATATGTCTTCTTAACGAGAATCCTTAAACGCTTGTCTAAGAGTGCATGAACATGTTCACTATCGTCTATGCTTCGAGAGAACCATATTGTGCCTGAATGTGTTCAAGTGATAAGTCGGATTGCCCCACAACAACGATAACTGTTCTGATGGTTCGTCTCGTCTGCATGCTAGAGTTTATTTGATAGTGTTCTATGCATTCGCATCGGTCGGACAATAACTTTTGGTGGAGAGCTGAACTACATGTGTCACGGCTTCTACCATGATAGTGAAAAGCAACCATGAGTCACAGCTGCCATTAGCTTCAGATGAATGAGTCATTGGTATGTTGTACAACCAGCTGTCGATCCTGAGATACTCGGGGACCGCCCTGCATATAGCTAAGTCATTGTGTTGGCTTGGATAGATGGACTGCCCCTAAGATTGTGCATGTGTGTCTAGCTATGCATTCTGTCCCTCGAGTCTCACGAGACACGCTGCGCACACCCTGAAACAGAACATCGGCTTGTCTTGCTTGCTTATTTAATATGAAACTCTGTTTTCTAAAGATGTTTCCAAACAATATAAAATGACTCTGCTAGAACTGCATGAAACGAACATAGGTAAAACTAGAAAGATCACTAGTAATGTAATGTTTTATAACATGATTACTTAGTGTTGGTTTTAGTGAATGCTTGTTTCTGTTCAGCTGTTTTATCTTACCAGTACTTATAAAAGTGCTGACCCACCAACAGTTTACTTGCTTGCAGGTACTGGATCGTCCGAGGGAGCGATAGGCGTGCCACAATCCCTAAGACCCGGAATCCTGGTTTCGATTGTGCCCCAAGATTGTTATCGTATAAGGGGGCATAATGTATGGAACGAATGCCTTTGCATAAGATAACCCAAGTCCCTCGATTGTCCCGAATACTCAGTTGGCTAAATGCATTGCATTACAATAATGTCCCTTTCCGCTGCTTACTCGATTGATATGATGATAGCCAACAAACAACTTAAACGATAAGGCCTTGTGCGGACGCAACTCCAGGCTCGCACGGGATCACGTCCCGATACATCCCAATAGGCCATCCCTTCCTCATAACCCGTAGGACAGGCGCGGTGATTCGCGTCCGGTGCACCGAGGCACGGTGATTCGCGTCCGGTTTAATCCGGCTTCGGGGGCGAGGCGGTGGTCCGGGTGGCCCCTCGGGGCCGGGGGTGTGACAGAATGATATCAGAGCGAAATCAATTTTTTGGCCCAAAATATGTTGCTATGACTCTGAGATATTGCTCGATATGGTATTGCAATAGAGCATTCCATACAATAAGTTCATAGATATTCTCAAAGTGCTAATGTTTTCTGAACTTGAATTGCTTGATTGTTTCGATTGAGTATGGCGAGGGATGGCACTATCGCTGCTCGGAATATCGAGAAGTTTATCCTTGAAGTTTCGAGGACGAAACTTTTTGTTGGTTGGTAAGTATGTAATGCCCCGCTCCACCTCGACATTATGTATTAGGTGAGTGGGCAGAACTTCGTTCTCTGATTCTTGCATGCCATAATAATAATATGAGCTTTTGCTTGCAATATTTTCATAAGAGAATGATAGAACCTGACTTGCATGTTAATGAACGAACTCACCTAGCTTGTCTTTGAAACAAATATGTCTGCTTAACGAGAATCCTGAAACGCTTGTCTAAGAGTGCATGAACATGTTCACTATCGTCTATGCTTCGAGAGAACCATATTGTGCCTGAATGTGTTCAAGTGATAAGTCTGATTACCCTGCAACAACGATAAATGTTCAGATGGTTCGTCTCGTCTGCATAGTAGAGTTTATTTGATAGTTTCCATGCATTCGCATCGGTCGGACAATGGCTTTTGGTGGAGAGCTGAACTGCATGTATCACGGCTGCTACCATATTAGTGAAAAGCAATAATGAGTCATAGCTGCCATTAGCTTCAGATGAATGAGTCATTGGTATGCTGTACAACCAGCTGTCGATCCTGAGATACTCGGGGACCGCCCTGCATATAGCTAAGTCATTGTGTTAGCTTGGATAGATGGACTGCCCCTAAGATTGTGCATGTGTGTCTAGCTATGCATTATGTCCCTCGAGTCTCACGAGACACGCTGCGCACACCCTGAAACAGAACATCGGCTTGTCTTGCTTGCTTATTCAATATGAAACTCTGTTTTCTAAAGATGTTTCCAAACAATGTAATATGACTCTGCTAGAACTGCATGAAACGAACATAGGTAAAACTAGAAAGATCACTAGTAATGTAATATTTTATAACATGATTACTTAGTGTTGGTTTTAGTGAATGCTTGTTTTTGTTCAGTTGTTTTATCTCACCTGTACTTATAAAAGTGCTAACCCACCAACAGTTTACTTGCTTGCAGGTACTGGATCATCCGAGGGAGCGATAGGCGTGCCACAGTCCCTAAGACCCAGAATCCTGGTTTCGATTGTGCCCCGAGATTGCTATCTTATAAGGGGGCATAATGTATGGAACGAATGCCTTTGCATAAGAGAACCCAAGTCCATCGATTGTCCCAAATACTCTGTTGGTTAAATGCATTGCATTACAACGATGTCCCTTTCCACTGCTTACTCGATTGATGCGATGATAGACAACAAACAACTTAAACGATAAGGCCTTGTGCGGGCGCAACCCCAGGCTCGCACGGGATCACGTCCCGATACATCCCAAAGGGCCATCCCTTCCTTGCACTCGTGGGACAGGCGCGGTGATTCGCGTCCGGTGCACCGAGGCACGGTGATTCGCGTCCTGTTCAATCCGGCTACGGGGCGAGAGGGTGGTCCGGGCGGCCCCTAGGGGCCGGGGACGTGACATATTCTTCCCCCTCTTCTACCCTTATTGCAATATCACCACCCTCTCTTCCTTGCACCCGACACAACAATACCCCGACCACCATTGCCAATACCACCCGACCACCACGAACACCATCATTCGACCACCATCTCCCTCTTCTCCTCCCTCCTTGTTGTCGAATACAATAGATCCATACCCTAACCACCCTCTCTACTGAACCCGACCACACCACCATCTCCTTCCTTCCATCAACAACCCGACCACCACCCCCACCTTGTTGTGCTGATGTTCATGCAACTGTTGTTGTTGCAGTTTTGTTGTTGTTGTACTGCCTACTCCGAGCTGCCCCTTCAGTCGAGCACCACCCTAGCACCCCCACTAAGGCCAGGTGTGCCTCCCCTACCACCTACAGTCTCCGGAGATGGTCGTACCGCCGCTCAACGAGCCCCCTATTCCCGAGCTTCCAGTTTCGGTCCAGACTCGAGTGCCCTCCTTTGCGATTCAATTTCTTCCTCTTCGCTCAACAAAATTTCAATACAATTTATCTGGTATAATCGCTATCTAGCCCTCTTCTATCGCCTTTAAATAGTTGTTTTAGCTTGTATTAGATTGGTAGTTATTTGGGTGCCAAAATCAAGAAAAATAGTTTTATAAAACTTAAAAAAATATTTTGATACGGAGTTGGTTCCGTCAAACCGGACAATCTCGTCGCATATTGATTGCACCAAAAGGCGCGTACGGTATTTCCTGACATGTAGAATTTGACGAAATTTAATTTGGTCGCGTGTGCGCGACAAAATTGACCCATATCGATCAAAGGTCCCCGTATCAGCACTTTTGCAAATAACCCAAATACTTTGTGTGCACTTGTCATATTGTAACGAAACTGGCACCATTGGACTCGTGGCGTTCAAGTTTTCCTGTGACCCAAGTTTCCTCTGATTCTGAGGAAGTGACCAGATCGCCGTTTCGTGGGCCCCATAATTCGTTCCAACGGGCGTTTTTGTGATCGGCTCATCGAAATCCAAATATGGACAGACCGTTGAGTTTGTATCATTGTTTAGAAATTATTTGACCTATAATATGCTAAGTTTAGAGACCTTTATTCTTGGCACATTTTTCGGTGCAAGTCGGGCCCCACCTATGGATCCACTGTTGACTAGAAACTGCCTTTTTGCCCCCGTATCCAAATTGGACGTATGTATATTTCTTTTGAGCATCTCACTCATTTTGAGACTGTTAGTGAAATTTGTGACATCATCCGAAGATATCTGCTCTAGTTCCCTTCTTGTGCTGCTACTTCCTTGGCGATTTCGTGTTCGAAGCTTTACCTGGTTTCCAAGCAAGTATACCTTGCCTTGTTGTATTATTTAAATTCATTTAATATAATTCGCATATTTCTGCATTAAATATTATATAACTGTGCGTGTCCAAGAATGACTCGGGTGCAGTCGACGAAGGCGTTGACGTTAGGACCTGTGTTTGACCTAGTGTCTAGTGGACGCACCTAAAGTTATGGAGTTATCATTATGACTCACCAGGCCTTGACACATATTATTTCACGTCACAGAGTGAGTTCATGTAGGGATGCGAGCTTCATACTTGACTGGCCATCGGTGTGAGCAGCACGTGTGATCGTATTTATCATAGTTGTATAGTTCTTTAGTGACTTGCATTATAGTACGAGATGTCCACGTCGTATTCGCGACTTATACATTGGCATTGGGCGAGAAAGACAATTAGTAGGCGTATGGGACAGACATTTGGCTACCGTAGTTTCAGAGTAAACTACGGGGTTGTGAGCCTCAGTATTATCCGGTTATGGGCTATATGTTACCCGGTTATGGGCTATGTGTTACCCGGTTATGGGCGTATATGCTTGTCTATACATCAGGCAGAGGTTACTAGATGCACACTATCATGATCGGTGATGTAGTCAGCATATACTTCCGGCATCCAATTTACAGCTAATGCCAGGTACTTAGCCTCTGGGCTTGACGCTATGCTTTTTACCTTTTACCTACCCATACGTACCAAGGTTGTCTTCAAGTATATTTTACTTAGCTGGTAAGTTTACCTTCGAGTTTACACAATACTTACTTTATGGCATATACTTTTTTATCTTGTTACGTCCCTCTGGGGACCTGGCTCCCTTCTAGGTTATTTGAGCAGTTTGGATAAGGCTTGATCTGGTAGTGTGTTGGACATCCTTGCAGGTATCATTATATCTTTCCTCTATTACAGTTATGTACTATTTCCCATTGTGACTCTGCTATTGTAGCATAGTATTTATAGGCCTATATTATTCTCTTGGTCTATTCGAACGGCTGTATTATTGGGATGTAGACTAATGATGCGTACCATTCCCTTTTGTGATTTATTTATCATAGATTAAGATTTAGTTTAGTTGTTGCATGTTAGAATTAGATATTTAGCTTGATCACTTGACCGTGGACAGCGTAAGTGTACTTCGTCGGGTCCATTAAATTGGAAAGCCCTACGGAGTTGTACCAGCAGGCCATTGCCATGTGTCTGGTCTCACTTATTTTGGGACTGGGGCGTGACATGGTTTTAGTGGTGGCCAATGCAGGTCAGAGCATATCGTTCGGTTACGTCACTATACCAAACGAGCCTGCAATTTAGGATTAATGTTGAATAAGATCTCAATCCATAACTGATTTTAAAACTTCTCTTGTATTTGACTATCGCCTTGGACTTCAAAATTATATCCGTTCCTTTTTCTATCAATATCGTTATTTTTGTTTCCCATCTCTCCCTATTCCGAAGAGATGGATGCTCGTGCGCGGTATTTTCTCCAGAAGTAGATGTTCGTCAAGGCGGAAGATGGCATGATTGATGTATTATTTTATAGGAAGACGGTTACCCTTAGTAGAGGAGGTTGTGAGGTTCTTTCATGATACTAGGGCTAGTATAGAGTGTTGGCATAAGAATTAGACATAGAAATAGAGGCCTAGAACTAACCCTGCCTATTGTTTATGGTAGCATTGATTTGAAAGTATTTGAAGCTAGATAGATGGTTCAATTCTAATACTTTGGAATAACTTATATAATACACAGCTAGATGTTAGGGATTAGTTGTGACACATGGCTGTGATGCAATGAAAGGTATTATGACCTTAAGAAAATAGAACTTTATTTAGAAAGCCATAGTGGTTAATCTCTAATTTCCTGGTGACTTCCAGTATCAGACCTAGATTTTTTTTCACCCTTTAGATAATGATGATTATATAACTAGGCTAAAATAGATAGGTAGATTGCTAGATGTAACGCCCCGCTCCGCGTCGGCGTTATATATCAAGGTGAGTGGGCAGAACTTCGTTCTCTGATTCTTGCACGCCTTAATAATAACTTGAGTTTTTGCTTGCAATGTTTTCATAAGAGAATGATAGAACCTGCCTTGCATGTTAATGAACGAACTCACCTAGCTTGTCTTTGAATCAATGTCTGCTAAACGAGAATCCTGAATCGCCTGCTTATAGTGCATGAACATGTTCACTATCGTCTATGCTTCGAGAGAACCATACTGTGCCTGAACGTGTTCAATGATAAGTCGGATTGCCCCGCAACAACGAGTGTATTCTGATGGTTCCTCTCGTCTGCATACTAGAGTTTATTTGATAGTGTTCCATGCATTCGCACGCGGTCGGACAATGGCTTTTGGTGGAAAGCTGAACTGCATGCGTTCAAGCCACCATGGATCACAGCTGCCATTAGCATCAGAGAAATGAGTCATTGGTATGCTGGATTAACCGCTACCGATCCTGAGATACTCGGGGACCGCCCTGCATATAGCTAAGTCATTGTGTTGGCTTGGATAGTGACTGCCCCTAAGATTGTGCATCGTGTGTCTAGCCTTGCATCAGACCCTCGAGTCACACGAGACACGATGCGCACACCCTGAAACATGAACGGCTTGCTTGCTTGCATATTCAATATGAAACTCTGTTTCCAAACATGTTTCCAAAGCAATGTAATATGACTCTGCTAGAACTGCATGAAACGAACCTAGGTAAAACTAGAAAGATCACTAGTAATGTAATATTTTATAACATGATTACTTAGTGCCTGTTTGAGTGAATGCTTGTTTCTGTTCAGTTGTTTTATCTCACCAGTACTTGTATAAAGTGCTGATCCACCAACAGTTTACTTGCTTGCAGGTACTGGATCGTCCGAGGGAGCGATAGGCGTGCCACAGTCCCGAAGACCCGGAATCCTGGTTTCGATTGTTGCCCCGAGGATGCTATCGTATAAGGGGGCATAATGTATGGAACGAACGTGTGCCTTTGCTAAAGGAAACCCAAGTTGCCTCGATTGTCCCGAACACTCAGTTGGCTAAATGTATTACATTGCAACAAGTCCCTTTCCGCTGCTAACTCGATTGATGCGATGATAGCCAACTATCAACTTGAACGATTGGCCTTGCACGGGCGCAACCCCAGGCCCGTGCGGCATCACGTCCCCCGAAAGCTCGACTCGGGCCATTCGATTAGCTCCCCTTCCTCCCTCGCACCCGCGGGATGGGCACGGTGATTCGCGTCCGGCGCGCCGAGGCACGGTGATTCGTGCCCGGTTCGTTAATTCCCGGCCGCACGGGGCGGGGCAGGGCAGAGCGGCGGTCCGGGCGGGACCGGGGCGTGACAGAATGGTATCAGAGCGGAATCGATCTTCTGGCCCAATCCGTTGCTATGACTCTGAGATATTATCGATATGGTTTTGCAAAGTGCGTTCCATACAATAAGTCCATAGATATTCTCAAAGTGCAAAATGTTTCCTGAACTTGAATTGCTTGATTGTTTCGATTGAGTACGGCGAGGGACGGCACTATCGCTACTCGGGATATCGAGAAGTTTATCCTTGAAGTTTCGAGGACGAAACTTTTTGTTGGTTGGTAAGTATGTAACGCCCCGCTCCGTGTCGGCGTTATATATCAAGGTGAGTGGGCAGAACTTCGTTCTCTGATTCTTGCACGCCTTAATAATAACCTGAGTTTTTGCTTGCAATATTTTCATAAGAGAATGATAGAACCTGCCTTGCATGTTAATAAACGAACTCACCTAGCTTGTCTTTGAATCAATGTCTGCTAAACGAGAATCCTGAATCGCCTGCTTAGAGTGCATGAACATGTTCACTATCGTCTATGCTTCGAGAGAACCATACTGTGCCTGAACGTGTTCAATGATAAGTCGGATTGCCCCGCAACAACGAGTGTATTCTGATGGTTCCTCTCGTCTGCATACTAGAGTTTATTTGATAGTGTTCCATGTATTCGCACGCGGTCGGACAATGGCTTTTGGTGGAAAGCTGAACTGTATGCGTTCAAGCCACCATGGGTCACAGCTTCCATTAGCATCAGAGAAATGAGTCATTGGTATGCTGGATTAACCGCTACCGATCCTGAGATACTCGGGGACCGCCCTGCATATTGCTAAGTCATTGTGTTGGCTTGGATAGTGACTGCCCCTAAGATTGTGCATCGTGTGTCTAGCCTTGCATCAGACCCTCGAGTCACACGAGACACGATGCGCACACCCTAAAACATGAACGGCTTGCTTGCTTGCATATTCAATATGAAACTCTGTTTCCAAACATGTTTCCAAAGCAATGTAATATGACTCTGCTAGAACTGCATGAAACGAACCTAGGTAAAACTAGAAAGATCACTAGTAATATAATATTTTATAACATGATTACTTAGTGCCTGTTTGAGTGAATGCTTATTTCTGTTCAGTTGTTTTATCTCACCAGTACTTGTATAAAGTGCTGACCCACCAACAGTTTACTTGCTTGCAGGTAATGGATCGTCCGAGGGAGCGATAGGCGTGCCACAGTCCCGAAGACCCGGAATCCTGGTTTCGATTGTTGCCCCGAGGATGCTATCGTATAAGGGGGCATAATGTATGGAACGAACGTGTGCCTTTGCTAAAGGAAACCCAAGTTGCCTCGATTGTCCCGAACACTCAGTTGGCTAAATGCATTGCATTGCAACAAGTCCCTTTCCGCTGCTAACTCGATTGATGCGATGATAGCCAACTATCAACTTGAATGATTGGCCTTGCACGGGCGCAACCCCAGGCCCGTGCGGCATCACGTCCCCCGAAAGCTCGACTCGGGCCATTCGATTAGCTCCCCTTCCTCCCTCGCACCCGCGGGACGGGCGCGGTGATTCGCTTCCGGCGCGCCGAGGCACGGTGATTCGTGCCCGGTTCGTTAATTCCCGGCCGCACGGGGCGGGGCAGGGCGGAGCGGCGGCCCGGGCGGGACCGGGGCGTGACACTAGACACAGATTGCTAGACCCAATGTTTGGATGATGAGATAACTTGAGTACTACAATATAGCTTTTAAATCAGATTAGATGTAGTTGATTTTTTTGGGTTGCCAGTGTCTATTAGGCTCGTGGTTTCACCTTTGAAAACTTGAGTAGTTAAGCTAGTATTTGAGATAGAGCAAATGGATTGAAGGATGAGAGTTTTGATAGATGTTATAGTCTTGTGTTAGATAGTGAATTGTCTATAATGGATAGCAAGTTGTTACAAGATAGAACCCATGTAGCTTGGATGTGGAGTGTAAATAAAATATAGAAGTCCTATAGGAATGATAAGCTGAATATTGTGGATTACACATTAACTGCTTAGGACCAGGGATTTAGATTTTTGACTAATAGGGTATGAGCTTGTTGGAACAAATCCTTAGTAGTAGGTGATTATATAGGGAGTTGTTTTCAATTTACCCTAGCCGATGGATTTTCAGATTTTAGGAATAGTATTCTTATTATTATTGGTTATTTTTTATCTAGAAAATTTAGAATGATTGAATAATAATTATTATATATTTATTGCTATATAATTTAATAAAGGCTTATGTTGTACTTCATTACATGTAGTTCTTCTAGGAATTAAATTTAGTCGAGCTTCTAGACTAGGTATGACTGACTGGCTAGATTAGACTTGTTGCTGCTAAAAGCAACTATAAGAAGTTAGGTTGCAAAATTTTATTGTGGATACTATATGTTGATGACTTTGTACCTAGAAAAGAATGATGAGATAGTAACTATCTTAGCTAACAGAACAAGGAATTTAGTTACTATGTAGGCGGCCTTGAGAATTTTTGCTTCTTGGATTTTAGTGCCTAACTCATGCACCCCTTTGGGAGTGAATGTATGACCTTATCTTCCTAATAGAGAGTGGAAGATTCAAACTGAGATTTTGTTGTGGCACCCTTGAGTAATCTATGCCTATAGATGCTGATTTTCTATATGATGATTAACATGATAACAATGATGAGATAATTCATGATGGTGAGAAGATATTTTGAGAAGCAAATGCCTTAGATGATTAGACTGTACGTATGTGAAAGTTTAAGGTCAAGAGAATGGAGTAGGACTAAGTACCAATATGTATTTTTATATAAAAAAAATATTGAGTTCGTTGTTGGGGAGATAGATTTTTGAATTTCGAGGACAAAATTTTCTAAGGTGGATAGATTGTAAACCCTTTGACCCAAAATCTAGGTATAGAGATTAATTTAAAACTATTCTGGATTAATAATTGGAGTTATTATTTACCTCTTAAATTTTTGATTCAATTGTTGTACCTCACAGTTGTTTAAATATTTGGAGCACTACACTAGCTTTTGCCTACCAACAAAATTTACACCATTGACCTGGACAAGCCAATCTTCAATCCTGACCTTTGTGTCAGTCATAAACACACTCCTTTATATTTCATTTTAATCGCACAATATTCGTCACAAAATATCTAATTTTAAACCTAGACTTTGTACCCATGTTCGTTTCAATCAAAATTGGAGACACAATATCGACCCGTTTCTTGTAACCCAATTTATGACAATAATCTATTTTGAGTCTACTACGTCCATGATATTTTTGTTCCACCCAATTCAAATTTATACACTTCCAATTAATTAAAGAACACCATTGACACTAATTTTAACTAAATTGGTGCAATGACTCAACCTAACCCAAAACTAGACCCAACACCAACCCAAACCCCCACTCACACCCTCATGGTTCATACAAAATACCATACACTATTTTCTCCTACTACAACATGCTAAACACGACTTTTTTCCACATCCAATCCATTTTTTTCTCTTTGTGCAAGTCCTAAACTATTGGGAACTTTTGTGCAAATAACTAGCCATGTGTCCACCTCATATTGGTCGGAGCAAATGAAGAAAAACCCATTTTGGTGAGGCTTGACCGGTCACTCTTTTTTGCATGATACTATGCATCATCATCCAACCACACTCAATCCTAGCCCTCCATTCAAACCCCTACCTATCCCAACGACAGACTTCCTTCATGACAATACCCACATCCCTAGAAATAGGGGGCAGCCGACCCTAATCCCCATACATCCCCCTCTCCTCTCATTCATTTAATACTCTCTCTCTACCTTCCTTTATTGCTCCAATCTTCTTCTTCCTCCTCTTCTACCCTCACTACAACATCACCACCCTCTATTCCTCGCACCCGATAAAACAATACCCCGACCACCATTTCAAATACCACCCGACCACCACGAACACCATCATCCGACCACCACCTCCCTTTTTTACTCCCTCCTTGCTGTCGAATACAACAGATCCACACCCTAACCACCCTCACTACTGTACCCGACCACACCACCATCTCCTTCCTCCTATCAACAACCCGACTACCACCCCCACCTTACTGTGCTGCTGTTCTTGCAGCTGTTGCTGTTATAGTTTTTTTTGCTATTGTGATGCCGCCTCCGAGCCACCCCTTCAGTCGAGCACCACCCCAACACCCCCACCAAGGCTAGGTGAGCCTCCCTTACAACCTACAGCCGCCGGAGATGGCCGGACCTCCGCTCAACGAGCCCCCCATTCCCGAGCTTCCAGTTTCGGTCCAAACTCGAGTGCCCTCCTTTGCGATTCAATTTTTTCCTCTTCGCTCAATGAAATTTCTATCCAATTTCTCTAGTATAATCTCTATCCAATCCTCTTCCATCGCCTTTAAATAGTTATTTTAGCTTGTATTAGATTGGTAGTTATTTGGGTGCCAAAATCAAGAAAAATAGTTTTCTAAAACTTGAAAAAATATTTTGATACGGAGTTGGTCCCGTCAAAACTAACAATCTCATCGCTTACCGATTGTACCGAAAGGCGCATACAATATTTCCTGACTTGTGGGATTTGACAAAATTTAATTTGGTCGGATGTACGCGATGAAATTGACCCATATCGATCAAAGGTCCCCGTATCAGCACTTTTGCAAATGTCCCAAATACTTTGTACACACTCATCATATCGTGACGAAACTGGGGCCATTGGACTCGCGACATTCGACTTTTCCTGTGACCCAAGTTTCGTCTGATTCTGAGGAAGTGATCGGATCACCGTTTTGCGGGCCCCACGATCCGTTCCAACGGGCGCTATTGTGAGCGGCTCATCGGAATCCAAATATGGACATATCTTTGAGTTTGTATCATCATTTAGAACTTGTTTGACCTATAATATGCTAAGTTTAGAGACCTTTATTCCTGGCACATTTTTGATGCAAGGCGGGCCCACCTATGGACCCCGTGTTGACTAGAAACTGCATTTTTGCCACTGTGTCCAAATTGGACGTATGGATATATTTTTTTGAGTATCTCACTCATTCTGGGACTATTGGTAATATTTGTGACAACATCCGGAGATATCTGCTCTAGTTCCCTTCTTGTGCTGCTACTTCCTTGGCGAGTTCGTGTTCGAATCTTTGTCTGGCTTCCAGGCAAGTATACCATACCTTGTTATACTGTTTAAATTCTGTTAATATAGTTCATATATTTTTGCTTTAAATATTATATATCTATGCGCATCCGAGAATGACTCGGGTGCAGTCGACGAAGACGTTGACGTTAGGACTTGTGTTTGACTTAGTATCTAGTGGACGCACCTAAAGTTGTGGAGTTATCATTATGACTTCCCAGGCCTTAACACGTATCATTGCATGTCATAGAGTGAGTAAATGTAAGGACGTGAGCTTCATACTATTTCCCATTGTGACTCTGGTATTGTAGCATAGTATTTATAGGCCTATATTATTCTCTTGGTCTATTCGAACTGCTGTATTATTGGGCTGCAGACTAATGATGCGTACCGTTCCCTCTTGTAATTTATTTACCATGGATTGAGATTTAGTTTAGTTGTTGCATGTTAGAATTAGATATTTAGCTTGATCACTTGACCGTGGACAACGTAAGTGCACTTCGTCGGGTCCATTAAATTGGAAAGCCCTACGGAGTCGTACCAGTTGGCCATTGCCACGTGTCTGGTCCCACGTATTTTGGGACTAGGGCAATGGTCAGCTGGTGAGCTGGTACAGAAAAGATTGCATAGGCAATAAACATATATATGAACCAAGACAAGATCAAGTACAGGAACAAGTGTCATACCCCAGTCCCAAAATATATAGGACTAGACACGTGGCAATGGCTAGCTGGTACGACTCCGTAGGGCTTTCCAATTTAATGGACCCGACGAAGTGCTAATGCTGTCTACGGTCAAATGATCAAGATAAATATCTATTTCTAGGATATAGACATGTTCCCTGTCAAGCATAGCGCACAGCTAGTGACTACTGCCGGATATATCCACTAACATATAAGCCCATAACCAGGTAACTATGAAGCCCATAACCGGGTAACACTGAGGCTCAAGATCCAGTAGTTTACTTTAAAACTATGGTAGCCAATTGTCTATCCCATATGCCTACTAATTATCTTTCCCGCCCAATGCCAATGTACAAGTCTTAATTAAGTACAACATGGACATTTCGTATCTATAATGCAAGTCACGTATAAACTTGAATAAAACCAACTACGCTACAAACCAATACATGTGCTACCCGTACAGGTAGCAAATCGAGTGTGTAATCTCGTGCCCTAACATGGAATCACTCTGTGACATGAAATGATACGTGACAAGGCCTCAGAGTTATAATTATAAATCCATAATACGTTACTAGAAACTAGCTCAAACACAAGTCCTAAAAACGATGCCTTCGTCGACTTCACCCAAGGCATTCTCAGACTCGCACAGTTATATAATATTCAGAGCAAAGAATATATAAATAATAATAACTGAATTTAAACAGTACAACAAAGCAATGTATACTAGCATGGATCTCCAAATTGTGTAAGTACAAAGAACCTGCTCATGAATCCATGCTCGTGCGATCCAACTAGTCTAGATATAATAATATTAAATTAGCAATTACACTAATGCACACTAAATACGTACACTAGCACAACTAACACAAAGTCATTCTAGGGTTCAATGGCTTGCTAAGTTGCTTCACAATACAAGGTCACTAGTGTTATCCCTCTAGGTCTCTATACACAAATATATAATATTATCCTTTAATATTTGTAAACAACAAGTCAAAGTAGCACAACTACATAATAAAAATTATGTAAATCTCATGTTAGTCATGTAACCTCAACTTGTGCATTTATAAATAGGTTAGGGTCTCTCTTTTACATATAACCATCACCACATTCCTCTAATACTACATCACCCAAAATCCTAATAATCATACACTTGCACTAGCAACATCAAATGCACACAAGCAATATTCAAGTCTTGTCACCCCCACTTTTTAGCTAGAGATAATTTGGTAATTTGGCCTAGTTATTTAATTTTAGAAATATAATATTTATATTAGTGGGCAATGTATATTTATTTGATGCTTGTATTAGTTATTTAATTATTAGAGTGCTATATTTAATTAGAGACTTGTAGCATTTAATTTAGTTAGTGGACTAGCCTATTTAATTTGACTTGATATTAGTGGACCTAAATTAGACTTGTCATGACAAATAGTGAGCCAACATGGACTAGGTCCAATGAGCCCATTCCCACTAATTAACTAAGGAGAATTAGTTTAATTACAATTAGTGTAGAGACTTCCCAAATAGTCCTTCCTTAATCCTCTTCATAATTAGATGGAGAGGGGTAACTTGTTCATTGTACATTGCTTGGAGAGGGAGAACTTGGGGCCAGCCACATATAGGCCATTCTTCTCTCTCTCTCTGTCTCTCCTCATTTGAATTTTATTTTTGATCCAAATTCTAGATCCCCAATTTTTTATTTTTCTCTCCATTAGTTTTCTACACAATTCACCACCAATTCCTTCTCAAATTCATCACTCTTAGAACCTTGGAGCTTGGAGAAGCAAGAAGCATAAGAAGGAGGAGATTTGGAGCTAGAAATCATGTCTGGTTCGTGTCCAATTGTATTTTTATTGGGAATCCATCTCCCAATTGGTAATTTCTGAATTTTTCTCTCATTATAGCTTCTTAATCATGTATTTGAAAATTATTAATGACCCCATAGCATATGACTACCTATAGGAACAAGTTCTAGGCTATTTGGATATGTATTATGAGTTTTATGTGGTATTTTGTGTCAATTTTGGGAAAATTTTGAGATTGGCATATCATATGTTTGTCAATAGGTCAATTAGACCAAATTGACATGTGCTTGGTTGTATGAGACTAGTGTCGTGTCCACAATTGGATACGTATAGACCGTATCACGATAATTTGGCGGTATGGGTTGTTTTGGAGATTTTCTTCCGACACGGGGGTTTGAGCATGTCATATTTTGACACGGGTACGTAGATGAGTAACTAACACTTCGTGTTGCTTCTAATTGTGATTATATACTTGCTTGTGTCCTTCGAGATACGTTTGGTGGTATGGTAGAGCCGTATCGCAAGCGTATCATAGATTGAGTGTGATACGGATGTGGTGCACTCCGCGTGTTTGATACTTTGCATTTAATTCAATTTACCTTGATTATAACTATTAGAGTATTATATTTATAGTTGTTATATATATATATATATATATATATATATATATATATATATATATATATATATAGTTATAGTTATAGTTATAGTTATAGTTATATTTAATTTGAGATTTGTTGGTGGTCATAAGGAGAGTAAGGAAGTTCATGTGCACTATTAGTATTGAGATGTGTAAGCATATATAACTATATATATATGTGTATCTGTGTGTGTATCTGTGCTAGAGGGGGTATCGGGTAAGTAATAAGCAGCAGTAATAAGCAGCATCAGCAGCAATAAGCAGCAGTAATAAGCAGCAACAATAGCAATAAACAGTCGCAGCAGTAGTAAGCAGCAGCAATAGCAATAAGCAGCAACAACAGCAGTAAGCAACAGCAACAGCAGTAAGCAGTAGCAGTAAGCAGCAATAGCAACAATAACAAGCAGTAAGCAGCAGTAGTAAGCAACAGCAGCAGCAGTATAAACAAGCAATAAGCAACAGCAGTAAGCAGTAGCCGCAATAAGCAGCAACAACAGCAGTAGCAATAGTGTATAGCACAGCAGTGCATTAGAGATTAGGATGTATGTATCAGTTTAAGTTAATTAACATTGTTAGTTAGATATAATTATATATAAGTTAGTATATATATGAGGGTATATATATATATATATATATATATATATATATATATATATATATATATATATATATATATATATACACTAGTTAGCATAAGTATTAGTATTGGTTAATATTATTTCTAGTTTATATTGAGTTACACCAAGGTAATGAGAGTTGAGGTATCCTGAGGTATGGGTATTGAATACCAGATGAGTATGCTAGTTATGTTAGTTTGGTATAGTATTGATATGAGTTATGAGTATAAGTGCATATTAGTGTATAGTAGGGTATGAATGGCTAGTTAGTTAACTGTTAGATATTGGATTATCTTGTGATACCAAGGTATTGGATTTGTGTATCAAGAGGTGTGTGTAGGTGGTGTGATACCATATTTGGCTCAAAGCCAAGGTATCCACTTCGCATTAGTTTAGCTAGGGGTACTATATATTTTCATCTTGTATATATATATTATTGTATTTTTATATCTAATAATTTACGTATCTTATGATATGGTATAGTGTTGGTATCCTAGTATCCTAACATAGCTAGTATAGCCTAGTTACATAGTGTATGGACCCAATATCCTAGCGATGGACTCAATAACCTACAAATAGTTAGTTTGACCAAGTTTGACCTAGAGTTGACCTAGTTTGACTATTTGACTTAGAAATGGCTTTATGACCTAGAATTTGACTAGTTTAACTTATTTTTATTTCAAACATTGTATTAATGTAATATTCCATATATAGGAGTGTGTGATGCCAGTTCAGATACCGTTTTGCATCATTTATTCTGGACCACAGGTGAGTACATTCTCTGATAGTTTCCATTATTTGATAATTACTATAATGTAAGTATTTAGAAATGTTTTACTTGATTCCCACACAGTGGTTACACGGACTGGTACTATATAGATCCTGTTAGGAGATATCATCCCATTATCGTGTACTTTGGATACTCCTTCACATGTACTTTATCGTGTGTATCGAGTATTTTTTGTGCTCGTGTTCATTCGTGTACATTCATGTTCTTCGTGTACTCATAGTATATTCGAGTTTGTCACGTGTCGTGATCGGATCCATGAGTATTGGTTGGGGGCAGTGGAAGCGTTAGCTAGATATGTGACCAAAGCCTAGATAATGTTTAATGTTTAATGTTCAATGTTCAATTTTCAATATTCAATGTTTAAGTAGATAATGTTTATCCAACATTAAGTAGACAATGTTAAACCAAAACCGATCACATATTTAACTAGTCTTTCAAACACTTAGTATAGTTACGGTTCTTCACCATATTCTATTTTATTATCTTGTTCTATTTCATTGTGATCAGTGTATACCTTATTGCTCTTATTTACCTACTTTTTTATACCATAGTATGATATTGCTCATTGTTTCTCGTCTTGTATTACATTCTCTATTTCTGTTTATAGTCATTATTAATTAACTAAAATTGTTATTGGGTTGTACTTCGCTCCAATCCTGAATGGATATATTTTTCAGATGACTGATTAGTGAGGATGTGTCCCACTTACTACGGGTTAGTAGATGGAGTGTCACCTGAGGATGTAGTGCCAGATACTGAGGCCATTTAGATTTGCATATCTTGTAGTAATTGTTTCTAGTTATACTTTGGATTGTATTATTATTTTGAGTTCTTGAGTTGTGTTTAGAAGTTGAGTTGGACCTGTGATATATTGAGACTTGTATTTCTTTTTCTTCTATTCCATATCGTGCTTACATCTTCCTTTAGTTTTATATATGATTGAGTATTGACTACCCTTTATTATATCATCATATTGCTCCACCATTTGGAGTTGAGATGACATGACAGGTATTTTATATATATATATATATATATATATATATATATATATATATTGTGTGAATGTTAGATAGTATAGAAGACCGAGACAGCGTCTACCATCGATGCTGCGGTGTAGACTGGATGTACCTACGTACTCGTGCCCCTATACCGGGTGCGGGTCGTGACAAGTCTACATTTATTCTAGCATGGCACACTAATGTGATAAACTTGCAATCTTCATCCTACACATGTGCACAATTTATAACAACAAGAATTTAATCCTAACATAGTGATAATACTCTTTATTATATGGTATAAAACACACTCTAACACATGGCACTTAACATATATCAACTTGTGCAAAACCCTAGATAACAACCACAATATTAGGTCTTACACTAACAAACTAACTCATGCAATAATATACAACACTAAATTAACATGCCAACACAATAATATATTCTAAAATTATTATAATTATGGAGTTATTTAGAGTTTAAACAAGTGATTAGAATGAGGGATTATCTAGTTAACAAGGAGGTAGGATACTCATGGCAAGGTATCATTTAACTTGATGTATATGAATATTTATTCAACACTATTCAAGAAGAGGATGGACAACAATAAGTGATCATGTATATATATATATGAAGAGGAGAATAGGATGAAGAAGAAAGGGATGGAGACTTACCTAAGTTCTAAGTGCAATGGAGGAAGAACACTTGGAGAAGTGCTCGGGCTAGGGGGTTATCTTGGTTGGGTGGAGGGACTGTGCAGTCGGGTGTGGGTCCTTGCACAGTCGGGCCAGGGCCCGTGGAAGTCTCTCGAGCTAGGGATGAAGAAGAACAGGAAGCACAGCAGCAGTGACAACAACAGGAGCAGCAACACATATACACAACAACATCAACAGTATTTAGTAGCAGCAACAGTAGCAAATGTAAAGGGGGCAACAACTCTTTAGGTGGGAAGATGTGGAGTAAATGAAGAAGAAGAGGAGAGGAAGTATAACAATTGTAGAGAAGTTTAGATAGGGTTTTGGGGTTGGCCGGCTATGCTTTGGGAGTAGGGTTGAGTGTGTGTGTATGTGTAAAAATTAATGAGGGATGCGAGGGTTGAGTGTGTGAGTGTATAACCTTAATGAGTGATGATGAGGTGTTAGGAAAGGAAATGGTGAGGGGATGCCAGAACATACTTTTGTTTGACCATAAATGGGTAGTATTTAATGTAGGAAGTGAAGGATGATGTGAAAGAACAATTCCCTAATAGGTAAAAGCTGAAATTAATATTCAAATCGGTTTAAAAATGAGTTTTTGGTCATGAGGATGGTGTTTGGTATTGTATAGAGAGGAAGAATGATGTATAGTATTGTGTATGAGCTATGTGAGGGTGTGTGAAGGTTTGAGTTGAGTGTTTGGATTAGTTTTGGGCTAGGTTAAGTCAGTTGCTCAAAATGAATAAAAGTTTTGTCATTGGTGTTTGTAAAGATATTGGAAGTGTGTAGGGTTTTAATTGGGTAGGACACAAGTTTCATGGATGTAGTAGACTCATAGTAGATCATTATCATATATTGGGTTGCAAGGAACATGTCGAAGTTGTGTCTCCAATTGTGATTGGAACGGACATAGGTGCAAAGTTTAGGTTTGAGTTTAGATATTGTATGACGAATGTTGTGCGGTTAAAATGAAGCAAAAGAGAGTGTGTTTAAGAGTGACACAAAGGTCAAGATCGAATATTGGCTTGTCTAGGTCAAGGGTGTAAAATTTGTTGGAAGGCAAAAGATAGTATAGTGCTCTAGATATTTAAATAATGGTAAGGTGCAACAAGTGAATCAAAAATAAAAGAGAGAAATTATAACTCCAATTATTATTCCAGAATAATTCTAAATAAATCCCTAAACCTAGATTTTGGTGAGGGGGTTTACAACAAGTACTGACATAAGTAGAAAAATGGACACCATCCATCAATCACGGCCAATCAAGAAGTACAACTATAAATATTATAAAAATAGTATTTTCTTTATTGTAAATTATAAAATAAATACAAAGAATCCTAGCATAGGAATTGTTAGTACAAAAGAACCTAGAAAAGTATGACGATGGAGATCAAGTCGTGCAGCTTTGAAAAAAAAATTGCTAACTCTAGATCACTGGAAGACTTAGGCAGCAATTAGGATAAAAAAACACTCAACTTTTGATGGTTTGGGAATCATATCTCCTTATCTATTCTTACCGTAACGACTATGCGTGTATTCTCATGACTCATACCCTAAAATTCGGTATGAGTCGTGGGTACATCCAGCCTACGCATGTAGTGCCCTGCTTCCAGCGGTCCACTATGTAATACATGCGGCTTGTGACTCAGTTTTAGACTGAGTACCAGGATAACCTTACGACCTAATTGATTACGAACAGAATGCAATGAACATTTCCAACTGCTGAATCGACTTCTATTGAAATGAGTTCAAGAGTTTTTTTGTATGTGTTTCACTACTTGGTTTTGTTGATTTATGTTTTCGTGTTGCTTTCGATGATTTGGTTTTCATAGTTCGCTTTTCTCGCTTTTGCATTTATTTCGAATCGTAAGAGAAAGAGATCAAAGGATGCTAACCAAGTGTTGGTGCAATTTTAGGACGCATAACCATGGAGTAATTGCTGCGTGAGGCTTCCCTATTCTCTCGAGTTGATTCAATCAGTGAGTGGCTTCAGTCCTTTGATGAATCTTGTGTCTTTACGCCTTAATAAAAAAATCTCTAGTCTACTTCAGTTGCATGACCTTATGTTCAATGATACCACTATAACAAAGATAACATAAAAGAGATGGAAATTATATACTAAATTAATTAACTACTGCTTTACTTGTTTTATGAGAAATGAACTGAAATGCTTGAAATATAGAATTGCCACTATCGTATGATGTGCATAGTGAATACATAGAAAACCTCGTATGGCTGGTCCTCCTCCTGCGCTCTGTGCATGAGACCTCTTCTGGCCTCCCGTCCTTGATGCTAACATCTGCATCGTCAGCTCATGTCGCCTAGATGCGATCAATACTTCGTCGAAAGTTTGGTAGTTATGGCCCTCTATCAGTTGCTGAATCTCCAAATAAAGTCCATACTGAAACCTGATTGTCCTCTCTAATTTTGTTGCTACCATCATTGGAGCAAATCTACTAAGCCTGCAAAACTCTGCCATATAGCCATCCACCGTCCTTCCAGACTGCTTGAGATTGATAAACCTATATTGTAGCTCATACTGTGCTACTACTCCAAAATACTTAACCCTAAAATGGGATCTGAAGTTGTCCCATGTAATAGGTTGTCTTAATCCAACTTCTTCTGTTGTCCACCAATCTCTAGCAAGGTCCTGGAGTTTGAATTGGACCTAATCAACTTGTTCCTCAGCTGGAACCTTTGCCACTATCAATATCGTTTCTATACTCTGCAGTCAAACGTCTGCGGTAATGCATCCTCTGTGCCATCAAAATACTTAGGGTTGAGTCGACAGAACCTCACCGATGACCCTGAGTTTGTTCTAATACTCATTTCCAAGGCCGTCTGTAATACTTGAATCAACAAGGCATTCTGCTGAAGCTGCTGATGTTGTTGTGTCACCATTATTCCTCGTATAATTTCCACCAATGTTGGTGTATCAAGTGCTACTGGCACTACTGGTACAATGGGGAGTACTGGAATTTTTGGTATACGTTCCTCTTCGTGCTCCTCTACTGGTTCTACCCTGACCCCTCCAGGTACAGGTGTTGCCTCTCGCTCTGGACCAACGAATCCTTGTCCTGCTAAAATTGCTGGTTCTCCACCCACTGATGCTGGAGAATCCCTAAGGAAAATGACACAAGATAAATCAAGAACAAGACGAGAAAGGATCAAGGAATCAATGGTACTGAAGTCTAGCTGAGTTTCGAGGAAACAGATTCAGGATTCCAAGGAGGAGCATGTTTGATTGAGACATCCTATGATCAAGCCACCCCATAAGTCTAAAAATCCCAGACCTGCACGGGCCACCACTACAACCTTGTCACGCCCAGAACCATAATATTGGAGAGCGGAGGAATGACTCAGCCAACCACACCTTATGAAATACCGAAGCAAGCCGCAATATGTTAAAGTTGTCTAGAGACAAGGGGGTTCATACTACAATCAAGTCTCCTGGGTTCAAGAACTTATATTGTGTCACGACCCGCACTCGGATAATCGGGCATGAGTACGTGGTTACGCCCTGCCTACATCGCAGAATCGGCGGTAGAACGTTGTCTGGGTTATTTCTAACTAACTAACTAACATCTCAATAATATTATATGGTACTTGTCAATCATCTCAACTCTGAACGGAGGAGCAATATGGTATCTCACAAGTATAACTAATCTCAATCATAAAACAAACTAAGAAAGAATAATGCACGAATGGAATAGCGAAGGAAGAATAAGATACAACCCACAATCTGAAATAATAATACAAATTGTGAATCTCACCAAATAACAGTCTAATATAATCCAACACAAATAAACTAGACCTCATCGGGCTCTGCAACTAAGTCCTCCTGGTCTATAGGAGTATCCTCTAAAGGTACGCCGTACTGCGGCCCATAGAATGTGGGACACTGCTCTATAAGCCAGTCATCTGGAAAAATATATCTAGTCAGGATTGGAGCGAAGTACATACCTCTAAAAGCAGTTCCAATAACAAAATCGTACATATAAAACAGATAATAGAAATAAAATACAAAATCACAAAACATATGAATGAATGAACAATAGATATATAGTTAATGTACGAGAATATAGAACAATAATATGGATATCTGCAATATGATGAAGTAACTGTAATTTAAACTAGCTAATGTGTCTCAGAATACAAGTTTATTATGTGATCGGGTTGGGTGAACATGATCAAGTAAGACGATTATAAGTGAGGTATATAACCAGAATGTACATGATGTAACAATGGGGCTTTGATCACATAATCAACTCCTACTCTCCCACCCCCAACTAATACCGATGGATCCAATCATGACACGCTACGAACACAAAATATAACCACTGAACACGAGCAGTGGGTGTACCCGAATATCATAACCACCGAACACGAGCGGTTGGTGTACACGAATAAGCACACTGAACACGAGTAGTGTGTGAACACGAAATATAATTAATACCCAATGTACACGATAAAATACATGTACACGAGTACCCGCTGAACATGGTAGGGGATAACATCTCTTGACGGGATCCATGTAGTACCAGTACATGAAATTACTATATTGGGATCAAGTATACAATTCTAGAACATGCATATATACAATATTATGAATTAAAAACTATCAGAGAAATATACTCGCCTGAAGTCCTGAGCAAGGTATGTCTCTCGATGCCCAAGTTGGTGTCACACATACCTATATATGGTATGTTGCATCAATACAAGGTTCAAGAATAAAAATAAATTAAGTTGATGCAATTCTAGGTCAATAAATCATTTCTAGGTCAAACCAATGAAATCTAGGTTGCAAGATTCTAACACTAAGTCACTAAGTCAATACACTATGAAACTAAGCTATAGTAGCTAAGCTAAGATACTACAAGACACTCAAAAAGCCGTATCCTAAGATACGCAAGTTCATTTATATGAAATTAGTGGTTTAGATATATATACAAGTCAACAATTATAATACTATATCAAAATAATAAAATAGGATACCTTGGCCTTGTACCAATGCGTACCGCACCTATCTCGATACCCAAACTCAATACCTTGGGTATCGACCCAATACCTTGGTATTATGTCACGCCCCAGTCCAAAAAATACGTAGGACTAGGACACGTAAGCATGCTAGCCGTATGAATATGGCACTCCATTATATGGAAACCATAACACACGTACGCTGTAATATGAATAACAATTCACAAGTGGTATATATATATATGTCACAGGGCTGAACTAAATCTCATCCGCAGAAATCAATATAAACGAATAACCAATATCTATGATACTAGATCTCAATATAAAGTATCTAACGATGATAGTCGGGTGAAAACAAATCCACTACCAACTAGAATAAAGACTAAACAAGATAAATACAATATAAGTACAACCTCTAACCACCACGAGGCTCGAAGTGAAGACCTCCTCGGAATATAAGCAACAAGTCTGGATCTGCGCTCCTGCGAATACTCATGAACATCTATACTTGGAAAGGAACCAGGTCCTCAGAGGGACATAACAAGATACATAGAAGCATGCCATAAAGTAAATACTAAATAAATAAAGGGTTGCGCTAACCATCTAAGTGATATACAATTTGAGGACAACTTAGTACGTATGGGAAAGTGTAGGCTAGACATATGCTGACGTAATTCACCAATCGTCATGACTGGCTAGTATATGCCACATATGCCCCCTATAACACGGGCGCGGGAATATAATAACATCCAACGTTCTATAGAGTGTGGTATCTGCAAAAATTACCAAGTAACGTCCAACACTCTAAAGAACGTGGTATCTGTAAAAATATATGTACGTCCGTATCACTCCGTCGAGTACGGTGTCTGTATAAAGGAGGTGGGTGTCCCATACGCCTACTAGCCGTCCTCCCTGCCCAATGTAGATATTCAAGTCGTGAACACGACGTGGACATCTCGTACTATAATGCAAGTCTCTATAGAAATAAACACTAAGCTAAATACCGTTACACGTGTTGCTCACACCAATGGCTAGTCGAGTATGAGGCACGCGTCCCTACATAAACTCACTCTATGACGTATAATGATACGTGTCAAGGCCTGGGGAGTCATACCAATAACTCCACAATTTTAGGTGGGTCTTCTAGACACTAGGTCAGACACAAGTCCTAACGTCAACTCATTCGTTGACTGCACCCGAGTCTCACTCAGACGCGCATAGTTATATAATCTGAACAATAAACATGCAACTAAAATAATAATTGAATTTAAACAGTACAACAAGGTAAGGTATACTTGCCTGACAAGAGAGCTGCAAAATATAACGTCCAGATGTCAAACACCACGAGTCAGAAACTACGGCCTAAGAATGAACGTCTCCGGATGCTGAAATAAACATCACCAACGTTCCCAGAATAAGCAAAATATCTAGAAAATACTACCTTTTCGTCCAATTTGGACACAAGGGCAAAACAATAATTTTGGGTCAAAGCGGGCTCCACATGTGGGCCACTTTGCACCGAAAAGCGTGCCAGGGTTAACGGTCTCTAAATAGGACAAATTATAGGTCAAACAAACTCAAAATGTCAATACGAACTCAACGGTATGTCCAAACATGGATTTCGGTGAGCCGAACACAATTTTGCCCAAAAAGTCAACCGTGGGGCCCGCCAATAGGCGACTTGGTCAACTGTCTCAGAATTACGTGAAAATTGGGTCACAGGACCAGCGCAATACTACGAGTCTAGTGGCGTAAGTTTCGTCGTATTCTGACGAGCGTGCACTAAATGACGCGGAGTTTTGCAAAAGTTGTGATACGAAAATTTTTCGTGGATACGGGCTGATTTCGATGCGCACACGTGTCCGAATCAGTTTTCGCGAAAGCCCACACGTCTGGGTAACCGTGCGCACCTTTCGGTATACTTGGTACACGACGGGACGGTCCCGTTTTGCGGGGCGCGCTCCGTATCATAAATTTTTGTGTTTCAAAAATAGATCTTTATGGGTTTTTATCCTAATTTATTTATTCATACGACATCAAATAAAATAATATAATTGACAGAAAATAATCTAGGTTAGGTGGTCTTCGTATAGCAAGACGAAAAACTAAATTTGGATCTTTGCGGTGGGAGATACGAGTCCGTAAACAGGGGTGGTTGCAACAGATTTTCTAAGATCCCAAAAGTTGTTGTTTTTTCCAACTTGGTCGCTGTTTTCGCCTAGGGTTATGCGCTGTTCGAGGTCAACTAATATACAGATATGGAAGGGGGATAGATCGTGAACATACCGATGAAGACGGGGTCGAGTTTGGTCGAGCGAGGGCACGGGAATCGGGACGTGAACAAAGGTAAGTTGCTGTTCAGAATCTGCAGTGTACGCGCGACGTGTGGTGGTCGCGGCGGCGGCTCCGGCGGTCCAGGCGGCTGTGCGGCGGTGGAGTCTCGGCGGCGCGGTCAGAGGTAGATAGATGAAGAGGCGGTTTAGGGTTAGGGTTTAAGAACAAGTAACATATATATATATATAGAGAGAGAGATCGCGAGAGAGGGGGGGTACTCGCTGTGCGGTGTGGGGGTGTGTGCAGCCGCTGTTGTTGTTGTTTATATATATGCTCTAGCGGGCAGGTAGGTTAGTGTAACGGGTTAGGGTTATTGCTTAGCGGGTTTGGTTTAATAGCTAACGGGTATGGTTTTGTCCATAATTTATTTCTTCTTCTTTCTCTTGTTCTTTTATTTCTTTTTTATTTCTTTTCTAATTTATTTTCTTCTTTTCTAATTCTTTTTAATAACCTTATATATATATATATATATATATATATATATAGAAATTTTAGAAATTATATTAGTGCATACCATTAAGCTATCAACTGTCCACAGGGTCTCCTATATGGAATAAATTAAAAAAAATATAATTGCTCCTTAAATCCCTAAATGCACAAATACCTAGAAATAAAAATCAAATAAATTTTATTTCTTTTAATTAGCTAATAATTACTATAATTAAATTAAATAATAATTAAAATTAATTAATACGATTTTTAGAATTAGGGGTTTTACATATTACCTTAGTATCCCAAGGTAATCCAAAACAGTTAACATATAGCTATAACACATATATAAATAAAATCCCAAACTAATATATACTAACTATAAGCTAACATATACTAGCTACAATAATATATCTCAATACTATTAGAGAACTAACTATAATATAATACATCCATACCTACATAAATATATATAGCTAAATAGCTAACTATCAACATAGATTCATATATAACTAATTATATACTAACATTCTAACTGCTATACAATATCAACTAATACAACTACCAACACACCTAGACAACTAACCAATGTACGAACCCTCTAACTAACCAATTTAAGCTAACTACTCATAATCAAAAACCTCACTAACTAACTAATCTAAAACTGGATTGCTGGATACATGAAACTGACTGATACAATGAATATTAAACTACCACAAAATCTCATCTAAACAATATTGAAACTGATACCTTAACTGAAGATACTGAAACTGCCACACCTGTACTGTGCAGATACTAATACTGTGCTCGGGGAACTGCACAGTAGCTAAATGATGTGAACTTCCTGCCTCGAGTAGACTCTTGTGTTCACATCTCTGAGTTATTGCTGCCACTGAGTGCACAGCAATGCTGGCACCCCTTTGTTGTCTAACTGCCAGCTACTTTGTTTCAATGCTGCAGCTAAACTAAACTAGTTGTAGTTGCTGTGGTTGCAGCCACTGCTACTAGCTGTTGTACCTCTGCTGGTTTCTTCTCTGTTAAGTCACCGATGCACATCTCAGTGCATAACTTGAGCTGCATGGATGCCCGACCCCTGCTGTAGCTGCTGAAGCCACCTACACACAAAGTTGTGTACAGAACTGCACAGTGAACTGACTGTGCTGAATGTCGGAAAAAACCCCAAAATCAACCCGTTTTGTCAAATTGACGAGATACAACCTACACGTATCCAATTATGGACATGACACTAGTCACAAACAAGCAATCATATGTCAATTTCATCTATTGTATCAATTGACAAACACAACATGTGCCCATCTCGGAATTCTCCTAAAATTGACACCAAATTGTACATAACTTCCACCGTAGGTCTCCGATGAACCGAAAACCAATTCCTATGGGTAGTCTATGCATATGGGTTAGTTTCTCATGGTTAATCTCAGATCTAGAGTCTATTAGAAGGGGAAAAACTAAAATGTATCTATTAGAACTATCAGAGAAATGTACTTGCCTAAAGTCCTGAGCAAGGTGTGTCTCTCAATGCCTAAGCTGGTGTCACACATACCTATATATGGTATATTGTATCAATACAAGGTTCAAGAATGGAAATAAATTAAATTGATGCAATTCTAGGTCAATAAACCATTTCTAGTTCAAACCGATAAAATCTAGGTTGCAAGAGTCTAACACTAAGTCACTAAGTCAATACACTATGAAACTAAGCTATACTAGCTAAGCTAAGATACTACAAGACACTCAAAAAGCCGTATCCTAAGATACGCAAGTTTATTTATATAAAATTAGTGTTTTAGATATATATACAAGTCAACAATTATAATACTATATCAAAACAATAAAATAGGATACCATGGCCTTGTACCAATGCGTATCGCACCTATCTCGATACCCAAACTCAATACCTTGGGTATCGACCCAATACCTTGGTATCCCAAGGTAATCCAAAATAGTTAACATATATCTATAACACATATATAAATAAAACCCCAAACTAATATATACTAACTAAAAGCTAACATATACTAGCTACTATAATATATCTCAATACTATTAGAGAACTAACTATAATATAATACATCCATACCTACATAAATATATATAGCTAACTATCAACATAGATACATATATAACTAATTATATACTAACATTCTTACTACTATACAATATCAACTAATACAACTACCAACACACCTAGACAACTAACCAATGTACTAACCTTCTAACTAACCAATTTAAGCTAACTATTCATAATCAAAAACCTCACTAACTAACTAATCTGAAACTGGACTGCTGGATACCTGAAACTGACTGATACAATGAATACTAAACTACCTCAAAACCTTATCTAAACAATACTAAAACTGATACCTTAACTGAAGATACAGACACTGCTACACCTGTATTGTGCAGATACTAATATTGTGCTCGGGGAAATGCACAGTGGCCGAATATTGTGAACTCCCTGCCTCGAGTAGACTCTTGTATGCACATCCCTGAGTTGTTGCTGCCACTGAGTGCACAACAATACTGGCACCCCTTTGCTGTCTAACTGCTTGCTACTTGGTTTCAATGCTGCAGCTGAACTACACTAGTTGCAGTTGATGTGGTTACAGCCACTGCTACTAGCTGATGTACCTCTGCTGGGATCTTCTCTATTAAGTCACTGATGCACATCTCAATGCATAACCCGAGATGCATGGATGCCCGACCCCCTGCTGTAGCTGCTGAAGCCTCACACAAAGTTGTGTGCAGAACTGCACAGTGAACTGACTGTGCTGAATGCCCGATCCTGCTGTGGCCTCGAGTCCCTTCTACTGCCACTGTACTGAGCCTCCCTTTTGCCTGAGCACTGATGCTCTCACCACTTACTCACAAACCAACACAAACACAATACTACATAGCACTAATACTTCCTATATAATATAAATCTGTCTATATATATGTATGTATACACTCCCTCTATGTATATATATAACAATAGCTACACACACACACACACACACACACACACACATATATATATATATATATATATATATATATATATATATATATATACTCCTCACTCTATGCATGTCTCTATATATATATCAACACACATATAGATACATATATATACTCACACACATATAATCAAACACACACACACACACACACACACACACACACACACACACATACATATATATATATATATATATATATATATATATATATATATATATATATATATATATATATATATATATATATATATATGATATTCTATATAATATATGTATGTATGATTAGTGTATTCTAGTGTATATGTATGTAGCTAATATATACACTTAAATACACTAATCATACATAATATATGTATGTATGATTAGTGTATTTAAGTATATATGTGTGTAAGTGTATATAGTAATATATATATATATGCGCACATGCACATTTAGGAAAGAGGACAAAACACCAAACACGTGGAGTGCACCGCACCCGTATCACACTAACTCTATGATACGCTTGCGATACGGCTCCACCACACAACCAAACGCATCCCGGAGGACACGAGCATGTCTAATACACTAATTATGAATAATACGTATAGTAATTAGATTAACTACATGTCCGTGTCAAAATATGATATGTACAAGATCCCGTGTCGGAGAAAAACCCCCAAAATTTACCCGTTTTATCGAATTGACGAGATACGGCCTACACGTATCCAATTGTGGACATGACCCTAGTCACAAAAAAGCAATCATATATTAATTTGATCTATTAGATCAATTGATAAACACTTCATGTGCCCATCTCAGAATTCTCCAAAAATTGATACAAAATTGCACATAACTTCCACCGTAGGTCTCCGATAAACCTAAAACCAATTCCTATGGATAGCATATGCATGTGGGTTGGTTTTTCATGGTTAAATCTCAGATCTAGAGTCTATTAGAAGGGAGAAAACTAAAATATACCTATTGGGAGATAGATTTCTAATGAAAAGTCCCCAAATACAAAGTAGCTCCTCTCCTTGTATAACTTGGCCTCCTTCTCCTTGCTCCTTACTTCCTTCTTATAGATCCTTAATGTAGAAGCCTCCAATGAAGAATAGGGAAGGAATTTATGAAGAATTGGTGAAGGAATGGTGAGAAAATAAAGTAAATTGAAAGAGGGAAATTTTAGATCTAAAGGAATTAGGAATTGTGAAGTAAAATAATTTCTCTCTCCTCTAGCATAGCCAGCCATATACACCCCTCCAAGCAATATGAAATGTCTCATTTACCCTTTGGGGCCTCTCATGAAGAAATTAATTAAGGAGAAAAGATTCTACTCTAATGGTTTCACTAATTAATCCAACCTCCTAATCCATGGGCCTATTTCATGGGCTCAAACTAAACTCATCTAAAATATTAGTTCATGCAACTAATTAAATGGGTTAGGTCCACTACACAAGTCTAAAATAAATCTACAACTAATAATCAACAAATAATACAACAAATAATTAATCATGCATGCACAATATTTAAATATAATACATCCTAAAATTTAAATTACCCATATCAATTACCAAACAACCCTTGAATGAAAATATGATGGTGACAATCCTACCCACCTTAGAAAATTTTTGTCCTCGAAATTAAGGAAGAAACTAACTACCAAAAGCAAACAATACAATGCAAGAAAGAATTATACCTTACGGTTCGAACATATATGGATATTGCTCGTGCATCTCGGCCTCTCGCTCCTAGGTACTCTCTCTTGGCGAGTGATGCCTCCACCCGACGCGCACCAAATGAATTGTCTAGTTCCTCAACACCTTCTCTCTCTGATCCAGAATCTCCATTGGCTGCTCTGGATAGCTAAGAGTAGGGCCCACCTCTATCTCCGAGTGATCCAACACATGACTGGCATCTACCACGTACCATCTCAGCTGTGATACGTGAAATACGTTGTGCACTCCCTCCAGTGTAGGTGGTAAGTCTAGTCTGTATTCAACGGCACCGACCCTCTCATAAATACTGAAAGGTCAGATGAATCGCGGACTAAGATTTCTGCCTCCACCGAAATGAATTATGCCATGTGTCAGAAAAATCCTCAAGAAAACCAGACCGCCAACTTAGCACGAAACACAACCTTAGCACTCTAACAAAACAAACAATCAAACACAAGCAATACAAAATAAAAATCTATACCTCAAACTCCAAAGGTCTCCGGTGGCTATCGGTCTAATATCGCTGCATGTCCTGCGCCACTCGAAGTCTATCCCTGATAAGCTTCACCTTCTCGGCTGCATCCACTACCATCTCTGGTCCCAATAAAGCTCTGTCACCAACATCATCCCAGGACAACGGAGTACGATATCTCCGTCCATACAATGCCTCGAATGGTGACATCTCAATGCTGGCTTGGTAGCTGTTGTTGTATAAAAACTCTACCAAGTGAAGATGATCCTCCCAAGAACCTCCAAGATCCAAAACACAGATGCGTAGTATGTCCTCGAGAGTCTGAATAGTCCTCTCCGACTGTCCGTCAGTCTGAGGGTGATATGCGGTATGAACTTGAGTGGAGTGCCCAAGCTAGCATGCAAACTCCTCCAGAAGTGGGATATGAAGCGACTATCCCGATCCGAGACTATGCTTACTGGAATACCGTATAATCTGACAATCTGGCGCATATACATTTCTGTGAGCTTCTCCGTAGATGTACCCACTTTAAATGGCAGAAAGTGGACTGATTTGGTCAACCTGTCCACGATGACCCAAATAGTATCTTTGCCTCCTAGAGAACGCGAAAGTCCCGATACAAAATTCATAGTCACATGTTCCTATTTCTACTCCAGAATGGATAAATGATGGAGCAATCCACCTGGCCTCTATCTCTCTACCTTGACCTGCTGGCAAACTAAGCATCTGGACACGAAACTAGCTATCTCCTGCTTCATGCCATACCACCATACATGCTCCCTCATGTCTTTATACATATTATTGGCACCTGGATGCATAGAGTATTGAGAACGATGTGCCACCTGCAGAATCTCCTCGCGCAATGCTCCTCTCGATACGCACAATCTGGTACCGTGTCGCAATGATCCATCATCTGCGACGATGAAGTCTTCTGCCAGCCCAATCTGAACATGTGCTCTGATGCTCCTCAGAGACTCATCCTCATACCGTCCGTCCCTGACCCAGTCCATCAGCTCTTATTGTACCTGAAGTCCACACATCTGTGCTGCGACTCCAGGAACTAGTACCTCAATGCCCAAACTGTCAAGATCTGCCAATAAATGTCTGTCTCTCGTTAGGCACATAGCCATGGGGTACCTGCTCAAAGCATCCACGACTACGTTGGCCTTCCCTGGATGGTACTGCAAGGAAATGTCAAAGTCTTTCATCAGCTCCAACCATCGCCGCTGCCTCATGTTGAGCTCTTTTTGTGTAAATACATACTTCAAGCTCTTATGGTCTGTGAAGATCTCCACTCTTTCTCCATACAAGTAGTATTTCTATAATTTGAGAGCAAAGATAACTGCTGCCAACTCTAAATCATGGGTAGGGTAGTTCTTCTCATGCGGGCGTAATTGCCTGGAAGCATAGGCAATCACCTTCCCGTGCTGCTATAATACACAACCCAAACCCTTCCCCGATGCATCACTGTAAATAGAAAATCCTCCTACTCTTGATGGCATTGTCAAGATGGGAGCTGTAGTCAACCTCCTCTTCAGATCCTCAAATGCTAACTGACAATCCTCAGTCCAGATGAATTCCATGTCCTTCCTGGTCAGTCTAGTCATCGGCTCTGTAAGTCTGGAAAAGTCTTGAACAAACCTCCGGTAATAGCCTGCCAATCAAAGAAAACTCCTGATCTCTGCTACTGAACTCGGGGTGGACCACGATTCAACTGTTGAAATCTTCTTCGGGTCCACCGAGATTCTATCTCCTGTAATAACATGCCCGAGGAATTCAACCTTATCAAGGAAGAATTCACACTTTGATAACTTGCTATATAGCTTCTCCTTCCCGAGGGTCTCCAGAACTATCCTCAAGTGCTACTCATGCTCCTTTGTAGTCTTCGAATATATCATAATATTATCAATGAAGACTATAACAAACGGATCCAGGTACTGATGAAACACCTTGTTCATCAGGTTCATGAACACTGTCCAGGCATTGGTCAACCCAAACGGCATCACCAAGAACTCGAACTGCCTATAATGAGTCCTGAAAGTTGTTTTTAGGATATCTTCCCTCTTCACTTTCACCTGGTGGCACCTTGACCTCAAGTCTATCTTTGAGAATACCTTCGCTCCGTTCAACTGGTCAAACAAGTCATCAATCTGCGGCAACGGATATTTATTCTTGATAGTGAGATTGTTAAGTGCCATGTAGTCGATACACATACGTACCGACCCATCTTTCTTTGGTACAAAAGTACTGGAGTACCCCATGGTGATGAACTGGAACGGATAAAGCCCTTGTCTTGCAACTTATCTACCTGCTTCTTCAACTCCGCCAGTTCGCTGTTGTTTACTATATAGACGTGCTGAGATATCGGCTATGCGCCTGGTACTAAATCTATAAAGAATTCCATATCTCTGTCCGGCGGCAATCTCGACAACTCCTTTGGAAAGACATCCATAAAATCTGCAATCAACGGGTGTGGCAGCTCCTGCTCTTCTACCCAAGCTCCACAAAAATTGCTGTCACTACCATATTTTCTAGGATAGGGTATTTTAGTAATTTCCTATTTAATTAATTATTATGCTTGATAAATAATTAATTGTTGTATTATTTATTTATTGTTAGATATTATTTATTTAATTTAGACTTGTATTAGTGGACCTAACTAGTTTAGTTTGGACCCATGGACCAACATGAATTAATTAGTTAAACTTAGCCCATTTAGAAAGCCCATTGTTAAGGAGATGGATTAAATTAATTAAATCATTAGACTAGAAGCTTCCTTTCTTAATTATTTCTTCATGAGAGGCCCCAAGGGGTATAATGGACATTACATGATAACTTGGGGGAGTGAAAATAGGGGCCGGCCTATTTAAATAGAGGGGAAAATTCTCTCTCCTCTTTTTATTCCAAATATAGATCTAGAATTTCCCACTACCAAATTTTCTTCATTCCCACTTCATTTCCCTACCAAATTTCATTCCAATTCCTTCCCAAATCACCATTAGAGACTTGAGAAGCAAGGATCTAGAAGAAGGAAGCAAGGATCTACAAAAAGGAGCAAGGATCTACAAGTTGGAGGCAATTTTATCTCAATTGGAGGTTTCATTGGGAATCCATCTTCCAATAGGTACAATTCAGTTTTTCCCCTTAAAATAGCTTCTAAATCTGAGATTTAATCATGAAAAATCAACTCATATGCATATACTACCCATAGGATTTGGTTTTGTGTTCATAGGAGGCCTATGGAGAAAGTTATGGTGCTTTTTGTGTCAATTTTGGGAGAATTTCGAGATTGACAATTGTTGTGTGTGTCAATTGATCCTATAGATCAAATTGACATATGTTTATGTGTTTGGGGCTAGTGTCGTGTCCACAATTGGGTACGTATAGGTCGTATCCCAACAATTTGGTGATACGTGTTGTTTTAGGGTTTTTCCTCCGACAAAGGACTTTGTACATGTCGTATTTTGACACGGACACGTAGATCTATATTTGATACTTCGTATTGTTCATAAATAATATATATAACTTGCTTGTGTCCTTCGGGGTGCAATTGGATGTGTGGTGGACTCGTGTCACATGCGTATCCTAGATCTAGTGGGATACGGTGTGATACTCTCCATTTGTTGTGTATTTTTGTATAGATCTAATTATTTTGTGCTTTAAATTCTTGAGTTATAATTATGTATACATATATAGATATTATATATATATTAAAGTGTATTTATTATAGTGATTATTGTATCATAGATCTATGTATTATATATGTACTAATAGAATATATATTATGTAGCTTTCTTCTACATGCATTAATATATATGTTATAGTATATTGTATGGATATATATATGTATATGTTTATATATATATATATATGTATGTTAATTGGGTAATTATATTATTTAGATTTGTTGTAGGATTAATTATATATATATGTAAAGATGTATAATTATATGTATTCATGTTTGTGTGTGCATATGACTATGTCCTAATATGTACATTATTATAGAGGGGGTGTACTTATAGTTATTGGGTATTTATATATATAGATATATATATATATATATATTTATTTGGGTTATATATATATATATATATAGATATATATATATATTTAGTGGATTTATATATATATATATATATATATATATATATATATATATTATAGTTTTTAGCGACAGGACATTAATGACAGCAGCCGCTGTCATTAATGGAGGCGGGTTCAGCAGCAGCCGCTGTAGCAGTGGTGACATCAATTAATGACAGCCGCCACTGTCATTAATAGCAGCAGCAGCAGCGGGAAATGGTAGCAGCAGCGACGGCTGGAGCGGTGACGGTTGCAAACCGTCACCAAAGCAGCGGCAGCAGTACAGGATTCCACGGCATCAATGACGGCAGCTTCAGTGACAGCCAGAACTGTCACTAAAGGCAGTGTATCTGAAAATCAGTGTTTTTCAATACAGTTTCTATGACGGTTTGGCAGATTTTTATATATTATTTATATATTTATATATTTGTATATATATGTATATATATATATATATGTATTAATATTGAGATAACATATTATTATTGCTATATTCCTTATTTCTATAATATTAGTATATATTATATATTATATATGAGGGTATTAGTATATCAAGGTATTGAGTATTACCTTGTGGAAACCAAGGTAAGTGGGATACTCAAGATACGGGGTTTGGGTATCAAGATTGTGATTTTGTTGAGATACCAAGTTGGTTCAAAACTACGGTACCTATTTGATGCTGTAATTGATATTCTATATTACTATACATAATTGTTTGATATATATATGTATTGTGATGTTTACCTTAGAATTTACGTATCCGGAGATACGGTATCCTAATATTTTAAGATGTGATTTTTATGACTTAGATTTTAATATCTTGACCCAAGATTTTTGTGTTAGACTTATTGCAACTTAGAAATAGATAGTTGACCTTGGTTTGACCATAGTTGACCATAGTTAACTTAGAGTTGACCATAGTTGACTTTTGACTTAGAATTGACTTATTGACCTAGAAGTTGACTAGTTTAACTTATTCTCTTTTCGGGACCTTGTATTGATGTTGTATTCCATATCTAGGTCTTTGAGGCACCGAGTCAGACATCTGTAAGACTATTCATTGGACTTCAGACGAGTACATTCTCTGATAGTTTCTCATTTATGATATCCTCCATGTTCATTGTATCTAGTGTAAATATCCATGTTCTCTTGACACTATGGTTACACGGATTGGTATATCCGGATCTCATCATGAGATGTTATTCCTTGGTATATAGTGTATATGGTGCAAGTATTATTTCATTGGTTATCTTGTACAGACACCGATTTTCGGAAAGACTAGCTATCTTCTTGGAGAATCTCGTGCCATAGCATACCGTAGTTGGATCTACTATACCAGTCAAGGGTGGGGAGTATTAGTATAGATATGTTATCAATATTCCTATTGTATCAAGTACTGATTACTGAATAGTGTTGATCATACACTGCACGTATGATTAGCCAGGCCGCATTGTATCTTGCCTAAGTCGATCACATGTTAAGCTAGTACTCACATACTTAGTCATTAGTATTCTTGTTTCATTGGCATATTGTTCATTATTGTATTTATTTCCAGTATTTTCTTATTGTACACATATCTCTTGTATCTATTGTGCATCTTGTTTATCCACAGCTATTTACTGTTACATAGTTTTTATCATTGATTAGAACTGTTGTTAGAGATGTACTCTGCTCCTTTCCTGACTGGATATAATTTTCCAGATGACACCGAGGAGTGGTACCCTACCTATTATGGACCCCAGGATGTTGTGGGTTTAGATTATGAGACCCTGGCTCAGGAGGGACTTATCCCAACTGAGATAGTTGACCCAGGAGTTGTAGCTTCGTAGTATTCTTTTGTACTAGATTTGTCTCCAGCTTATTCCTATTATTTCTTCTGACTCATTGATGTATTATTTTAGACTCATGAGTTGTATTGTGACTATTCTATTCTTTATTTGATTCGTGCTCATTTCTATCTTAGTTTTGTGATTGAGTATATTATATTTTTGGTGGTTCATTATATTGTTAGATAGATTATCTAGACAGCGTTCTACCACCGATTCTGCGGCGTAGGCTGGGCGTTGTTTTCGACTTGTACCCTTACACCGGGTGCGGGTCGTGACAATTGCCTTCACTCTGCTCTGCTCCTCGGACAAACTCGAACTCTGGCTCTCTTGGCATCTGAAATAAAACTCTGTCTCCAGGACAATCGATACTAGCGTGATTTCCACTCAACCAATCCATCCCGAGTACTATATCGTAACTTGGAAGTGTCATTACGAGTAAACATACGCTCATCTCACGGCCTCCCAAATAAACTCTCTGGTTCTTACAGATATCACTGACCAGGATAATGCTACCCCCGGTCGTGATCTTGTAAGTCCTCGCCAACGGTTCAGACTCAAGACGATGCCTCAAAGCAAAAGATATAGATACAAAGCTATGGGAAGCACCAGAATCGAACAAAACATGACCTGGAAAGGAATCGAGATAAACTGAACCTGAGATAACATCGCCAACCGGCTCCTCCTCCTCGACAGTCAAGGAAAAAGCTCGCCCCTGTCGCTGCGCTCCACTCTGCTGCTGATGCTGGGCAAACAGCTGCTGCTGCGGTGGAAGAGGTCCTCTCTGCTGGCTCATTGGTAGTCTAGCGGGTGCCCTCTATGCCTGTCCTCTACCCTGAACTGGACGAGTTGGGACTTTAGGATAAGCCCTCAACCGATGATCTCCTGATCCATAAAATAAGCATTGGCCTAGCCTCATCTTGCATGCATCCCATCCTATCCGTGTCCTTGCTTCTTACAGAAAGTGCAAAAAATTGCTGCCCTCTGGATCTGATGCATCTACTGTGCCGGTGCTCTAGCTGGCCCGTGATATTGCTGCCTCTGGTGCTGGTAAGGCCTCTGGTGCTGCTGATGGAAATGAGGCCTCTTCGCTGGACCCGTGTTGGTGCTGGATCCTCCTGTGTCCCTCGGCCTCTTAGAGCCAAGCTCTAAGTTATCCTCCGCTCTCTGCGCCTGCCTGAGAATCTCCTCGAAGGTGGCAGTAGGATCTTCATTGGTGTGGGATTTAACCTCCCGGTTCAGGCCCTTCCTGAACTTTTTAGCTCTGCCTCTAGGGTTCTGACCCTCCACGAAGCGACCTAGTCGGCATTACTCTGTCGTATACTCGTCCATGACATACCTCCCTGGACGAGGTACTGGAACTGGCTCTAAGGATGTAAGAGCCACATTTGGAAATAATTTTTTCTTGAAAAGATCTTTGAAGGCTTCCCAAGTGAGTCCTTGTACTATAATCCTGGGGTCTGTCCGGAACCATGTCAATACAATATCGAACATCTCATACCCCGCTGCCTCTATCTGTAGCATCTCTGGAATTTACGCCAGCCGTAGGTTTCGTTCAATGTCCTCGATCTAATCATCCGCATAAAGGATCCCCTCTGTGCCTCTGAAGTCCTTCGGGCCCATCCTTTTGAAGTCTATGATGGTACCCAGCCTCGACTGCTGAGGAATAAACTGAGGTGGTACCGTCTGTGGCTGGACTATAGTAGCTTTCTCAACTGCTGCAAGTGCGATCTGGTGAGCATTCTCCACGCTCTATCGTAGGACCTCTGACTGTCGCTGCTGCGCCTCCATCATCTGCTGGAAGAGCGCGAACATCTGTGTCTGATCGACTGCATGTGGTGGAGGTGGAAGATCCTCGGAAACTGTTTGCCCAGTCCTCGGTACTGGAGGTGGAGCACCTCCAAAAGCTGTTGCTGATATGCCCACTTGGACCAGTGAAGCTGACCTCCTGAATGTAGGTGCTGGACCATCATTTGAGGGTGCTACCCTCATGGGTGATGAAGTGACTGATCGTGCTGTCGCGACAACTGATCACTGGGAATGCGTCTTCGACGGCATCCTGAAGATAGATTGAAATACGGAATCAATATTGAATATGATACAATATCATCAAAGAAGGACAAAACTATATTCAAAGTAAAGCAATATTCAATAGATAAGGATTTTAAAACAGATTTTTGGAATGTTTCCTAGTTGTGATTGAGTAAACTCTAAACCTAAATCCTATTTCCTAAAGCAAGCTCGTAGCAGTACTCTTGATGAGCACAACTACGAAATCACACTACTTGCGAATCTAGACCTGCATGGGCCACCACAAAAATGTATCACAACTCGTACCCAGATAATCGGGCACGAGTACGTGGTTACATCCAACCTACGCCACAGAATCGGCGGTAGAACGATGTCTGGGTCATTTCTAACTAACTAATATCTCAACAATATAATTTGGTACCTATCAATCATCTCAACTCTGAACGGAGGAGCAATATGGTATCTCACAAGTATAACTAATCTCAATCATAAAACAAACTAAGAAAGAATAATGCACGAATGGAATAGCGAAGGAAGAATAAGATACAACCCACAACATAAAATAATAATACAAATTATGAATCTCAACAAATAATAGTCTAATATAATCCAACACAAATAAACTAGACCTCCTCGGGCTCTACAACTAAGTCCTCCTGGTCTATAGGAGTATCCTCTATAGGTACGCCGTCCCGCGACTCGTAGAATATGGGATACTGCTCTATAAGTCAGTCATCTGGAAAATATATCTAGTCAGGATTGTAGCGAAGTACATACCTCTGAAAGCAGTTCCAATAACATAATCGAGTATATAAAACAGATAATAGAAATAAAATACAAAATCACTAAACATATGAACGAATGAACAATAGATATACAGGTAATGTACGAGAATATAGAACAACAATATGGATATCTGCAATATGATGAAGTAACTGTAATTTAAACTAGCTAATGTGCCTCAGAATACAAGTTCATTATGTAATCGGCCTGGGTGAACATGATCAGGTAAGACGATTATATGTGAGGTATGTAACCAGAATGTACATGATGTAACAATGGGGCTTTGATCACATAATCAACTCCCACTCTCCCACCCCCAACTAATATCGATGGATCCAATCATGACACGCTACGAACACGAAATATAACCACTGAACATGAGCAGTGGATGTACACGAATATCATAACCACCGAACACAAGTGGTTGGTGTACACGAATAAGCACACTGAACACGAGTAGTGTATGAATACGAAATATAATCAATACCCAATATACACGATAAGATACATGTACACGAGTACCCGCTGAACACAGTAGGGGATAACATCGTACACGAGTACCCGCTGAACACGGTAGGGGATAACATCTCCTGACAGGATCCATGTAGTACCAGTACATAAAATTACTGTGTCAGGATCAAGTATACAATTCTAGAACATGCATATATACAATATTATGAATTGAAAACTATCAGAGAAATGTACTTGCCTGAAGTCCTTAGCAAGGTGTGTCTCTCGATGCCCAAGTTGGTGTCATACATACCTATATATGGTATGTTGTATCAATACAAGGTTCAAGAATGGAAATAAATTAAGTTGATGCAATTCTAGATCAATAAACCATTTCTAGGTCAAACCGATAAAATCTAGGTTGCAAGAGTCTAACACTAAGTCACTAAGTCAATACACTATGAAACTAAGCTATACTAGCTAAGCTAAGATACTACAAGACACTCAAAAAGCCGTATCCTAAGATACGCAAGTTCATTTATATGAAATTAGTGGTTTAGATATATATACAAGTCAAAAATTATAATACTATATCAAAACAATAAAATAGGATACCTTGGCCTTGTACCAATGCGTATCGCACCTATCTCGATACCCAAACTCAATACCTTGGGTATCGACCAAATACCTTGGTATCCTAAGGTAATCCAAAATAGTTAACATATAGCTATAACACATATATAAATAAAACTCCAAACTAATATATAATAACTAAAAGCTAACATATATTAGCTACTATAATATATCTCAATACTATTAGAGAACTAACTATAATATAATACATCCATACCTACATAAATACATATAGCTAAATAGCTAACTATTAACATAGATTCATATATAACTAATTATATACTAAGATTCTAACTGCAATACAATATCAACTAATACAACTACCAACACACCTAGACAAATAACCAATGTACTAACCCTCTAACTAACCAATTTAAGCTAACTACTCATAATCAAAAACCTCACTAAGTAACTAATCTAAAACTGGATTGCTAGATACATGAAACTGACTGATACAATGAATACTAAACTACCACAAAATCTCATCTAAATAATACTGAAACTGATACCTTAACTGAAGATACTGAAACTGCCACACCTGCACTGTGCAGATACTAATACTGTGCTCGAGGAACTGCACAGTGGCTAAATGATGTGAACTTCCTACCTCGAGTAGACTCTTGTGTGCACATCCCTGAGTTATTGCTGCCACTTAGTGCACAACAATGCTAGCACCCCTTTGATGTCTAACTGCCAGCTGCTTTAATTCAATGTTGCAGCTAAACTACACTAGTTACAGTTGTTGTGGTTGCAGCCACTACTAATAGCTGTTGTACCTCTGCTGGTTTCTTCTCTGTTAAGTCACTGATGCACATCTCAGTGCATAACTTGAGCTGCATGGATGCCCGACCCCCTGCTGTAGCTGCTGAAGCCTCCTGCACACAAAGTTGTGTGCAGAACTGCACAGTGAACTGACTGTGTTGAATGTCGGAAGAAAACCCCAAAATCAACCCGTTTTGTCGAATTGAAGAGATACAACCTACACGTATCCAATTATGGATATGACACTAGTCACAAACAAGCAATCATATGTCAATTTGATCTATTGGATCATTTGACAAACACAACGTGCCCATCTCAAAATTTCCCCAAAATTGACACCAAATTGCACATAACTTCCACCGTAGGTCTTCGATGAACCAAAAACCAATTCCTATGGGTAGCCTATGCATGTGGGTTAGTTTCTCATGGTTAAATCTTAGATCTAGAGTCTATTAGAAGGGGAAAAACTAAAATGTATCTATTGGAAAATAGATTCCCAAAGAAAAGTCCCCAAATATAAAGTAGCTCCTCTTCTTGTAGATCTTGGCCTCATCCTCCTTGCTCCTTGCTTCCTTCTTGTAGATCCTTGATATAAAATCCTCCAATAAAGAATAGGAAAGGAATTTGTGAAGAATTGGTAAGAAAATGGTGAGGGAATGAAGGAATTGAAAGAGGGAAATCGTAGATCTAAAGGAATTGGGATTTGTGAAGTGAAATAATTTCTCTCCTCTAGCATGACCGGCCATATACACCCCTCCAAGCAATGTAAAATATCTTATTTACCCCTTGGGGCCGCTCATGAAGAAATTAATTATGGAGGGAAGGTTTTAGTCTAATAATTTTACTAATTAATTCAACCTCCTAATCCATGGGCCTATTTCATGGGCTCAAATTAAACTCATCTAAAATATTGGTTCATGCAACTAATAAAATGGGTTAGGTCCACTACATAAGTCTAAAATAAATCTACAACTAATAATCAATAAATAATACAACAAATAATAAATCATGCATGCACAATATTTAAATACAATATATCCTAAAATTTAAATTACCCATGTCAATTACCAAACTACCCTTGAATGAAAATGTGAGAGTGACATATTGTCTCAATCATTCAAACAAGTATCAATAACATAGAACACTTTAGAGTAAGCAGTAAGGCATCCTAAATGTCATATCAGAATGTTCTAGAGATCTAGAGATACATAATGATATGTCAGATACACAATCAAAAGTATATATGACAACGAGTCAGCTACAGTCTGAATATAATACAGTCATGTAGGGAACTAGTGTCCAGATTCTCTGGCTAACAAGTGCCGGTTGGCTAAATGCCCAAAAGATTATAGTTTACAAAAGATGAGCAGTGAAACAAGAAACCCACTCGTGACCCTCAACAACCATCCTTCGAGTGTGTGCCATCAGTGGGAAGAAGTAAGCTTGATCCTCATGTGCTGCCTCTAAACCTGGATATGCAAAACCAGTAGGGACAAACCCAAAATAGCAAGTACCATAAAGGAAGCATGAAATGAAGAAATAAGACCAGTTCTATAGCATGAGATGCGTGAGCCAACAATAAATGGCATATGTCCCATCCATGACATGATACCATACCCCTTCACCAAACAAGGACAGAAAGTGTCCTATCACATCAAGATAGAATACGTTCTTTGATTATGGTCAAGCTAAAATAATTCTACGTCCCTTGATTATGATGCGCAGACCTATGTACGTTTTACTACCTTTTGTTAATTTAAATATAACTTAGAAAATATGCAACATATAAATCTATATAGTTAGTAATAAGTACCTTAGACGTTAATGACCACTTTTCTAGGATGATTGTCTTAGACTATATGAGAGGGCGACTTCTAGTATACCTACAGAGGGAGGGGCTAGTTCTTTTTCGCATCCCTAGTTTTTTTTCGTATCCCTCTACAGCTCCATCGACGGATGAGCTCTGGATGACCGTTGTTGGTGGTCTTCAAAGGGGTACGTACTATGGTATAGGATCTTATGACACCTTTATTGTGATGCGGTCATCCAGGCCCCCCTCTGGCATTGTGTATTCGTCGCAGCCTTCGCAGGTGTCGGCACGATCCCAAAATAGCGTTGACCATTAGATTCCTGACCTGCATGACGAGTTGCTACGGAGGATTATAGAGCAGTCCCAGCCCTAGTCTAAGCCGCAGAACGATAATGTGATGATCACTCTACGTTTTGATGCGCTCGAGCGTAGCCTTATGGAGATCAGGATTCTTAGCTAGACGACAGAGCACAGCCTTACAGAGCTCAGGACTCTGAGCCAGATGAGAGAGCGCAGTTTGGCGACTCTGTTCACATCTATGGAGGATAGAAAGATGGAGCTGGAGGGGTCACGTACGGCCATGAGTGACACACTTGCAAGGATAAATGCGGTGCAGGATGTGATGAGTCGGTCTGTGGCAGAGAGCACTTCAAAGATGGTATCTGCCATGGATTCATATAATGCTCGACTGCTAGCATTGAATCAGATACGTCCTCCTGGTTCATCGGCATCGACACCGCCTCCATCACTGCCTCCTCCATCAGCATCGGTGATGATTTCACATGAGCAATATGTGTTCCTTCTATCCCAGATGCGCGACGATGCTCCTACTGATCTGTAGTACTCCTTGTTTGGACATATTTTATTGTGTTTGTGTGTATTAGTCCATTCTTGGGTCTTTGATGTATTTATTTCATACTTTTTATTTTATTCTGAGACACATGTGACACTTATTTTAAATTCATTTATCTACTTCTTGGGACATATTTAGTGTAATATAATTTATAGATTTATTTCTATGTGAGTTTAGTTTATTATTCATATTAACTATATATGAATTTACGGTGTTGAGTGTTCCACCGAAGGGGTCGACGAAGCCAGGGAATTCAACGGAGGGTTGCTCTGGGTCTATTTATATAAGCTATGATTTTATAACTGCAGGTAGAGTTTTATTGAAAAATATTTTATAAACTGCATCCTATTTTTTTAATTTTGTTTCCAGTTAGTGACGTTTTGCGACATTCTGTGACGTTCAACGACGTACAGTTACGTCATTAACAAGTATCGAAATATTGCTACTTGGTACCATGTACGTCGCTAGTACGTCGCTACACGTCGCTAACATACTGATATGGCAAAACTTGCCATGTAAGCATTGTTATAGCAAAATATCGCTCATAAAGTCGCTAATATAGTGAAATGTTGCGACCAAAGCATATTCTGCGACACCTTCTCATCGCAAATATACGTTGCTAAAGCGATGACTAGCAACATTTTTATTGTCAGCGACCATATAATACGCGACAACGTAAAAACGTTGCTAATTATGTCGCCAAATTATTTTAGCGACGTTAGTTTACATATTAGCGATATTTTTGGACATCTCTAATTTGTTTTATTCTGGTAGTGACTACCTAGGATACTATACTAACACTTCTAGGATACTATCTATGGGATAACTATCCAATTTTTTGACACTATCTACACAAGACACCAACTCCTATACATGACACTTATAAGATACTCAACTACCATGGTACTCAAGGATCTCCTCTATGCCTAATACACTAGCCACTAGGTGACTCATATTCTGAATATCTATGAAACTTGAGATACCACGTATCTAAACATAAATACTCCTCCTAACTTGGTATCTGGATACTATCACATGCACTAACACCTAACAATCACCCTAGGATACTCAACTATATTTGGTATCAATATAAACATATACAAATACTTCCTAGCCACTATGACATTAACACACTTGACACTGGTATAACACACAGGTACCATTCTACCCATCATGCAATTCTTTTATACATAACTACTCCCACATTCTAATACACTTGCAAATATACCCACACTTACTGAAACTTACTCCCACATAGGTTACCCCTCTTTTCTCACCACATGGAATACCTTCACTCTTACTCCCCATGATACTCCCTTACATACCCTACTAAAATATTATATTAATACACTTAACTAATACTATCACCCACAATAATACTCACTAATACTAGACTGCCATACTATACCTATCATCTATTACTTATCCCAATCCTGATATACCCTGGACACTTGCACTCTCTAGGCACTCTGGGTGACAGATACCAACTCATAACTATACTTGACTCATTCACTTAATACTCTAGGATACAAACTTGACACTAAACTATCCACTGATACACTATTGGTATTTCTAATACCTATACCCACTTCTTGTTACTCATGAAAACCTGCACGTACTTTACTTCTCCTCTCATGCACTCACTCTCACATCACTCACTGTGCATTTGGGCACACACATCTACACATACCAATGTCCAATACTCAACACATAGCACAAGTCCTATTACCTAACACAACACAACTCTAACACTAGCACACTCAGCTAAACACTTATGGCACCACTCTACCATTGTATACTCGCTGGTATATCTCAAGGATTAACATTCTCCTCCTTATGACACAACCAAGTATCAACACAATTAGAATATCAAAGCTCCATTAATATTCAACACAAATTTTATAATACTCAATTGATACATGGATCCCATAACTATATGAATATATATCTATCTAAAATATGCATGATGACATTGATACCAATACATAAAATTACCAATTGATATACTACTCTTCATCTTAACTCTCTTATTTTCTAGTACTATAGGTACCAATTACTAACTATACTCTAACACCTACCCTAGAACTATTGTTACAAATGGTACTACACTATGAGTTATTTACAGGCCTATACACTGATATCCAATGCTCATAAACCCAACCAGGAACCACTTTCAGACTCACAAGCTACACTCCCAACAATCAACACTAATACTCAACTTGACACCATCATATCTACAAGTTACCAAACTTATACACTATCCAAGGAAGCTGCCTCAGGAAATAATGAAGGTAAATTTTTATAAAAAACTAAACTAGAGGACTAAAGATATCTCTATCCTAAACTAGTAGAGGTGATGAAACAAAATTCAATGATAACAAGGTTGAATGATAGAGAATGTTAAGAACCAATTTAAGATACAATCTGATAATCATATAAATCTATCCAAAATTATGTTACCCAGAATCCTCGCAATGCCAGTAAGCAGAGATGCGATAAACTATATAGTTCATAACTAAAGTACATATCTCTATGATCATGTTGTCTAGAATATTTGCCTTGCCAACTAGCATGGCTGCGAGAACTCTAAATTCCATAACCAAGATAAGTATATCCAAAATTAGGTCTTTATGTCTTCGCCACGCCATCTAGTATGGCTGCAATAAACTCTAGACTTTATAACTAAAGTAGACAATTACCTTTCTTACTGTTCACATCCAAATATATCATTAGAATGTACTTTAATATAGTCTATAAAATTTATCTCGATACAAGGATCAAATTTAACAACAACATGTATAAAGGCGAATGTGAACGAAAGCAAGTGAAAATAGATTCAAAATAGGGTTTATAATAAGATTCTCTAAGGTCATCCCAGAAATATTTTAAGAATTTTCTAATCTATGATTGAGTACCATACTTCTTGTAATCCATCAATTATATTTTATTGTAGGCTGGTACGTTTAAGCTTAAGTACTACAACGACATCGCAATATTTGCGAAGACGAGACCTCCATGGGCCACCATAAAAATGTGTCACGACCCGCATCCGATGATCAGAGCACTAGTACATGACTACGTCCAGGCTATGCGCAGTATCGACGGTAGAATGCTGTCTAGATCTTATTAGAATCATACTAATAAAACTAGTTCTATTATATACTTAATAATAATATTCTAAAGGAAGAATGAATAAGGAAGATAATACAAACAAAAATCCAAAAAAAATAAAACTAGAACATGGTATGAAAATAAGAAACACTAGTCTATAACTCTTCAGTTGTCACCTTATGATCCATGGTGCAAGAGCAGTCTCAACTATAGGATCACTCCGGAGTCCATGAACATAAAGCACAACAACAACTAAAAATATTATCTAGTTAGGATGGAACGAGTACAACTCCAATAGCAGTTCCAATTAAATGATAAAAACTATAAAATAATAATAGTAAATATAATACATGATGAACAGTAAAACTAAAAAATCATGACGAGGCGAGTAGGATAAACTAGTAAATTTTAGTCATGGCATGACAAGTAGTGAACGATAAGTAGATAGGAACAAATGGCATATATTGTCACGTCCCGATCTTCCGCAGGCAAATCGGCCGTTCCCGCTAGGCGGGAATCACCCTCGCCAGCGCTCCCGCGGAACGATCGCTTGACCCATCCGGGCGTGATGCCGCATGAGCGTGAGCCACGCCCGTGCAAGGCCGTGATTCATTGGCTGTGTCACGCCCCGATCCCGAAAGGGTCAACCGTCCTCGTCGGATCCTTTACGGAACCGATTCGTCCTCGCTTGGGGCGTGATGCCGTGCGAGCCTGGAGTTGCGCTCGCATAAGGTAAGAACTTGCAGTTTTAGGAACCCATTTTGAAATAAAATTGATAAAACACATTCACAGAGATTTGAACACAAATGCGGAAGAAACATGCTTTTTCATTGATAATTCAGAGTAATTTACATAGAGTTTACACTGATGCGCCTTCTCGGCTATTTGAATAGCATTACAAAAAAATAACTCAAAATGCAGGGCGCGCTCCGTCAGATAGTCCACGTCGTTTGTACATTACGTCCTTGTATAGATTGAAGTCCATGCCTCCAAAATGAACTAACTCCAGCTATACTTCAAAATAGAGGTGCTTCTAACGTCTCCTCGCTATGCTCTAGCGTTACACCGTCTGATTGCCTGAAATAGTTGCCACAACGTGGGTCAGTACTCAACTTGTACTGGTGAGTGGGATAAACCCACTCGGCTAAATCGACACTAGCGTGTTAGGGGCGAGCATGCATTAAGATAACTTCTATAAGGAAGCAAGTAAAATCGATTCATATCAGTTGCATGTTTTGAGAGGAATGAAAATAACATTGAATCCAACCACTACACCGATTGCTTACTCAATCGATGCACGCCTTCCCTGCAATGAAACACAAGTATACTTACCATCTACACAAGATAATAATTAGCATGCGTTCCATTCTTTACGGTCATTGGTGTGATCGACACCTTAGGGACATATTTCCAAGCATTAGCGGCGCGCCCTATCAGCCCGGGTAGCAAGCCCTGCTGGAGGTCCCGCTAAGCATCATGACTAGCACGAATCAAATATTTCCCTCTGGATCGATACGGTTCCAGTGCCCCAGAAAACCGTTTCGAGGAAATGCCAAACCTTGTGCACAAGTTGTCCCAGACCATGCAAATGCATGAAATAATTCATATATCATACAATGCATCGAAATAAACAGAAGAAGTAAAGCATCACATATATATCTCATGCAACAGTTCATATTTTCTCAAGCGGTATTCCGATTTTGGTACCCCATGGGTCCAAACTCTATCCGAGGCACCAGGCCGCCACCAACGACCAACTTTCTTTTCTTATTCCCAAGTTTATAATGTGTGCAAGCATATAATAAAAATAGTCTACAATTTCCATGTTCCTTTCTTAGTGGCTGGCATGCCTGTGGCTAAGAATTTCCTAGGTGTCCAACCGGGCATCATCGAGTGAACGTTTGAAACTTAGAGATGTTGGCGTGAAAAAGTAGGAAAGAAGGGACCAAATCACTCACTGGTTAAGAGAAAAGAGGCTGAAACAAGGAATCTCGCTAGCGACGATCAAACGTCAGTTACGCCGACCTGAAATAGCACAAGCACCGAGTTAGAAATCTTGCCTATCCTTCCTTGCCGAACTTCCCAAAATCCAAGCTCCAAACGATAAAACCAGCAGCGAAAACCAAGCAAATCGAAAGCAACACCAAATCAAAATCCTAAAGCGGCAATCAAGAAAACCAAGCAACCAAAACACGAAAACTATTGGACTCGTTTCAATAGAGGCCTTTCCATGAGTTGGAAAGGATCATCATATTTCGTCCGTGGCAAGAAGATGCCGAGATCTAAGTTATGACTCAGACGGACTAGCCACAAGCCCAATCACATAGTGCTCGTCCCGGTCGGATCGGGATTTGAGGCAATATAGGCTGGCGGTAAGAGTTCTAAGCCACAGAGTCGCATAGATTGTCCAAGTGCAGTGGAGTCATGAGCGCATAGGCGATCGATAACAGGTTCACTGAGTCGACAATATAGCGGAAGCATTGAAACACAAGTTAAAGTAAAGCAACTTTTTTATTGATATGAACAAGTGTTACAGGCGGCGTATAGCCGAGATTACAAGTTGCTCAAGCCTCTCTCTCTCTGATACAGTAAAATCGTGACAAGTGGCTACAATTGTGGATTGATTGTATAGGCGATGTTCAGGCGATGTTCATAATATTATGTCTTGTATATGTGCTTATGTTCCGGACGCACCGTTGCTTCGGAGTGATCTCCACGCCTAAGCACGCACGTAGGAGGCATCCGCACCGAACGAGGCTCTCCCGCACCCTGCATACAAACTGGTGGATTATCAGTACATTGAATGCACTGGTGGGAAAGTTACTCGCCCGCTCGACAAATCCAAACACGTAATACAGGTTCCGTGTACAACTATTAAGTTGTCTTTCTAGTTGCCTTAGGATCAGTTTTATGCAAACATTGAATAGCCTAACGTGTCAGGCAGTGCGCCGTACAATATGAGAGGAAACAAGGCGAGACTTACCATCTTACCATTTTACCTTCCCTGTCCAAGGCAAATATTATAAATCTGAGCACGACAAGTATAAGCATTCAGGGGCAATAACATATGCAAATACGAGAGTCATTTTAACATAATCGTTCAGGTGTTTAGTTGTTCATTGATGCGATGCAGTGACTCGCACGCGGATAGCTGCTAAGCGAGGATGACTTATCTATATGAACATGAGTCGCTGGCATAGCCATAAAGGACCGTTTATAGTCTTGAACAAGGATGGAAAGCAACAAAGATTCGTTGGTGGCTGTAGGCCATCTTGTCCAGATGCGTGAGACTATCGTGCAGTTCCATCCGGATCGGAACGGTCCCAGTGCCCCGGTGATCGCCCGTGGAACCGAATGACCTTGTTTCCAAGTTGTCCGCGACATGCAGGTCAGGGCCATTCCAAATCTATAACTTGATATGATAATCCATGATTCGTGATCTGAACTGAGCGTTTGCTCAAAGAGCTGATATTCGTGGATTTGTTAACATGATTCTCAGTTCAGATTGATGTGATTATCATTCAGTTGCACGTGACATGATTCTCGTTCAGTATTCGTTTGCCCTGATGCGTGCCCCTGGTTCGGGGATTGCCTTGGCGACCCAACGGTCCCGGATACTTGCAGGTTCATTCAGGCACGGAACGACTACGTAGTATTCTTTCGGGGTTTGGATGAAAATATGGCAACATATAAGTAGACAAGCATGCGTTTCTAAGGAACGTAAGCAGCACGTTTGCTCGGGCCCGAAGGTAAACTGAGAGTTAGATCGTTAGGGGACTTGGCACGCGAGGGTCTGAATATAAGCAGTATTTCAATTTCCATGTTCTAGCATAAGCAATACAAGTTAGGATTATTCCCTTAGCTCGGTGCGTTGGATTTATTAGCATGCAGGGGGTGAATCACCTAGCGACTAGCATAAATATTTCCAGATTTTATGTATGCTGGCTAAGAAAAGACAAGTTCACCGTAGCCACCCACCTTAGCGATGATTCACCTCGGTAGAGCGATACGCCGAGAGAGCCTCTAAAAGCCTAAGCTGAATTCCTGTAGGGACAAGTCTGGATATCCTTTGCTTCTCGTTTGAGGCAAAGCGGGTCGGGACAGTTGCACTATTGCCATTTGAGACGGCAGTCCGCTTGAGCGAAACGGGGTGTTACATCCTACCCAACTCAGAAAAAGTCTCGTCCTCGAGACTTACTGAGGACAAGCAGTAATCTAGGGTTGTGGCAATCCTAGACAAGTCATTGTACTTATTTATTTGGATATTCACTTGCATAAGCATCGAAGTCGGCATATCGCTTAGTCTGGATCGTGCGCACTTTCGAAGTGCACTTCTAGCGTGAGCACGTCAACCAGCTTAGTGATAGCGAAATCTTAGCACTCGAGTTTTACCTTTTCTTAAGTCTTGGATGGTGCACTAGTTCAAGGCGTCCCTCGAATAGATGCATTCAACCAAACTTAGAGTTAGTAAAATCGGACAAGCTACTAGCGATACTCTCCAGGGTTCGTACAGGTTGGCACAAAGGCCACTCGCAACACATCAACATACAACCAAGCATATCAATCAAAATGCATTTTAAAAGTATTTAGACTTATTGTTGGAACATCCCATCGAGGCATTGAGAGAGAGCGTGCACATAACCCACGAACGAGCTTTCGAAACTGAGATAATCGAATTGAAATTCAAAGGCATAGAAGCCAGGCTCTGATACCAACATGTCACGCCCCGATCTCCCGCAGGCAAATCGGCCATTCCTGCTAGGCGGGAATCACCCTCGCCAGCGCTCCCGCGGAACGATAGCTTGACTCATCCGGGAGTGATGCCGCACGAGCGTGAGCCACGCCCGTGCAAGGCCGTGATTTATTGGCTGACGGTATGAGTTCTAAGCCACAGAGTCGTACAGATTGTCCAAGTGCAGCGGAGTCATGAACGCATAGGCGATCGGTAACAGGTTCACTGAGTCGACAATATAGCGGAAGCATTGAAACACAAGTTAAAGTAAAGCAACTCTTTTATTGATATGAACAAGTGTTACAAGCTGCGTATAGCCGAGATTACAAGTCGCTCAAACCTCTCTCTCTCTGATACAGTAAAATCGTGCCAAGTGGCTACAATTGTGGATTGATTGTATAGGCGATATTCAGGCGATGTTCACAATATTATGTCTTATATATGTGCTTCTGTTCTGGACGCACCGTTGCTTCGGAGTGATCTCCACGCCTAAGCACGCACGTAGGAGGCATCCGCACCGAACGAGGTTCTCCCGCACCCTGCATACAAACTGGTGGATTATCAGTACATTGAATGCACTGGTGGGGAAGTTACTCGCCCGTTCGACAAATCCAAACATGTAATACAGGTTTCGTGCACAACTATTAAGTTATCTTTCTAGTTGCCTTAGGATCAGTTTCATGCAAACATTGAATAGCCTAACGTGTCGGGCAGTGCGCCGTGCAACATGAGAGAAAACACGGTGAGACTTACCATCTTACCATTTTACCTTCCCTGTCCAAGGCAAACATTATAAATCTGAGCACGACAAGTATAAGCATTCAGGGGCAATAACATATACAAACACGAGGGTCATTTTAACATGATCGTTCAGGTGTTTAGTTGTTCATTGATGCGATGCAGTGACTCGCACGCGGATAGCCGCTAAGCGAGGATGACTTATCTATATGAACATGAGTCGCTGGCATAGCCATAAAGGACCGTTTATAGTCTTGAACAAGGATGGAAAGCAACAAATATTCGTTGGTGGCTGCAGACCATCCTGTCCATATGCGTGAGACTATCGTGTAGTTCCATCCGGATCGGAACGGTCCCAGTGCCCCGGTGACCGCCCGTGGAACCGAATGACCTTGTTTCCAAGTTGTCCGCGACATGCAGGTCAGGGCCATTCTATATCCATAACTTGATATGATAATCCATGATTCGTTATCTGAACTGAGCGTTTGCTCAAAGAGCTGAGATTCGTGGATTCGTTAACATGATTCTCAGTTTAGATTGATGTGATTATCATCCAGTTGCACGTGACATGATTCTCGTTCAGTATTCGTTTGCCCTGATGCGTGCCCCTGGTTCGGGGATTGCCTTGGCGATCCAACGGTCCCGGATACTTGCAGGTTCATTCAGGCACGGAATGACTACGTAGTAGTCTTCCGGGGTTTGGATAAAAACATGGCAACATACAAGCAGACAAGCATGCGTTTCTAAGGAACGTAAGCAGCACGTTTGCTCGGGCCCGAAGGTAAACTGAGAGTTAGATCGTTAGGGGACTTGGCATGCGAGGGTCTGAATATAAGCAGTATTTCAATTTCCATGTTCTAGCATAAGCAATACAAGTTAGGATTATTTTCTTAGCTCGGTGCGTTGGATTTATTAGCATGCAGGGGGTGAATCACCTAGCGACTAGCATAAATATTTCCAGATTTTATGTGTGCTGGCTAAGCAAAGACAAGTTCACCGTAGCCACCCACCTTAGCGATGGTTCGCCTCGGTAGAGCGATACGCCGAGCGAGCCTCTGAAAGCCTAAGCTGAATTCCTGTAGGGACAAGTCTGGATATCCTTTGCTTCTCGTTTGAGGTAAAGCGGGTCGGGACAGTTGCACTATTGCCGTTTGAGACGGCAGTCCGCTTGAGCGGAACGGGGTGTTACATCCTACCCAACTCAGAAAAAGTCTCGTCCTCGAGACTTACTGAGGACAAGTAGTAATCTAGGGTTGTGGCAATCCTAGACAAGTCGTTGTACTTGTTCATTTGGATATTCACTTGCACAAGCATCGAAGTCGGCATATCGCTTAGTCTGGATCGTGCGCACTTTCGAAGTGCACTTCTAACGTGAGCACGTCAACTAGCTTAGTGATTGCAAAATCTTAGCACTCGAGTTTTACCTTTTCTTAAGTCTTGGATGGCGCACTAGTTCAAGGCGTCCCTCGAATAGATGCATTCAACCAAACTTAGAGTTAGTAAAATCGGACAAGCTACTAGCGATACTCTCCAGGGTTCGTACAGGTTGGCACAAAGGCCACTCGTAACACACCAACATACAACCAAGCATATCAATCAAAACGTATTTTGAAAGTATTTAGACTTATTGTTGGAACATCCCATCGAGGCATTGAGAGAGAGCGTGCACATAACCCACGAACGAGCTTTCGAAACTGAGATAATCGAATTGAAATTCAAAGGCGTAGAAGCCAGGCTCTGATACCAATATGTCACGCCCCGATCTCCCGCAGGCAAATCGGCCATTCTCGCTAGGCGGGAATCACCCTCGCCAGCGCTCCCGCGGAACGATCGCTTGACCCATCCGGACGTGATGCCGCATGAGCGTGAGCCACGCCCGTGCAAGGTCGTGATTCATTGGCTGGCGGTAAGAGTTCTAAGCCACAGAGTCGTACAGATTGTACGAGTGCAGCGGAGTCATGAACGCATAGGCGATCGGTAACAGGTTCACTGAGTCGACAATATAGCGAAAGCATTGAAACACAAGTTGAAGTAAAGCAACTCTTTTATTGATGTGAACAAGTGTTACAGCGACGTATAGCCGAGAATACAAGTCGCTCAAGCCTCTCTCTCTCTGATACAGTAAAATTGTGCCAAGTGGCTACAATTGTGGATTGATTGTATAGGCGATGTTCAGGCAATGTTCACAATATTATGGTTTATATATGTGCTTATTTTTTGGATGCACCGTTGCTTCGGAGTGATCTCCACGCCTAAGCACGCACGTAGGAGGCATCCGCACCGAACGAGGTTCTCCCGCACCCTGCATACAAACTGGTGGATTATCAGTACATTGAATGCACTGGTGGGGAAGTTACTCGCCCGCTCGACAAATCCAAACACGTAATACAGGTTTCGTGCACAACTATTAGGTTGTCTTTCTAGTTGCCTTAGGATCAGTTTCATGCAAATATTGAATAGCCTAACGTGTCGGACAGTGCGCCGTGCAACATGAGAGGAAACACGGCGAGACTTACCATTTTACCTTCCCTGTCCAAGGCAAACATTATAAATCTGAGCACGACAAGTATAAGCATTCAGGGGCAATAACATATGCAAATACGAGAGTCATTTTAACATAATCGTTCAGGTATTTAGTTGTTCATTGATACGATGTAGTGACTCGCACGCGGATAGCCGCTAAGCGAGGATGACTTATCTATATGAACATGAGTCGCTGGCATAGCCATAAAGGACCATTTATAGTCTTGAACAAGGATGGAAAGCAATAAAGATTCGTTGGTGGCTGCAGACCATCCTGTCCAGATGCGTAAGACTATCGTGCAGTTCCATCCGGATCGGAACGGTACTAGTGCCCCGGTGCCCGCCCGTGGAACCGAATGACCTTATTTCCAAGTTGTCTGCGACATGCAGGTCAGGGCCATTCGAAATCCATAACTTGATATGATAATCCATGATTCGTGATCTGAACTGAGCGTTTGCTCAAATAGCTGAGATTCGTGGATTCGTTAACATTATTCTCAGTTCAAATTGATGTGATTATCATTCAGTTGCACGTGACATGATTCTCGTTCAGTATTTGTTTGCCCTGATGCGTGCCCCTAGTTCGGGGATTGCCTTGGCGACCCAATGGTCCCGGATACTTGCAGGTTCATTCAGGCACGGAACGACTACGTAGTTGTCTTCCGGGGTTTGGATGAAAACATGGCAACATACAAGCAGACAAGCATGCGTTTCTAAGGAACGTAAGCAGCACGTTTGCTCGGGCCCGAAGGTAAACCGAGAGTTAGATCGTTAGGGGACTTGGCATGCGAGGGTCTGAATATAAGCAATATTTCAATTTCCATGTTCTAGCATAAGCAATACAAGTTAGGATTATTTCCTTAGCTAGGTGCGTTGGATTTATTAGCATGCAGGGGGTGAATCACCTAGCGACTAGCATGAATATTTTCAGATTTTATGTGTGCTGGCTAAGCAAAGACAAGTTCACCGTAGCCACCCACCTTAGCGATGATTCGCCTCGGTAGAGCGATACGCCGAGCGAGCCTCTGAAAGCCTAAGCTGAATTCCTGTAGGGACAAGTCTGGATATCCTTTGCTTCTCGTTTGAGGCAAAGCAGGTCGAGACAGTTGTACTATTATCGTTTGAGACGGCAGTCCGCTTGAGCGGAACGAGGTGTTACATATATCATCAAGTATGAACTAGAACAGCGAATAACTGCAACTATCTAAATGTTTTGAAATACTAGTTCGTTATATGATCGGCTTGGGAAACACGGATCAGGCTCAACCATATATGATTAACTATGCACAAGATATATAATAGGGTTCAGGCAAAACCATATATGGTGAGCTATACACAAGTATAAGATCAGGCTAAACCATACATGAAGTGTATGGTTAGCTATGCACAAGTATATAGGGTATGATCATATAACCAACTAATACTACCATGCTCCCGATTAGTACAATGGATCCAAATCATGACACGTTATAATACATAAATTACGATGCACGATCTATAATACGAGCACGATGATCACAGTCTATATAATCACTAAGGAAGACTGGAATCCAAAATATACTAATCCGTGTACCATCGTGTCAGAAATCAAGTATAATATCACTAAGAACATGTATCATAGTAATCATCAAGTAAAGGAAACTATCAGAGAATGTACTCGCATGTGGTCCTGGACAATGAATATAAATCAGTGTTTGAACTGGAGTCTGAGGGGCCTATATATGAATTTCTATGTAAATAAGTATTTTAGAATCATAAACAAGCTTAACTAGTTCTATTTTAGGTTTCTAGGTCAATTCTAGGTCAATCGAATAAAACTAGGTCAATACCTATTTTCGGGTTCACAATTACCTATTTGGTTGGTCTATGTAGCTATATTAGCTAATACTACTATCTATAAGTTTTCTAAGTCAATACCCTATAGGTTTAGGTATTCTAGGTATCATATACTATATGCATAACAATTTAGACTCATAAATACTAATATCTCACAATACCTTAGCTATTTACCCAATACCTTAACCCGTATCCTAGTATCTCACTATTACCTAGAACAATACCCATTACCTAGCCCATATCCTAGACACTTACCCCGTATCCAAGATAGTACCCAATTTTTATCTTAATACCTTGGTACTAACTAGGATATCTCACTCTCAACTTACCTCAATTACCTACAACCCTTGATACTTGAGTACCATGGTACCACACTATCTCATGGTACCCAAAGTATCACAAGATACTAAGGTATTCCTATTACCTACACTAGCATGCTACTCCTTACCTAACACTCAAACTTACCATGCTCAAAGACACTAGAGTGTCGTGATACCAAGTACTAAGGTATTCACTTACCCTTACCCTAGGCTCAATACTCAGCTCACTAGACACTAACCTAACTCTCCACTAGGATACACCAACCCTTATGATACCAATTAGCTCAACTACATATCAACTCCAAGGTATCAATCCCAAACCACGTGATACCAACACAACACACATACTAAGATACTCATTACAAAAACAAGGGATACTTGGGAATATCCTACTATCTGACTCTGATATGATGATACCCATATCGCAAATCGATCTTAGAAAATACAGCTGCCCGACTAAGCTGATCAAACAAGTCATATATCTTGGACAAGGGATAGTTGTTATTAATGGTCACCTCATTTAGTGTATGATAATCAACACATAAATGCGATGTTCTATCCTTCTTTTTAACAAGAAGCAATAGAACTCTCTAAGGCGATCAACTAGCATGAATGAATCCCTTGGTCCTCAACTCCTCAATCATCTCGTACATAATATTCAACTCCGATGGTGATATCTTGTAGACTCTTTTTGAAACTAGCCCTACCCCTGGAATCATATTAATATAGAACTCTACGTCTCGAACTGGTGGTATTCTTAGAAGCTCATCAGAAAATACATCAGGGAACTCACAGACAACTCTGGAAAATTGTACCTTCGCGGCTACTGCCATCCTCAGGATAACTGACGGAGACTCTACCTCGCCTCTCAAAAATAAGAACCCATCCTCATCTAGGACACAAATGATAACCTTGCTGGCATAGCAATCTATCATTGCGTGTTGAGTACTCAACCAATCCATTCCTAGGACGATATCATAATCACCCATAGGAAACTCTATCAGTCTCGCGGGAAACTCTCTCCCGCATACTATAACTCGACACGAGACATAAACTCTATCTACTACCATGAGACCGTTACCAGTAAGTATATTCAACCTTACAGGTAATGACTCGGGTTCTAAACTAACTCGTGTTGCAAATCATTCAGATATAAACAAATATGATGCACCAATGAACGAGAATGGTACCTGCCACCAATCTGCAGTCCTAGAGATCCCTAGTTCCATCACCTACGATAACCTCTCTAGCTGCTAACGCCTTCTCCAATGTGAGCGTGAAAGTATGACCCTGCCCTCTAGGTGTTGGTCCCATCTGCTTCTCTCCTCTCTGCCTAGCCTGAGCCTGGGCCTACATATACTGCTGCAGCCTCTACTGTTGGAACGTCTGGGACTGCATCAGTAAAGTCCTCTGGGACTGATGCTGCTGAACCGATGCTAGTGCCATAAATTGTGGGACTGCTGGCTGGACTGAAGATGATCCAGCTGAAGTCCTCCGGAGATATGTACTCATCATGTGGTCTGCTCCACCACACACCAAACATAAACCATGTTCCAAGCGGCACTCAAAAAGAATATGGCCTAACTTCTAATAATGGGAACAACCAACTGAAGAAGACTGCCTCTGTTGCTGAGGATGCTTATGAGAAGACTGTTGAAACGAAGCTACAAGTGCTACTCCCCTTGGAGGCCCAATCGTCAAAGCTCAAACTACTGGGGCCGGTACTGAAGACTGGGAATAAGATCCCCTCGATGCATGAGGCCTCTTCTGGACCCCAACCCTCTTAACGATCCTTTAGGAGGTGTACTCATACCTCCTCACCGCTCTTATCACGGCATCGAAAGTCTGGAACTCATGCTGCTCTACCACCAAAATGATCTCCAGATAAAGTCCCTGCTAGAACCTCTTAGCTAGGTCCAACTTGATTGCTATCAAGGTGGGAGAAAATCAACGAAGCCTACAAAAGAGATCAAGGAGGAACATAATAGATCAAGGATCAAATTGGAGGAACATAATAGATCAAGGGTGAAAGCAGATGACAGGTCAAGGATCAAAGATATATAATAGTACGAAAGAGATCAAGGAGGAACAAATAAGGCTTGAGACATCTATGAAGGATCGTTTAGAAAACTCTAGAGGGGGGGGGGGAGGTTAATAGAATGTATGGAAATACATCCAATTCAAAATTATACTAAGTAAAGGAGTTACCAATTAGCAATACAGCAGCAATATAGCAAGTATATGGATGTAAGTAAAGTTTAGAATCACAAACTCCAAACACCGAGATTTTTATCTTGGTTTCCCTCGTAGAGGACTAGTCCAGGCCTGAGTACTCTTGCTCGGAGTTAAATCCACTATCAGTGAAAAGGCAAGCTTTGATCTAAAGGGCTTGCGACTTCGTACAGATGCGAGCTTTGATCCGAAGAGCTTGAAGTCTTTAGACACTGGTGTGACTAGATTTGAATAACCAAGCTTGTACAACTCAAACACTTCTAATTGAAACTGCACTGGTACTTAGAAGAATGAGAGTTGTCTTGGAAATGAAGAAGGTTAAAAGCTCTTAATGAATAGAGAAGATGAAGATTGAATGAGTGAGTAGAGATGGAAAACTTTTCTCTATTTATAGGCTTTTCTGGGGCAGATTTTGGGCAGAACTCGGTTCCTTAACATTCAAAATTTCAAACGTTGAAGCCATAAAAATCGGGTCAGCCATCTGACTAGGGATTCTCGTTCTAGTGACCGAGTTTGGGGCGAGTTCGGGTAGAACTCGGACCGAGTTCGATTGTCTAAATTTTAGAATGTTCCTGGCTGGTTTTGGCTCATTTGAGGAACAAGTTAGGTTCTTTAGGTAGGCTTATTTGAGTGGACTTTGGGTTGGGATTCAACTAGTGCCAAAGTGCGATCCGACTCACATAAGTCCTAGACTCAAAAAATAAAAAGTATATAATAATAAATATAAAAATGACCAGACAAAAAGTAGCATAGCCTTGAGATGTAGCAGCTTCCATGATGTAGTCTCCTGTGATATTATTTTGGCAAAGTCTTCTGTTGTATCCCATTTACCATGTATCAATTCATAGTTTAAGCTAATTATCGAAATACGGTTGACTGAGACCAGATGGGCCAACAATCTCCTCCATTTTGATAATTAACAAAACTGCGACTGATATAGCAAAACTAAAGTAGAGGATGCAATAGCAATAACTACCCCACAATAAGAGCGCACATTCAAATTTGATAAAATTTGAGGGGTATCAATGTGCCTTCCCAGTTGTCACTTCATCGAAATGGAGTAGCTCCCCCAATATAACATGGAACAGCACAAACATTTGAAAGCAAGTGAAGTAGGAACACATAGATAAATATGCCAAATATTTATAACAAACCAACATTATATGAAGCATGATAAAGATTTGCATAATGAAAATTAGATAGGAAACTTAAACTGATACAAACTAAAATAGTATTCAAATATCAAGTATATGCCAAACAACAAACTACATAATAAAATCTAGTACAACTGAAAGTTAACATCTAATAATGATTATCATCACCAAGCTAAGCATCAAATCTCTGTAACACTACTGATTATCATCATCATCATCTCTAATGGTAGGATCACCGGTCTCAGCAGAACAGGTTGGATCATAGCATGCAACAACTGGATCGAAGAATCTTTAAGCATCTCGATCGTCAATTCGATAGCCAGAAATTGATGGATCACGAACCATAGCAATCAGTCCTCCAGGGTGATGAGAAAAGATGTAACACATGTCCATCAAGGTGATGGAAACAACTTGGAATTGGAGTGTGGTATACGAAAGTCCATAAATCGATGTCGATTGTCTTCCAGTCTGAAATGATCTTGAAGCATGGTATTGAGAGAATCTAGTATGATAGGAGGAGTAGGTGGAGCATCATCGTGACCAAGAGATGGGTCAACTGGAGGTAATGGATTAGTATGAGTAGGCTCCAAGATAAGCAAGGTCAACAAGGAGTGGACAATCGCCCATAAAAATTTCAAAGTAGTCAAAAATGAATGGCAAGTATATAGCGTAAAGTAAGTTACACGGTTTCTTACGACACCGTTCCATGGCTTCAATGATGATCTTTGGTAGACTAAATTGGATACCAAAGTATAAATGATAAAGAGCTGACAATTCCAAATTTGTAATTTGATCAGTTAAAGTTTGTTTGGAAGGATGACAGAGAAAACCATACGATGTAAATCATAGAACCATTTGTTCAGATGTTTGGCTCAAAGTTGTCCGGGTGGACAAAGTTTAGGTGCACACAAAGAGTCTTTAAATGAATCAAGAGTCATGTTTTCTGGAAATTAAAATCTGGTGATGTCACAAAGGGCGTTACCATCATTTGGAACATGAAGTATAATACCCAAGTCAACATCATCAAATTCAATTGCAATACAACCGACTCGTGGTCGAATAGTCCCTTGTGAGACTGATAAGTTGCAATAGAACATCCGAATAACATTAATATACACCCGATTTCTAGTTACAATAAGATCTTCTAAACAAAGAGTTTGAAAAGTAGATAAATAAGTTGGAAAATAGTAAAATTTAATGGATTTTCAGGACATATGGTCATATCAATGAAATCATCAAACCACTCTATGGATTGATCAAGAGAACAAAATTTAGATTTATCAAATTCACCTTTATCAGGCATGGAAAGGCTGAACAGAGAATGTGAAACTTCTTCTTGAACATTGGAAGAAGAAGCCTCTCCAACTTTTCTTTTCTTCTTTGACATTTTAGGTACCATTGAAAGAAATAGAGAGAAAGGTGAAGATTATACCTGAAACAAATAGTTGATAATTGAAGATATCTTTGAAATAAGCTTGGATCTAAGATTTGGAGGGTAAAGAAGCTTTAAGGAGGGAAATCCAATAGTTAGGGTTTTGAAAAAACTAGAGTTTTGAATGGAGGAGGAGATGTTTTCGGCTGCTGGTTGGTGTATTACATAGATAGAAGATGATAAGTAGGTATACATAAGGAGTGGGGTCCAAACAACTCAAACCTGGAATACAGGTATCCGAGTTCAGTCAGAGTTCTTACGAAACTCTGTCCGGGATCCTTTGATCCTTGATTTGTTTTGTATAAATCTTATTATTTATGTATAAAGTTGCATGTTTTAACTTTTGTTAACCAAAATTTAGGGTTTTGGATTCAAAAAAAAGTAGTTACTAATATTATTAATCAATCTTTATTCGATTAAAGTATTAATTATCTTGGGTTAGCTGTAAGGGCCAGATTCCAGCTAGCGGTGGTCCTAAGACTCTTAAATATCGTATCGCTTAAGGTTATTTATGCCTCTTGGACAGAAGGGCCCTTTCAGCTTGTATCTAAATAATATTTATCTTTAAGGAACGTAGATTAAAAATAATATAAATAAATTATTGTAAATATGGATAATTTATCATATTTGGTTGATATCTTTTGGCATTACCATAATTGCTTGATATCATATCTTTTGGCATTTATTCTCTTAATTTTCATCATTAAATGTCAACATTAATTGTAAGCCTATATAAAGGGCTCCTGTCTAGTTGATTTATATGGTGAATGAAGAAATAATTTACTCCATTTTCTCTACTTTATAACATGTTATCAGCATAAATTGCTCTAGAAAATAGAAGTTGGAAAAAATGAGTTCTAGTAAAATTATATTGAAGAGGTAAGTCTAAATCATATATACTTAGATCACATATTTTAGTAAAATTAAATATATGTTTAATTTATGTGTTTATAGATTGACTAGAATATAAGTTTTCTAGATATATTTTCCCTTTTAGTTTTAAATCTAAATTTGTATTGAACATGTTCAAAATTTTATTCAAAATAGAAAATCCATTATTTGATTTATTTAAATTCTATAAGGTACTAATTCACATTGTTGTATATGTGAATTGAATTATGAGAAAGTACCCAAAATACATAATGATCATATTGTTGTATATGTGATACTCATAAGACATAAAATTCTTTGATAGTGTTTCATCACATTGTGGTATATGTGAAGTTTTGAAAGCACTTATAAATTTTAATTTTTACATCTAATATAATTATTTTTTTCCTTATAGATGTCGAGCCTTGCAAAGCTTGAATTCAAAGCTCTTGATGTGAGCGGAGATAATTATCATGGCAATTGGATGATAAGTTGCACTTGCAGTCCAACAAGCTTGATAGAACTATTAAGAAGGAAAATAAAGAATCTTTTGAAGCCAAGGCTAAGGCTTTGTTTTTCCTACGACATCATATCCATGATGATCTAAAAGTAGAATATCTATGTGAGGATGACCCATTGAATTTGTGGACATCTCTAAATGATAGATTTGACCATCAAAGGATGGTAATCCTTCTGATTACTCAAAGTGAATGGTTGAACCTAAGATACCAAGACTATAAAACTGTTAAAAATATAATTCTGCTCTGTTTAATATTGTTTCTCACCTTAGGTTGTGCGAAAAAAGTAACGGAGGCCCAAATTCTTCAGAAAACCCTCTCAACTTTTTATGCAAGTAAGGTACTTTTATAGGAGCAATACCGTGAAAGAAAATACATAAAATACTCTGAACTGGTGACTTGTCTCCTTGTAGAAGAGGCAAAAATCAACGTTCTCTTAAAAAATCACAACTTTAGACCAACTGGGTCAATGCCAATTCCTGAGGCAAATGCTAATGTTGGATTTAGTAGAGGTCGTGGTAGAGGATGTAGAAGAGGGCGTGAAAAAAAAACTATGGGAGATATGGTCCTGGTTATCATCCTTACAAAAGTAGAAACAATGGTTCACAAAAGAATAAATAGAATAAGTGGAGAACACCCTCTAACAAAAAAAATTAAATCCTCAAAATAAACCAAATAAGGGTAGTAATTCTCGTCATAAATGCGGCAAAGATGGGCATTGGTTTAAGAAATATCGTGCTCCTCAACAAGAGGTTGACAAATCTAAAGAATCCATAAATGACATATCTAGGCCATGGGAGTTTGTTAGAAATATTTATTATGTATTTGGAGTCACATTTCTAATATAATATTATCGTTTGGTGTGCTTAATTATTTTTATTATATTTATGCTAGCTAGAATATATGTTCACAATTTTCTTTTTACTTCATGGGAGAAAAAAGACTTGGATATATGTTTGGTAGATAGTGCTATAACACATACGATTTTGAAAAATTAAAAGTTTTTCTCAAAGTTAGTAATTGACAAGCATAAAGTGTCAACAATAGCTAGGTCAGCCCATATAATAGAGGGCTTTGGAAAGGCAAACATCACGTTACCTAATGGTACTCAAATAAATTTGCAGAATGCGTTATATTCAAGCAATTCCAAAAAAATTTGTTGAGTTTCAAGGATATACGCAGAAATGGGTACCATATTGAAACTCGAAATGATAACAATAAAAAGACATTATATATCATATCGAATGTTGGGAGCAAAAAGCTCACATTAGAAGAATTCTCTTGTCTTTCGGTGGGTTTGTATTACATCACCATTGGTATAATTGAATATCATATGAATATGTCAAAACATAAATCAAATGATCCTATCTTATGTACTATTTAGCATGACCATTTGGGTCATCCGGGACAATCTATGTTCAAGAGGATCATTAACAATTTTTGTGGACATTTATTGGAAAATCATGATCTTGGCTTACCAAAGAAGTACCTATGTGTTCCTTGTTCACAAGAAAAGTTTATAACTAGACCATCTTTTCTAAAAGTTAAGAATGAGTCTCCTACTTTCTTGCAAAGAATACAAGAAATATATTTGTGGTCCTATTCACCTGCTAGTGGTCCTATTCACCTGCTAGTGGTCCTTTTAGATATTTTATTGTACTCATAGATGCATCTATTAGGTGGTCACATATTTGTTTATTGTCTACTTGAAATTTTGCATTTTTTCGTCTTTTGACCCAAATTATTAAACTTAGATCTAAGTTTCCTGATAACACGATTAAGTCAATTAGACTTGATATTGCCGCATAATTCATCTCACAAGTTTTTTTTATGATTATTGTACATCATTAGGAATTAAAGTAGAACATAATGTTCCCCATGTGCACACACAAAATGGGTTAGCTGAATCATTTATTAAACATCTTCAACTTATAGCTAGACCTATACTAATGTAATCTAGTTTGCCAATTGAGGCTTGGGGACATGTTATTTTAAATATTGCATCTCTAGTTAAATTTAGACCCACTGCAGACCATATTTTTTTTACCTATACAACTTGTTAGTGGAAGACAATCCAATATATCATATTTTAGAAAGTTTGGATGTATAGTATATGTCCCAATTCTACCTCCCAAAAGAACTAAGATGGGTCCCCAACGACGTTTGAGAATATACATTGGTTTTGAGTCTTCTTCCATAATAAAGTATTTGGAATCAATGACTGGTTATGTCTACACAACAAGATTTGATGATTGTCAATTTGACGATAGAGTTTTTCCGCAGTTAGGGGGAGGAAAGCAACAAATAATTCATAAAGAACAACCTATTACTAATGAACGACGTGAATTGACATGGAATACGCCTATTATATCTCATCAAGATCAAAGAACTCCACAATGTGATTATGAGACAAGGAGAATGCTACATCACTACAAGAAAAAAACCTTTGTTATAACGCTCTCAAAATTGATATTATAACGCTTTATATAAAAACGTTATAAAATTTCAGAAACTTCTTCTATCTGAGGGATTTTGGCTTATTATAACGTTTTTATATGAAAACACTATATGTAATGTTTAAACTTTTATAACGCTCATTTATCTAAGCGCTATAAAAGGCTCCAAAATTTTGACGCGGGCGCTCTTTTCATACTATTTTGGATTTCGACGTTAGATTGTCGGCCAGGGCTTAGAGATTCGGTTTTGTTCATGACCCGATTCTAAATTTGCACTGTACAGAAAGAATTGGTTTAAATTTTGTTCACGAGTCAATTCTAATTTGGACATAGAAAAGGAAGAATAGTCCTTCTCCATTGATTGGGCTGGTTGATTTCTCTTCCAATTTTTATTATATATGTTTATTTCTGAATTTTCATTAAAGCTGTCATTTTCAGATTAAAGTATGGATTTTGATCCTGAAACAAATCTTATTGGAACATATTAAAGAAAGATTAGCCCTTTGATATTGTTTGTTTGTTTTTTTGTATATGTTTATTAGAGTAAATTGGCACTTTAGGGTAATTATTAATTTTATCCATTCTTATTTTGTACCAGGTTTCATGTGGACCAGACATCCTCAGCTCATGTTTACTTAAGGATGAACAAAGGACAGACGATAGATGATATAAGTGAAGGATTATTTGAAGATTGTGTCTAGCTCGTCAAAGCCAATTCGATACAAGGCAATCCTCTACTTTGTTCTTTGTATACAAACATCTAAAATTTCCACATTTACAAGCAACAAGGTGAACAATAATGAGGTTATGTATACTCCATGGTATAACTTGAAGAAGACTGCTTCCATGGATGTTGGGCAAGTTGGTTTCCACAATTCTAAAATGGTTATAGTAGCTATAGTTCTTGCAATATTGTTGTCTTCCCCGATGAGAACTCTGCCACCACGGAGTCCGACATCGAGAAGACTCTGAAGAGGCTGGTCGGGGATCTGAAGAAGACTCCGGACGAGGTGTTCGATACGCTCAAGAACCAGATGGTGGATCTGGTCCTGACTGCGCATCCAACTCAGTCAGTTCAGAGATCTATACGTCCGGGCAACTGGGATGGAAAGAAGAAGCAGGCTCTTGTGGCCAATATAACTAAGAAGCCCGAGCAAAAGCCTGCAAAGGGATCAAAACTGAAGGAAACTTATTCCTTCGAAGATGATGACGTCCGGGCCATCTTTGACGTGCTAATGAAGGGAAACAAGCTTTGGCTCCCTGACGTCAAGCGCCCTATTGAGGCAATCGAGGTGAATAATCCAAAGTACTGCCACTACGATCTATACGTCCACCATGCAACGTAGAATTGCTACACACTAAAATGGTACATCCAGCTCTGTTCGATACCAAGGCTCCCACCTTGGACTTCGATGACAAGATAGTTATCGCAAACATGGTATCTCTCCAGTTTGACAACTTTTCGGCGACGAAAGCCCAAGACGGAGTGATCCCGATCCCCAGGGCAACAATAGAGGTTGTCAATTTTCCGCCAGCTCGTGACCAAATAGCTGGGCTGATACCTCTCACCATATTATGTGGGAAGGTCATGTGGGTTCATCCAGACCTTGCTCCAGACTTGATGCAACAGGTAACACCCTTCACTACCAAGTCCAAGGGAAGAAATCCAAGTCCTGCTACACGGTTTATTTCCCTTCCGAAGAAGCTATAGCGGGAACAACAAGGTCAGACCTGGCATACCAACGTGAGTATAACACCCCTGACGATGGTGCACTCCCAATCACCGCACCTACAACATCTAATCCTGGTCTATCCCAGCCTCCGATAGCGGACAAGTCCAAGCAAAAAAAATTGTACTTACTCACTCACAGAGCCATGCTCCAACATTTTGGTCATCGGGATCCAACTCGCTAAACAAGTGGGAGTAGACTACTTGGAAGCATACGGTGATTCTAAGCTGATAGTCAGTCAGGTTCGGAGCGAATACGAGGTCCAGTACGAGGACTTGATTCTCTACCATCAAGCCGTACTTGGAATAATCTCCACATTCGAAGGGTTCTTTATAGAGCATGTCCCTCGGCTGTAAAACATCGAGGCTGACGCCCTGGCCGATCTCGCTGCCACCCTGGTAGTCCCGGTCAAAACCCATTTGCTGATCACAGTGGTCGGTCAAGAGCTGGTCTACCCGAATATCACTACCACTTTCCTGCAGAGGGGTATTTTTGTCATTTAGTATATATTTATTTTATTATATATTTATTTCATAATATTTGGAATTTGTTGTGTATATATATATATATTCGGTATAGTTGAATGGTTAGTTGTTGGCCAGTAGTTAGACTAATAGTTAGTGAACCTAATTGAACCAAAATAGACTTATCATGACCCATTAGTGTGACCAATTAGTTTAGTCATGGTTGACTAATTAATTTGGAGAGAATGACTAGTAATCCCTTTATTAATTATTAGAACCCTCCACTAATTAAACCCATTTTTATTACAAAATCTTCATGACTAATTAGGAGGGGCTAATTAGACATTTTATATTTAATTAGGGCTTGAGAGGGGGCTGACCACCTATATGAAGAGGGGGAGAGCTCCTTCTTCTTCATTCCCTTAGTTTTATTTCCCAATTTGTTCATTCCATCTTTCCCCAAATTTCTCTTTCAATTCTAATCCTTTCTCTACCAAATTTACCATCATTCCACCATTCTAAACCTATTCTAAGAAGCTTGGAGGAGCAAGGGAAGCTTGAGAGTGGAGCATTGCTTGTAAGAGGTGTCCATCCATCTCCTTGTGTCCCCTTGGTACATTACATTGGGAATCCATCTCCCAATAGGTAAAAATCTTATCCTTCTTGTCATTTAAGTTTTAAATGATGAAATTAATCCCTAGGGACCTCCCCTTGGCCAATAGCTACCCATAGGAAGAAGAACTAGGTTCATAGGAGACCTATGAAGAAAGTTACGTTGACTTTTGTGGCCAAATTAGGGAAAATCCGAATTTGGACCACTAGGTGTTTGTAGAAATGCCTCATAGATGATTTTGTGTTGTGATTCATAATTTTCAATGGTGTATGTGTCCATAATTGGATACGGAGAGTCCGTATCATGATACACCATGATACGGGGGTCAGATTTGGGTATTTCAATGCATTTAGAGTCTTAGCATGCCAATATTCTTCATATTACATTATAATAGCTATTATATATGTTATTTATATTATATTGAATATTTTAGAGATGTTTTATATTATTTTGAGGGTGTACCTTGATGATACTGGGGATATTGGTGATGATACCATGAGTATCCTACATGATACAAGAGTGTGTCATGATATCCACCAAGTGTTCGATAAATTGATAATTGGTGTGTGTGTACCTATTGAGTGTTATATATATATATATATATATATATATATATATATATTACACAGTGTTAGCTATATATGTAGTTGTGGTAGTGTGGGGTTGAAGGAGTTAAAGGGGGAGAGGAAGCCTGTGATGTACACTGTTGTATTGTATAGACAGGATTTGGGAAGTAAGCTCGGGTATGATACACAACAACATAATGAAGAGGGGAGTTTCAGATGTTGCAGGCATGGGGAAGTAGGGATATTGCAGGATGTGAATGGGGAAAACTTGGAAGGGAAAAACAGCAACAGTAACAAAGTGGAAACAACATTATGTATCAAGGAAAAGCCACTGCAGTAGCTTAGTGTTACCTATAGGAATGAAGGGAGGTTGGATTGGTTGCTGTAGTCAGTAGAACTTGAGGTGCTAATGAGGGATGCTAAGGTACTTGGCAATAAGGGATATTCGGGTTGCAGATTTTTGGAGGAATAACATGATATCAGGTTGTTGCAAGCAAGGATGTGCAAGGTCTATGCTGCATGTAGGCACGTTTGCAAGGCACAACAAGTGCAGTATGTATAGAAGGGGATTCTGTCCAGTTAGCATATGGTAGTAGTCAGTGTTAGAGTTGTGTTAAGGTGAAGAAGGAAGAGGGTGTCTCTGAGGTGCACTGCAGCAGTGCAACAACCAATTCAGAGTTGAGCGTGTATGTATTAGGAGTAAGATATGTCCATGACAAGAAATTGTGTTTGTACACTTAGTTGTAGAGTATAGAGGGTGGTAGAGAATTTGGTTTGAGAGGGTGTAGAATTGTATCATGTGCAACTGAAATAAGAACGGTAACATAACAGGACGTGATGTCTTGGTATTGTGTTAGATTGGGAGTGGTTGTGTGAGTGTTCCAGTCAACAAGAAGGAAGATATTTGGTTGTGCTGCTTGGCAGCAATGTGCTTGGCACACAGCAACAGCAATGAGCAGCATATGTCTGCTAAATCTGATGTCTGAATGCACTTTGTAGTAGTATTCTAGTATATGTGCTAATACCTGTGTGTGTGGGCATCAGTAGGATTCCTGGAAGTGAGTGAGTGCACAGTAAGAATTAGGTAAGGTATCAGTGAGATAAAATGTGAGTGTATGCAATGTGTGGGTGAGTAGGTAATCCACACTGATATGCAAGAGCTAGTGATGAGTATCAAGGGGTGGTGATACACTGTGTATCAGTGTGGTTGTGTGGGTAATGAGATAGCTAAGGGGAGTGGGTTAAGATAATTACTAAGATGAGGTAGTGGTTGATACTACTTGATATTGGAGTCTATGTATATTATAGATAATTAGTATATCATACTAGTTAGTTTAACCAGTAGTCTAACATTAGCTAGTATAACTTGTTTTAGCAAGGTATTGACCTTGAAACCTAAACATGACCTAGAATTGACCAGTTTGACCAAGTTTGATTAGTTTAACTTATAGTTGACATAGTTTGACTATTTTGGCCTAGTTTGACCTAGAGGTGGCTTGAAGACCTAGAAATTAACTAGTTTAACTTTGTTTTCATTTTAAAACACCGTGTTGACATAATATTCCATATTTAGGTCCTTGAGACACCGGGACGGACACGGTTTGATATCCATTGCTCTAGACAACATGCAAGTACATTCTCTGATAGTTTTATTTCAAAATACTGTGTTGACACGATATTTCATATTTATGTTTTATTCGACTCTTGACACATTGGTACACGGACTAGTATACACATGGATCATCAGTCATGGGATATTATTCTTGTTTTATTGTTCTTCGTGTTCTCATATGGTTATTAGACAATGTTTAATATTAGACAATGTTCAATGTTCAATGTTCAATGTTCAATGTTCAATATTCAATGTTCAATGTTGTACAATGACTTGAGTACCTTGCAGTGTAACGTGTCATGGTTGGATCCATTGTACTAGTTGAGGAAAAGGAAAAATGCTAGCTAAATATGTAATCAAAGCCTACACAATGTTCAATGTTCAATTTTTAAGTTAGATAATGTTTATCCAACATTTAAGTAGTCAATGTTCAACCCAAGCCGATCACATATCTAACTAGTATTTCAAACACTTAGTGTAGTTACAGTTCTTCACTATATTTTATTTTATTGCCTTTATTCTATTTTATTATGATCAGTTTATACCATATTGCTCTAGATTATCTATCTCTTTTCTACCATAGTATGATATTATTTTATTATTTCTCGTCCTGTATTGCACTCTCTATTTTTGTTTATAGTCATTATCAATTAAATTGGAACTTCTATTGGGTTGTACTTTGCTCCAATCCTGACTGGATATAATTTTTAGATGATTGGTTATAGGAGATGTGCCCCACCTATTATGGGCCACAAGATGGCGAGCCGACTAAGGACCTAGTGCCAGCTACTGAGGAGACTTAGCTATTTCCATTATTATATTGTAGAGGTTTCAGTTTTAGACATTGGCATGTATATATATGTTTGAGATTTATGTTGTATCTAGACTATTAGTCTTGGATGTATTGTATTATGACTTTGTGACTCTTTCTTCTATTCATATCGTTCATTTATCTTCCTTTAGTTGTATATTGTGATTGAGTATTGTCACTACCACATTTCAAGAGTAGAGGCATTTTTGTTATTTACAATATTATATACATATTATGTTTATAGTTATATAATATGTACAATATATTATACTATTATTATTAAAAATGTGGGTTAGTGGGCCAGACTTGATGTGACCTTTAGACTCAACACTAGACTAGCCATTTTTTTACCTAACTAGTTAATCCCCTTCATTTAATTAAAAATTTGTTAAGTTTCCATTAGGGATAAAAATCCTAATTATTGGAAAACTCTTCTTAAAAATCCTAGAGGGCATTTTGGACTTTGTGCGTTAGACAACCCTAGGCCTTCCTTGACCGGCCCTATATAGGAGAGGGGGGAGCCTCCCTCAAGCTTCATTTAATGTTCATGAAACCATAAATTGAGTCTTCCCCAAAATCCCTCACTCCTCTACCAAATTTTATAAAATCAAACCCCAATACCTCTCATTTTCCTCATCTAAGAAGTCTAGAAGCTTAGGTCTCAAGGAGCATTGGAGGAGAAGAAGCTTGCATAGGGAATCCTTGGTTTTGCATTGGGAATCCATCTTCCAAGTGGGCAAATTCTGAAATCTCTCTTTTAATTCTGTTTTATTTATTTTGTGGACCATTAGGAGCCCACCCATGGTTTATGAATACCTATAAGGGGGGAGAATGAGTCTCTATTGATTTCCATGGTATTTTCTTCATGGTGTTGTGTGCATATTTGAGGTTTTGTATTTAAGATTGTGTTTTTCTCTATTTTTCATAACAACTAATCATATTACATGTATTTAATTATATTTGATATGTATGTATATATATATTATTAGTTGTATATTGTGGGTTTTGGCAAAAGGATTGGTTGGTATCATGAGTATCTCAATTGTGCACCATAGTGTTTGTTAGATTGTCATACTTGTATATGTATGGGAGTGTGTGTGTTAGTAGGTATATATATATATATATATATATATATATATATATATATATATATATATATATATATATATATATATATATATATATATATATATATATATATAATGTTAGTGAGGTATATATGTATATGTATATCTATATATACATGTAAGCTTGTAACTGTTAGAGTGTAAGGTGAAGGGGGGCACTTGGTGTCTGGTTGCTTAGAAGTAGTACTAAGCAGTGACTGTGAACAAGACAGTGTATAAGTGCTTATTGGGTGTTGTGTTTTCTGTGCAGTGCAATGTGGTATCTGTCAAGTGTGGGAGGTATGGGACTGAGGCATACATCAGTGGTGCAGTAAGGGGAGAGAACTGGATGTGTATCCAATGAAAAGGGAGTTCTTCACTACAGACCAGTGGAGTCTGTACGTGGGGAACACTGGGGTTCAGCTCAATGAGAAGGTAGGTTAAAGAAGTTTGCAACAGCAGGAATGTAGCACTTCTAAGACAGTACATTAAGTGCACTTGAGTGTCTGCTTGGTACATACAGTTGTAGTAGGTTGTTGCAAGGAATTTGAGGATGGTGGTCCATCTGTGTTCAGTTGTATGGAATGAGATGACTTTAAGGTAGGTATTTAGGTGTATTATTATTATGTGTATGTGTATGTGTAGAGATGGAAGAATTTAGTGTTGTGTTATGAGAGTGTGTTTTGGGTGAAGTTTAGAGGGTGCCTGTCATGTTGTGTGTGTACATGATGATGTATCATGGTAAGAGGAAGTACGTATCAAGGCAGGCACAAGGGAGTTCTGGGCTTGTTATGTACAAGGAAATGGGGAGTTGGTAATACCAGGTTGGACAATTGAAGAAGGGATTAGTAGCAGCAGCAGTCGTGAGCTAAGTGTGTCCTGTAAATTGGGACAGTAGCACATGAGTTCAAGTACTGTGACTGTGCACAGGTCGTGCACATGTGTGCAAGATGGAGTGCAGTCTCAGTATTTTTAGGGTCTAGGGGCAGTGAGCAAGGGACTGTAATTACCTGCAAGGTATAGTGTGTGTATGTGTCTGATATATTAGAGTATGTTAGAGGTAGGATGTATGAATCTAGTAAGGGTGCACAAGTGAGGGTTGGGGGTGTAGTTAGATGATGTGCAATTATTTGGGAAGTAAAGGTGTGCAGGTTCTATGCAAGTGCATTCAGTGCACTTGTGTCATAGTGAGCGCTCTAGTGTGTGTATTAGACTAGTGTTTGAGTATTTAATATGGATACCAAGTGTATGGATGCTAAGGTATTTGAAAGTAGGGTTGTGTATTAGTTTTATAGGTGCTATTGGAGTAGAGGGAAGATCTGTATTAGTGAGTTGAGTGATATAATGTATCCTAGTATGCTAACCTGATAACAATTTGGAGTATCAGTGGTGTATCAGTTTTGAGCAACTAGCCTGGACTGCAAGAGCAGATCCTTCATCAGATGAGTGTGTGTGTTTAGATTATGTTTGTGTCAAGACTATCAAGCGCCTGGGTATCAGTGAGTGTTAGATATGGGTAGGTGTCATGATACATATAGTATGATATAGTATAATATATATAGGTAAGATCTAATGATATAGATAGATGAGTTAGTGGTTATTAGTGTCAAGATTGAGTATTTTGGGATGAGGCATGGTATTAGCTTATGGTCAAGTTTGAGATACGTTAGGATATTGTGAATTAATAGGTATTAGATGAGTTGTCTAGGTATCAAGGATTGGAGTTAGGTAAAGAGAGTTATTGGAGATATGTCAAAGTATTGTAAGATAAAGTTATATATGAGTATATGTATATAGGATACCTATTGCATGATGACTATTATAGCTAAATAACTAAGGTATTATAGATATTAATATATAGAGCCTATATAATAAGTATATGATATATAATATAGTGTATATAGCTAGTATTAGTTAGTATTAGTTAGTATACCAAGAATTAACTAGTGTACCTTAGTATTAACAAGGTATTGACCTAGAAAACCTAGGGTAGCATGGTATTGACCGAGTTTAACTAGTATAGACTTAGAAGTGACCTAGAAGCACCACCTATAGCTAGTTAAACATGTTTATCTTTTCAAATCAGTCTTTAATACTTCTATTCCATCTTTAGGACTATTGGACTCTAGTGTGAGCATTTTTACTGTTCCTAACTTCAGATACCAGGTGAGTACATTCTCTAACAGTTTTTACTATTTTGATCATTATTATGGTTCTAGGTATAGTGTATACTTAATTCAGACATAGCGGATACACAGGCTCGTATCATAGATACTTGTCATGAGGAGTCATGATTGGTATCCATCGTACTAGCTGGGGACAAGAAAATATTAGCAAGTTATGTGATCAAAGCCTACCTTACATGCATTATAGCTCACCCACATATCACGTAGGGTGTAGCCTGACCATTTATTTGCCTCATAGCCTATTATATATGATTAGCCTAACTATTGCTCACATCATAGCTAACCAGATGGTTAGTCTGAACTCACATGTATCATAGCCACATATATAACAAGCCTGATCTAGTCCCAAGCCGATCACATAGCAAACTGATATTTTACGACACTTAGCCAGTATTTCTATTCTTGTTCCAGTACATTCATTTCTAGCATTCACATACATTTGTTCACTGCTAGTTATTTCTATATGATGATTATATGTCTCTCCAGTTTTTCGTATATTGCAGTATTTCATTCATCATGTATTTCCTTAAGCTATTTTATAGTTTTTATCAATATAATTGAAATTGCTGTTTGTGTTTGTGCTTCGCTCCAATCCTGACTGGATAACATTTTTTAGAGCATCTTGAGGACTTCTGTCCTACCCATTATGGTCCAGGAGTAGATGGTGATTACATTCCGAAGATTCTAGAGGAGCCACTCCATCTGGAGGAGACACCACCCACAGTTGTTTAGACAATACTTAGCCTAGTTTATTTATGTATTGGATTATTCCAAACTTTGAGACTTGAGTTGTATTATGTTGAGACCTTATTTGTGTTGAGATATGTAGACTCTTAGACTTATTATTATTATTTGAGACATTTTTCTACACTTATGTCAGAACCTCTTTTATATCATTTTTATATCTTTATCGTGTCATTCATCTTCCTATAGATATCATTGTGATTGAGTAGACATTATATTATTTTTATATTGTCCTTCTTATGGAGTTGAGATTATTGACAAGTTTTATCTTTGTGTGTTGTATTAGTTATTTTGAGACCTAGACAACGTTTTACCATCGATGCTGCGGCGTAGACTGGACGTACCAACGAATCATGCCTAATTTTCGGGTACGAGTTATGACATATTTTAGTGGTGGTCCACGCAGGTCTAGAAGAGTAAGATTAGGTCACAACTAGTGCAGTATCGTAGTAGTGCTCAGACTTAGAGTACTATTATGAGCATGAGATAGGGTATAGATGAGAGTATGCTCAATCATAACTAGAAAATTTCCAAATTTATTTTCTATTCTCAATAATAAATTCCTTTAAATTTTACTGTCCTTCTTTGTCGATATCGTATCTTTTGCCTTAATTGATTTTTTCTTTCGATCTGTCTTCAGGATGCCACCGAAGACTAGGTCGCTGATATCCGGACCAGCAGCTTCGGAGAGGTCTACCACCTCTCAACCTGCCACCCTGACAACTGGAGTTGCTTCTCCTACTTTACCTGTTCATGTAGGAGTTTTTGCAGCTTTCGGGGGTCCTCCTTCCCCACCTGTCCAGAGGGTTGTCCGGGCTGTTGCTGAGGACCTTCCACCACCACAGATTCCGTTTCTCGGAGGTGTGACCGTTGACGGGGCATAGATATTCGCATTGATCCAAGGCATGGTGGATGCTCAGAGATCGTCGACAGAGGCTCAGTGAGTTTAGGTTGAGGTATAGAGGGTGCAGACAGAGGCGCACCAAGCACAGACTAAGCTTAAAAGGGAAAGCATGAAGAATGCTCATCAGGTGGCTCTCTAGGTAGTGGAGAGAGTCGCACAGTAGCACCCTGGACAACCGTAACAATAAAGGCCAGGCACTATAGTGGACTTCAAGAGGATAATACCTCAGGAGTTCAAGGGTATAGATGGAATACTCTACGCCGATGACTGGCTGAAGGACATAGAGAGGAAGTTGCGCTTGGCTCAGATTCCAGAGAGTCTGCAGATCAATGCCGCCGGCAGCCAGATGATCGATATCGTGTTGACTTGGTATCGTACAGAGCTGAGACTTACTGTTAGAGGACTTACTTGGGAGGCTTGCAAGAAGATTTTCAAGGAGAAGTTCTTTTCTGACATGGCCCTGGGAGCGTTGGAGAGTTAGTTCCATGACTTGGTCTAAGGGAACATGTCGGTCGACGAGTTCGCTGTAGAGTTTTGCTGCTTGATTTGTTTAAAACCGTCGATAATTCGGGACCCAGGAGATCGAGGCCAAAAGTTCAGGAAGGGGATGATAAGATAGATCAAATCTCATACTTCTGGACGTCGTACTGCTACCTTTGAGGGCATTCTGATGGATACCCAAATTGTTGAGGATGATTTAGACCTCAGGCCCAAGAGAGGATGTGACGTTTCTGGAGGAGCGAGTGGTAGCGCAGAACCGGTCAAGCATCCCCACTTTCAGCAGCAACAGAGGCCGTATCAGCACCAGGCACCAGCTAGAGGACATATCCAGCAGCAGTCGCAGAGGCAGACCCAGCCCGCTGTCCAGTATACGTACTACGGGAAGATGGGACACACGAGAGACATCTGCAGGAAGAGGCTGGATACATATTTGTCTTATGGAATGTCAACGCACCAGTCGAGATATTATCCATCTATTCAGACTCGTCCTGGTCAGGGTGGAGTAGCCGCTCAGAGGGGACCTGCCAGAGTACCTACTATTCCAGGAGGCCAGCAGAGGGGACCTCCACTCCCACCACAGCAGCAGAGGTTTGTCCAGCACCAGCAGTGGAGCAGAGCAGTAACATATTTTATGGAGCTAGGGTAGAAGAGAAGGAGTTGCCACATCCTTTGATAGCGGAGTTACTAGATGTCTTTCCAGAGGAGTTGCCAGGTTTGCCGCCAGACAGAGATATCGAGTTCTCTATAGACTTAGTGCCAAGCACAGAGCCAATATCATAACACGTCTATAGGGTCAACAATAGCGAACAGGCAGAACTGAAGAAGCAGGTTGATGAGTTACAGGACAAGGGCGTCATCAAATCCAGTTTATCACCGTGGGGTGCTCCGATATTGTTTGTACTGAAGAAGGATGGGTCAGTACGCATATGTATCGACTTCATAGCTCTGAACAACCTGATTATCAAGTTTAAATACCCACTGTCGAGGATAGATGATCTCTTCGATCAGTTGAGCGGAGCAAAGGTATTCTTAAAGATAGAATTGAGGTCAAGCTACCACCAGGTTAAAGTGAAGAAAGAAGACACTCCGAAGACAGCTTTTTGGACTCGATATGGCCAATTTGAGTTCATGGTGATGCCGTTCGGGTTGACTAATGCACCAACAGTATTTATGAACCTGATGAACAAGGTGTTACACTAGTACCTTGACAAGTTCGTAGGGTATTCATTGATGACATTCTTGTACATTCAAAGACCCCGGAGGAGCATGAGGAGCACATGAGGATAGTTTTGGAGACTTTCAGGAAGGACCAGCTTTACTAGAAGCTTTTGATGTGTGAGTTCTTCCTTGATAATATTGAATTACTTGGCCATGTGGTGACAGGTGACGGGATTTTTGTTAACCCGAAGAAGATCGTGGCAGTAGAGTCATGGACTAATCCCAGTTTAGTGGCGAAGATCAGAAGTTTTCTCGGACTAGCAGGTTACTACAAGTGGTTTATACAAGATTTCTCTAGGATTGCAGAGCCGCTGACTAGGTTGATCAGGAAGGAAGTGGATTTTGTCTGGATGGAGGAAAGTCAGGCCGCATTTGATGAGATGAATAAGAGATTGACGACAGCTCCAGTATTGACGTTGCCATCGGGGACAGGTGGATTCACTATCTATAGTGATGCTTCAGGGAAGGATTTGGGTTACGTTCTTCAGCAGCACGGGTAGGTGATTGCCTATGCTTCTAGCAAATTACGTCCTCATGAGAAGAACCACCCCACCCATGATTTGGAGTTGGTAGCGGTCATCTTTTCTCTAAAGCTGTAGAAATACTACCTGTACGAAGAGCATGTGGAGATTTTCACAGACCACAAAAGCTTGAAGTATGTGTTTACACAGAAAGAGCTGAACATGAGGCAGAGGAGGTGGTTGGAGTTGATGAAGGACTTCGATATTTCATTGCAATACCATCCAGGAAAGGCCAACATAGTGGCCGATGCCTTGAGCAGGTATCTGATGGCTATGTACTTGATGACAAATAGATACTTGTTGGCCGATCTTGAGAGCTTGGAAATTGAGGTACTAGTTCCTGGTATCGAGATTCAGATGTAGGGATTGCAGATATAGTCTGAGCTGATGGACATGATCAGAGCTACGCAGTATGATGATGAGGCTCTGAGGAGTATCAGGGCACAGGTTCAGACATGACTATAAGAGGACTTCACTATTGCTGATGATGGATCATTTTGGCACGGTACTAGGATATGTGTGCCAAGCGGAGAGCTGTACGAGGATGTTTTACAGGTGTCACTTTGCTCTCAGTACTCAATGCATCCAGGTGCCAACTGGATGTATCGAGACCTGAGGGAGCACGTTTGGTGGTATGGTATAAAGCATGAGGTAGCACTCTTTGTATCCAGGTGTTTAGTATGTCAGCAGGTAAAGGCGGACAGACAGAGGCCGGGTGGATTGCTTCAACCTTTACCCATCCCAGAGTGGAAGTGGGAGCATGTGACTATGGATTTTTTTTTTCGGGCTTCCGCATTCTCCAGGAGAAAAAGATGCAATTTATGTCATCGAAGATAGATTGACCAAATCAGCCCACTTTTTACCATGCAAAGTGGGTACGTCGACGGAGAAGCTAGCGGAGAAGTATGTACGACAGCTTATAAGAATACATGGGGTTCCTATGAGCATCGTCTTGGATCGGTATAGTCGTTTTACTTTTCACTTCTGGAAGAGTTTGTAGGATAGCTTGGGTACTTAGCTCAAGTTCAGTACCGCATATCACCCCTAAACAGACGGACAGTCGGAGAGAACTATTCAAACTCTTGAGGATATGCTTCGTACTTGTTTTGTGGATCTCGTAGGTTCTTGGGAGGATCATCTACACCTAGTAGAGTTTACTTACAACAACAGCTACCAAGCCAATATTGAGATGTCACCATTCGAGGCTCTATATGGACGAAGGTGCCACCGTTATCAGTGAGAGAGCCTTGTTGGGATCAAAGATGGTCGTGGATGCAGGGGAGAAGGTAAAACTCATCAGAGATAGACTTCGAGTGGCGCAGGAAAGACAACGACATTGGACCGACAGCCACCGTAGATCCTTGGAGTTTGAGGTATAGGTTTTGTTGAAATTTCTTGTGATTGCTTTATTTTAGATTGCGTGTTAAGGCTGTATTTTATTCGAGGTTGGCAATTTGGTGTTCATATAGATTTCTCCGATATGAGGCACAATTCACTTTGGTGGAGGCGGAAAGCTTAGTCCATGGTACATCGGACCTTTCAGTATTCTTTCGAGGATCGGTGCAGTGGCCTACAGACTAGACTTGACGCCTGCACTGGAGGGAGTACATGACGTGTTCCACGTGTCATAGCTGAGATGGTACATGACCGACCCTTTTCACGTACTAGATCACTCGGAGATCGAGGTTGGTCCGATTCTCAGCTATCTAGAGCAGCCAGTAGAGATTTTGGATTGCAGGAAGAAGGTATTGCAAAACTAGACTATTCCTTTGGTTCGTGTCGCATGGAGACATCACTCTCCAGGTGAGTCAACCTGGAAGAGGGAGGACAAAATGAGCGAGCAATACCCATATCTCTTCGAGCCTTGAGGTATTGTTCTTATTGTTCTGATTGTGTTCTTGTACTAGTTTAGTTTAATTTCGAGGACAAAATTTTTTGTAGTAGGGTAGACTTATCACTACCACATTTCTAGAGTAGGGGCACTTTTGTTATTTTTAATATTATATACATATTATGTTTATAGTTACATAATATATATAGTATATTATATTATTATTATTATTAATATAGGTTAGTGGGCTAGACTTGATGTGACCTTTAGACTCAATACTAGACTAGCCATTTTTGGGACCCAACTAGTTATTCTCCTTCATTTAATTAGAGATTTGTTAAGTTTCCATTAGGGATGAAAACCCTACGTATTGGAAAAATCTTCATGAAAATCCTAGAGGGCATTTTGGACTTAGTGCCTTAGCCAACCCTAGGCCTTCCTTGGCCGGCCCTATATAGGAGAGGGGGGAGCCTTCCTCAAGCTTCATTTAATATTCATGAAATCTTAGATTGTGTTCTTCCCCAAAATCCCTCATTCCTCCACCAAAATTTAGAAAATCAAACCCGAATCCCTCCCATTTATCTCATTTGAGAAGCCTAGAAGCTTAGGTCTCAAGGAGCATTGGAAGAGAAGAAGCTTGCATAGGGAATCCTTGGTTATGCATTGGAAATCCATCTCCCAAGAGGTAAAATTCTGAAATCTCTCTTTTAAATTCTGTTTTATTTGTTTTGTGGATCATTAGGAGCCCACCCATGTTTTAGGAATACCTATAAGGGGAGAGAATGAGTCGCTATTGGTTTCCATAGTGTTTTCTTCATGGTGTTGGGGCTGGATCCTGTTCGTGCTACGGAACGAAGAAAATCCGCGCAATGCCCAAAAACCCAAACAGGGTACATTTGCTAGATGAGCTGATTCTATCACTATCAAAGGAAGCGGTCGGCTGAGGTGACTCAGGAGGCGCGGATGTACATATTTGGGGTTTTGTGTTTAAGATTGTGTTTTCCCCTATTTTTTCTAACAACTACTATATTATATGTATATAATTATATTTGATATGTATATATATATTATTAGTTATATATTGGGGGTTTTGGCAAGAGGATTGGTTGGTAACATGATTATCTCAATTGTGCACCATAGTGTTTGTTAGATTTCCATACATGCATATGTATGGGAGTGTGTGTGTGTGTTAGTAGGTATATATATATATATATATATATATATATATATATATATATATATATATATATATATATATATATATATAATGTTAGTGAGGTATATATGTATATCTATATATACATATAAGCTTGTAACTGTTAGAGTGTAAGGTGAAGGGGGGCACTTGATGTCGGGTTGTTTAGAAGTAGCAGTAAGTTGTGACTGTGAACAAGATAGTGTGTAAGTGCTTATTGGGTGTTGTATTGTCTGTGCAGTGCAATGTGGTATCATTCAAGTGTGGGAGGTATGGGACTGAGGCATACATCAGTGGTGCAGTGATGGGAGAGAACTGGATGTGTATCCAGCAAAGAGGGAGTTCTTCACTGCAGGCCAGTGGAGTCTGTACGTGGGGAACACTATGGTTCAGCTCAATAAGATGGTGGGGGAAAGAAGTTTACAACAACAAGAATATAGCACTGCTAAGACAGTGCATTAAGTGCACTTGAGTGCCTGCGTGGTACATACAGTTGTAGTAGGTTGTTACAAGGAATTTGAGGAGGATGGTGAATCTGTGTTCAGTTGTGTGGAATGAGATGACCTTAAGGTAGGTATTTGGGTGTATTTTAAGTATGTGTATGTGTAGAGATGGAAGTATTTAGTGTTGTATTATGAGAGTGTGTTCTTGGTGAGGTTTAAAGGGTGTCTATCATATTGTGTGTGTACATGATGATGTATCATGGTAAGAGGAAATAGGTATCAAGGCAAGCACAAGGGAGTTCTAGGCTTGCTGTATACAAGGAAATGGGGAGTTTGAATACCACGTTGGACAATTGAAGAAGGGATTAGTAGCAGCAGCAGTGGTGAGCTAAGTGTGTCCTGTAAATTTGGGCAGCAGCACGTGAGTTCAAGTACTGTGACTGTGCACAGGTCGTGCACATGGGTGCAAGTTGGAGTGTGGTCTCAATATTATGAGGGTCTAGGGGCAGTGTGCAAGGGACTGTAATTACTTACAAGGTATAGAGTGTGTGTTTGATATATTAGAGTATACTAGAGGTAGGATGTATGAATTCAGTGAGGGTGCACATGTGAGTGGTGGGGGTATAGTTAGATGATGTACAATTATTTGGGAAGTGAAGGTGTGCAGGTTCTGTGCAAGTGCATTCAGTGCACTTGTGTCACAATGAGCGCTCTAGTGTGGGTATTAGACTAGTATTTGAGTACTTAATATGGATACCAAGTGTATGGATGCTAAGGTATTAGAAAGTGGGGTTGTGTATTAGTTTTATAGGTGATATTAGAGGAGAGGGAAGATCTGTATCAGTGAGTTGAGTGATATAGTGTATCCCAGTGTGCTAACCTGAGAACAATTTGGAGTATCAGTGGTGTATCAGGTTTGAGCAACAAGCCTGGAGTGCAAGAGCAGCCCCTGCATCAGATGAGTGTGTATATTTAGATCATGTTTGTGTCAAGACTATCAAGCGCCTGGGTATCAGTGAGTCTTAGATATGGGTAGGTATGATACATATAGTATGATATATATAGGTAAGATATAATGATATTGATAGATGAGTTAGTAGTTATTAGTGTCAAGATTGAGTATTTTGGGATAAGGCAAGGTATTAGCTTATGGTCAAGTTTGAGATTGGTTAAGATATTATGAATTAATAGGTATTAGATGAGTTGTCAATGTATCAAGGATTGGAGTTAGGTAAAGAGAGATATTGGAGATATGTCAAGGTATTGTAAGATAAAGTTATATATAAGTATAAGTATATAGGATACTTAATGCATGATGACTATTATAGCTAAATAACTATGGTATTATAGACATTAATTATATAGAGCCTATATTATAAGTATATGATATATAATATAGTGTATATAGCTAGTATTAGTTAATATTAGTTAGTATACCTAGAATTAACTAGTGTACCTTAGTATTAACAAGGTATTGACCTAGAAAATCTAGGCTAGCATGGTATTTACCGAGCTTAACTAGTATAGACTTAGAAGTGACCTAGAAGCACCACCTATAGCTAGTTAAACATGTTTAGCTTTTCAAATCGTCTTTAACACTTCTATTCCATCTTTAGGTCTTTTGGACTCCAGTATGAGCATTTATACTGTTCCTAACTCTGGATACCAGGCTTGTATATTCTCTGACAGTTTTTATTATTTTGATCATTACTATAATTCTAGTTGTAGTGTATACTTGATTCAGACACAACGGATATACGGTCTAGTATCATAGATACCTTTCATGAGGATATTAGCAAGTTATGTGATCATACCCCCACCTTACATGCATCATATTAGCAAGTACTAGCTGGAGAAGGGAAAATATTAGCAAGTTATGTGATCATACCCCCACCTTACATGCATCATAGCTCACCCTACATATCACGTAGGGTGTAGCCTGACCATTTACATGCCTCATAGCCCGTTATATATGATTAGCCTGACTATTGCTCACATCATAGCTAACCATATGGCTAGCCTGACCTCATATGTATCATAGCCAATCATATATAACAAGCCTGATCTAGTCCCAAGCCGATCACATTGTAAACTGATATTTTACGGCACTTAGCCAGTATTTCTATTCTTGCTCCAGTACATTCATTTCTAGCATTCACATATATTTGTTCACTGCTAGTTATTTTTATATGATGAATATATGTCTCTCCAGTTTTTCATATATTCCAATATTTTATTTATCATGTATTTTCTTACATTGTTTTATAGTTTTTATCAATATAATTGAAATTTATGTTAGTATTTGTGCTTCGCTCCAATCCTGACTGGATAATATTTTTCAGAGGATCTTGAGGACTTATGTCCTATCCATTATGGCTAGGAGTAGATGGTGATTACATCCCGGAGATTCTAGAGGAGCCACTCCATCTGGAGAAGATACCACCCATAATTGTTTAGACAACACTTAGCCTAGTTTATTTATGTATTGGATTATTCCAAACTTTGAGACTTGAGTTGTATTATGTTGAGACCTTATTTGTGTTGAGATAGCTATACTTTAGACTTATTGTTATTATTTGAGATATTTTTCTAGACTTATGTCGGAACCTATTTTATATCATTTTCATATCTTTATCGTGCCATTCATCTTCCTATAGATATCATTGTGATTAAGTAGACATTATATTATTTTAGTCTAGAACCAGCAAGTTCTCGTAGAACTTCTGGAACGCTCGTGGTCATCTCCTTTTTTGACTCGTACGAACTCCTATGGACTCCAATGGTGCCAATATCAGCAATTCTCTTCGTCTCTCAATTCAAAGTAAGTTCTCAAAGGGGCATGAAGAGAGTATATATAAAATAGAGCAAAAACCCTAATTTTAATCCTGGACGTCAATTAATTACAAAAAGATAGAAACAAAATAAATTCAAATTCCTATAAAAATTGGATCTGAATTAACGATTATATCTTTCCATAACTGATTAAATTCGTAATCAGCAGAAGTGTGCGCACATAACATATACGGGCACAAAACTGCTAAACAACCCCCGCGCACATAAAGTCGTGCGCACAACGCATCGTTCTATCTCAATTTCGAAGTAAATTCTCAAAGGGGCACGAAGAGTATTTATAGAGTAAGGTGAAAACCCTAATTCTAATCCTGGCCGCCAATCAATTACAAAAAGATAGGAACAAAATAAATTTAAATCCCATAAAAATTGGATCTGAATTAACGATCATATCTTTCCAAAACTGATTTAATCCGTAATCAGCAAAAGTGTGCGTACATAACATATGTGCACTCAAAACTGCTTAGCAACCCCCGCGCACTCTGTTGCGCACTCTGCAGCTCGCACTCTATGCTGCGCACAAGCGCCTTACGACGTGCTGACGAGCAAAGTGCAAAGTGCGCCAACAAAATACTAGTTTGCGTCGTTAAGCCTGAGCCCGAGTACTAATCTGCGACCTGTAGTGCCCCGCTCCACGTAGGCACTATGTACAAGTGATATCTGTCACGCCCAAGTCCCAAAATATATGGGACTAGGACACGTAAGCATGCCAGCCGCATGGATATGGCAACTCCAATATATGGAAACCAAAACCCATACGTACGCTGTAATATGAATATCAAATCCATAAGTGGTATAAAATGTATCACAAGTCACAGGGTACCATCTAAGTCTCATCCACAGAAAATCAATATATAAATATATAATCAGTATCTATGAAACTATATTTTAATGTAAGTGTCTAAGAATGATAGTTGGATGGAAACAAATCCACTACCAACTCGAAGGTAAAGGTACAACACAATAAACACAATATAGGGATACCAGCTAACAATCATGGGCTCGGAGAGAAGACATCCTCGAAACATAGGTAACCATCCGCATCTGCGCTCCTGCAAATACTCAAGAACAGATACACCTGGAAGAGGGCCAGGTCCTCAGAGGGACGTAATAAGATACAGAAAAGTGAGCCAATTTGAATACAGTAAACATGCATATAATTTGAAAATAAATAAGTACGCTGTACAAGACAATCTATATGAATGCAAATGAGAACAACTTTTCGACGTATGGGCAAGGGTAGGCTACTCGATCTACCTCACAACTCACACACAAGTCAATGGACATCAGAAATCGACATACCGCGGGGGTAGCGACCAACGTGACATACGCCCGTAGTGCGAACTATATACTACGGTTACCAGAGTGGTTAAAAGCCCATACGCCTAATGATTGTCCTCTTATGATACTAGGTGCTATGTGTGTGTCAACATATCTAATACATAGTAATGATTGAAGGAAAACTACACATGCAAGAACTATACAGAAATGTAATAAATATACAGAAATATACTAAGCATACAAAATACTGTAAACAATTTGACAAGGTATCTTGCCTGGTCTGAAAAGGATGAAGTCCCAACTCAAGGCGTCGTCCGATCTACCCATCACATAAATTAAACAAGTTAGGTTACAAAAGTGGGTGAATAGGTTCCTCCATTTAATCTATTTTAATCCTGAATAAAATAACCTAAATTAGTATTTTAATCTTATTATAATCTGATTTTATTTCTAAGCTCTAATTTTGGTCCAAAGAAAGTCAACTTTAAGAATTTGTGATCTGTGGCACGCAAATCGAGGCAATTCGTTGACCAAAAAGTCAACCAACTCAAATTCTGGATTTGTGTGTAGAATCCTATATATTTCAATGCTACATGAATACTGGAATCGAAAATTTCATAAAATCACAAATCGGTAAAGAGTTATGGCCATAAGGGCGCACAGATGACAGTTTTTAGTGATTTTCTATTTACGTCTACGTTGCACAAATTTTACAGTAGAATAAAATTATATTTTAAATTCTGGAAAAATACTTTTCTGGAAGTTCATCATGTCAACTTTCCGAAACTTCAAACGGTTCATAATTCCGAGTTCGGGATCTCCCAAAATCTCGAAAATACGAAAACGTGTCTGATTTTGGACAACTGACACTTTCAGAATATTCTGGAAAAATAGGTTCTGAAATTACTGAAATAATTTATATATTCAGAAAACTAACCTTGATATGATTCTAACAAAAAAACTGGAGCAAATTTGGAGTCCGGAGCTAGGAGATATCGTCTTTTTAATTCGTCATAACTAGTAGAAAATGAGGCTGGATTTATGACGAATTTTGACTCTTTTTGGACGAAAAAGAGAGGATTTTGGAGAAGAAAAATATGAAGGATGAGGTATTTATAATGGTGGACACTACTTAATTAAATATGACTAGGATTGGTTAATTTGGATAGGATTATGATGAATTTAAATAAGGATAGGACATGCATGAAGTTGCTTTCCTAGTAGGTTCAGGATTTGAATTAATTTAAAATAGAGTTTGAATTTATCTCCATAATTTATAATCTTAAATATAATTAAAGATAATAAAAATAATTTATAAAATCTTATTAATATCTATTAACACTAAATTAGCATCTATCTAATATTAAGACTATATATATCCAAATAAATCCTAAATAATTTTAAAAATCTAAATAAATTTCTTAAAATTCTAAATAAATTACAGAAAAATATAATTAAATATTTTAAACTAAAATAAATATTTGGCAGGAACAACATGCAAGTATGGTCGTATAGTAAATCATAGAAGTCCTAAAAATTTATGTTCCCTAAGTTTTAATTACCAAAAATTCTAGAAAAATCTCCAAAAATCTAAAATAACCTAAAATAATTCTAAATAAATATTTATATAATTAAATATATCAAGAAATTTATTTTCTAATTAACTAAGAGAATACTCTAAAGAAATTTAATATCTAAAATAAATATAATAATATAAAATATACACAAAATATCTATTTTTGGTGAGGGGGTTTACAATATCACTTTGCTTTCTCGAGCGAAAGTCTTCTCGGAGAGTTTCTGATCTAACCCCAAGACGATTGATCTAAGTGAGTAGATAGAACTTCATTCTCTGATTCTTACACGCCTTAATAATGAATCTATATTTTTTAATGCTTGTTCGAAGAAGATAGTTTCATAAAAAGAATGATAGAATATGACTATGCGTGCTTAATAAGAGAACTTGTTTAGCTTGTCATTGAAATGAACCTGCTTGCTTAACTAGAGAACTTGTATGCTTGTTTGAAAAGAGATAGAACCTTGCCATGCTAAGTCAAGAAGTATAAGAAAGAATGTTGCATGCTTAGTTACACTGACACCACTATCAAACGAACCCTTGCCATGCTAAAAAGATAAGTAAAGGAATTGCTTGAACAAGTTCCTTTGTAATATGCTAAGAAAGAGATAGATATTGCATGCTAGTTATGAAATCGAAATCGTGCTTGCTATTATATATTTCGCTTGCCTGTTTTGCTATATCGAACTGCTATAAGTCTTTGATTCGTATAAGCAGAGACTAATAGTGTGCCCTGAGGTATGGTCCTTATGATCTAGTGGGGTGTGCTATTAGTTATGTGAAAGATGAATGATGTGCTTTGCATGACAAGATGTATTTTGCTCGACGATATATGTTTTGCTTGATAATTTGTTTTGCTTGCATTATAGATGCTTAATGTCATTATATTGGTCTCAGATAACTTGTGTACAAGGTCTTGTCTCACGAATGGTTACTGGGGTAGTGGGAATCGCTCGGTCCGGAAGAGATTTTTGATTTACCCTAAGGATACAGCTCTACGGGATCTAGTGGGGTAATATTTCTATTAGTATTGTGCATAACCCATGATGTCACAACTACTAGTACTCGTGTGTGTTGGTGAAGAGCTGAACCTTGAGTCACAGCTACCGATACATGCACGTGCTAGTGAAGAGCTGAACCTTAAGTCACCGCTGCTAATCATGGGGCTATCCATGGACCATCATATAGTTAGGGCGCAAGCTAGTCTAGCATTCTTGCATACCTAACTGTTTGATACAGAGGTGGACAGGGAAAGAGAACCTTATACATATATATTGATGCAAATTGTGCTAACTTGTATGTCTGCTGCAGGGATAACCTTTCGGCAAGGGGTAAGAAATACAAAGAGTATACATATATAGCTTGCGTGTTCATTTCGTTTGCATCATAGAGTTTATCTGATAGTGCTTCATGCATTCACATCGGTTGGACAATGGCTATTAGTACAGAGATGAACCTTGGTCCCGGCTGATATTATGTTAGTGAAAAGCAACCATGAGTCACAACTGCTAATAGCATCAGATAAAAGAGTCATTAGTTAGCTGGTTTACCGCTACTGATCCTAAGTTTCTCGGGGACCGAAATTATATAGCTAGTTCTTCTTGTTTGCTTGAAAGAATGATAGTCCACTTGATGTAATTATTTTGATTTGAGATGAACAGTCCACTAGAGATAACTTTTATTGCTAAGAGTGAGAATATGGGGCATGATACATGTTGCGCACTTCATAATAGAACACTGTCCCGATTGTATGCTTATTGTTTGAATATGCAAACTGTTTCCAAAGTTATATTTTTGAAAGAAATAAACTGACTCAAATCATGTGCTGCATGAAATGAACATAGGTAAAAGTAGCAAGATCACTAGTAATGTAATATTTTGCCACATGATTACTTAGTGTGGATTTTAGGGGGTGTTGCTTCTGTTCGTTGATTTTATACTCACCAGTACTTTCTCCAAAGTGCTGACCCACCAATAGTTTCCTAGTTCTTAGGTGCTGGATTGTTCGAGGAAGCGATAGCCGTGCCTCATCCCCAGTACCCAAAAATTTGGAGTCGATGCCTTGAGTCGTATCGAGATTGCTTTGAGATGCTTTTATATAGAGGGACATAATGTATAGAATGGTGTCATTGTAATCGAGAGAAAGGGAGTGCTTGAGCGATTTGTAACCTCGGCCAAGAGCCACTTGTAACACTTTTGAATATCAATAAAGAGCTTATTTTTTTATGCAATTGTGCTCTTTACTTTTCTGTAAAATGGGCCGCTGCTTCCTTATTGAATAGCTTACTTATCCTTGTTCAAGCTTAGGCCTTGTGCAAGCATAATTTATGGTTGCACGACATCACGCCCGTGCGAGGACGGTCGATCCCGCAAGGACCCAAGCAAGGACGAACGGCCCCTGCGGGATCGGTACGTGACATAGTGGTATCAGAGCTACTCGATTCTTTGCCTATTCCGTTGACTTTGACTCAGAGATGTGCCCGATATTGTGTTGCAATGAGCATTCCATACAATAAGTCCATAGATTTTCTCAAAGGTGTGCACAAAAGTTTTTTTTGTTTGCTTTATTATTTTTTAGAGATATGATTTCGTGATTCCTGATTTGCTTGTGTTTTGATTGAGGATGGTAAAGGATGAGGACTATCGCTGCTCTGGATTTTGTAAGTTTCTCCTTGCTTGCTCGAGCGGAAGTCTTATCGGAGAGTTCTCGATCGAACCCCAAGATGATTGATCTAAGTGAGTGGCTAGAACTTCATTATCTGATTCTTGTAGGAATCTGAGTTTTTGAATGCTTGTTCTAAGAAGATAGTTTCATAAGAAGAATGATAGAACCTGACTCTACATGCTTAATAAGAGAACTCGTATAGCTTGTCATTGAAACGAACCTGCTTGCTTAACTAGAGAACTTGTATGCTTGTCTAAAAATAGATAGAACCTTGACATTTTAAGTCAAGAAGTATAAGAAAGAATGTTGCATGCTTAGTTACACTGACACTGCTATCAAACGAACCCTTGCCATGCTAAAAATATAAGTAAAGGAATCGCTTAAACAAGTCCCTTTGTAATATGCTAAGAAAGAGATAGATATTGCATGCTAGTTATGAAATCAAAATCGTGCTTGCTATTATATATTTCGCTTGCCTGTTTTGCTATATCGAACTGCTATAAGTCTTTGATTCGTATAAGTAGAGACTAATAGTGCGCCCTGAGGTACGGCCCTTGTGATCTAGTGAGGTTTGCTATTAGTTATGTGAAAGATGAAAGATGTGCTTTGCTTGAGAAGATGTGTTTTGCTCGACCATATATGTTTTGCTTGATCATTTGTTTTTCTTGCATTATAGATGCTTCATGTCATTGCATTGGTCTCGGATAACTTGTGCACAAGGTCTTATCACTCGAACGGTTCCTGGGGCACTGGTAATCGCTCGGTCCGGAAGAGATTTTTATTTCACCCTGAGGATACGGCTCTATAGGGTCTAGTGGCGTGATGTGTCTATTAGTATTATGCGGAACCCATGATGTCACAGCTGCTAGTACTCGTTTATGTTGGTGAAGAGCTGAACCTTGAGTCACAACTGTCGACACATGTGCGTGCTAGTGAAGAGCTGAACCTTGAGTCACCGCTGCTAATCATGGGGCTACCCATGGACCATCATATAGTTAGGGCACATGCTGGGCTAGCCTTCTTGCATACCTAACTGTTTGATGCAGAGACGAACAGGGAAAAAGAACCTTATACATATATGTTGATGCAAATTGTGCTAACTTGTATGTCTACTACAGGGATAACAGTTCGACAAGGGATAAGAAATATAAAGAGTATATATATATATATATATATATATATATATATATATATATATATATATATATATATATATATTTTGCTTATTTATTTTGTTTGCATCATAGAGTTTATCTGATAGTGCTTCATGCATTCGCATCGGTTGGATAATGGCTATTAGTGCAGAGCTGAACCTTGGTCCCGGCTGTTATTATGTTTGTGAAGAGAAACCATGAGTCACAGCTACTAACAGCATCAGATAAAAGAGTCATTAGTTAGCTAGTTTACCGCTAATGATCCTGAGTTTCTCAGGGAATAAAATCATATAGTTAGTTTTTCTTGTTTGCTTGAAAGAATGATAGTCCACTTAATGCACTTGTTTTGATTTGAGATGAACAGTCCACTAGAGATTACTTTTGTTCCTAAGAGTTAGAATATGGTGCACGATATATGCTGCGCACTACACGATAGAACACTGTCATGATTGTATGCTTATTATTTGAATATGCAAACTGTTTCCAAAGCTATATTTTCAAAAAGAAGTAAACTGAATCAAATCCTGTGCTGCATAAAATGAACATATGTAAAAGTAGCAAGATCACTAGTAATGTAATATTTTGCCACATGCTTACTTAGTTTGGGTTTCAGGGGGTATTGCTTTTGTTCGTTGATTTTATACTCACCAGTACTTTATCTAAAGTGCTAATCCACCAATAGTTTTCTTGTTCTCAGGTGTTGGATCGTCCGATGAAGCGATACTCGTGCCTCATCCCCAGGACCCAAAAATCTAGACTATATGCCTTGAGCCGTATCGAGATTACCATGAGATACTTTTGTATAGAGGGACATAATATATGGAATAGTGTCATTGTAATAGAGAGAAAGAGAGTGCTTGAGCGATTTGTAACCTCGACCAAGCGCCACTTGTAACACTTTTAAATATCAATAAAGAGCTTATTTTCTTATGTCATTCGGTTCTTTACTTTTCTACAAAATATGCCGCTACTTCCGTCTTGAATAGCTTACTTGTCCTTGTTCAAGCTTTGGCCTTGTGCAAGCGCAAATTTAGGCTTGCACGGCATCACGCTCGTGCTAGGACGGTCGATCCCGCAAGGACCCAAGCGAGGACGAACGACCCCTACGGGATCGGTGCGTGACACGACCGAGTCAGGGCTTACCTCCTAAGGGAATTTTCCCAAGAGAGTGACAAAAAGCATAAATGCTTTCTTTGAGGAGTTAATCATTTTCTTCCTAAGAAAATACCCCCACATGACACCCACATTTGCCCCACCATACCCCATGTGCACACCTTAACACTAGCAAAGCATTATATTAAGATATCCACTTGGTGGTGTAGCCAATGTAGGACTATCTTTCACTAGTCCAAAGGCAAATCACCAAAATTAAATCCCATCCAGAAAGTGTTAAGGAATTTATATTACGTTTTGTTGAGAAAGACATGCCTAAGCACAATGGCGAAGGAGGAGGAGGAGACAACCACAGGAAAAAACCTTGCCTCCTTGTACAATGGCCACATTCGCCCTCTCCTAGATGCCATCGACCGGCTCTATCACCTGAAGGTGATGTAGGAAGGCATTGAGCTCCCGACGATCGTAGTCTGCGGCGACCGGTTGACGACAAGTCCAACATCCTCGAGATGCTTGTAGGCATCAGCCTCCCACTGGGCAGGGCATCTATACTCGCGTCCCGCTCATCATGAGACTTGAGGAATATGAGCCCAATATTTATACTTCTGAACCACCCCAGCAGCTATGCCTGGAGTACCATGGCAAGGGTGTTGACATATCAGAGTCCGATATCAGCGATGCCATCAATATTGCCATTGAAGAGGTTATCGACATTAGGAAAGGCATCTCCAACACTCCATTGACTCTCGTAGTCAAGAAGAATGGAGTTCTCGATCTCACCATAGTCGACTTGCCCGGCATCACTCGCGTCCCTGTGCATGGACAGCCCGACGACATCTATGAATAGATCTTGACTATTACAAAGGAGTATATCGCTCCTAAGGAGAGTATCATTCAAAATATTCTATCCGTCGCGGTCGACTTCCCCACCTGCGAGTCCATCAGGATGTCACAGCAAGTCGACAGGACTGGCAAGAGGACTCTTACGGTGGTCACAAAGGATGATAAGGCTCCTGATAGGCTTCTCAAGAAGGTGACTGTCGATGCTGTCAATATCGAGCTTGGTTATGTTTGCGTCTGCAATTGAGTTGGCAATGAGTCTTACGAAGAAGCTAGAGCTGAGGAAGCAAGGTTGTTTTGGGACCATCCCAATGCTCTCGAAGATCGACAAGTCGATTGTTGAGATCCTATTTCTTGCACGAAGGCTGATGTAGATACTTGCGACAAGCATCGCCAAATGCTTGCCTGATATAGTAAAGAAGATCAATGGGAAGCTCAAACAGAGTGTGTCTGACCTCGAACCAATGCCCAAGATTCTCAATGAAGTGGCAGACGCGATAAGGGCATTTATGCACATTATTAGCAAGGCCAAAGAGACGTTGAGGAACAATCTCATAAGATGGGAGTACGACGAAGACGGATTCTAAGACAACATCGAGATGCACAGCAAGGCCCGATTGGCTGACATACTCGATATGTACAGGAATGGACTTCCTGTCAAGTCTCCAAATCACGCTTTTAACGATTTATTTCCAACGGAGGAGATAAGGGTTTTGGAAGAGTCTTTTGGGTTAGGCCTACCAATATTTCTACACCAAATTCATTCCTCACCCTTATGTAGAGGAAGGTAAAGGAAATCTCCCATGCTCCACATGAGTTTATTGGGAGAGTTTGGGGCTACATTGAGGATGTTGTAGTTAAGGTGCTTATGAAACATTCTGATAAATATATACAGCTATAGTCATGTACTAGAAGGGAAGCTCACAATGTGATAGAGAAGATGAGAACACAGTCCTCCCAAGTACTTTATTCGATTGTTGATAAGCTAGTTAGCTAGCTAGCACACTTTTCTACCTATATATATATAAAACTAATTATATGAATTAATTGTTCTTAATTCGTAACTACATGCAGTTTGTTAAAGTGATCATTGAGATGGAAAAAGTTAGCAACTACACTTCGAACCCCGACTACATGAAGGAATGGAGTGCGTTGATAGAGCGATTAAAGGAGTTCATGGATGTCACTTCCCGATTTTGCCGAATCGATAATCGTCCCCCGAGCATGATGTCATGCGATCGTAAGGCAGGCTCGCACTAGGCCTAGGCATAATGATATACTTTGATACACATGCAACATAGTACACAAATTGAATAGCAAGCATTTTAACGAATAAAAAGTTCTCTTTATTGATAATGAACATCTTTATTACAAACTCTTGACTCAAAAGTAAAGGGATGTAGTACGGGCTTACAAGATGGATGAAAAATGAGAGAGCCTACATTACATCCCTTACTACAAACTTCAAAAGACAAAGGACCTTGTGTGCGAGTTTGCACCATCTCCTTGGAGCTTCAAAAGATGTATGTGCGAGCTTCGGAGTTTTGTATATGCTCCACAGAAGTCACGAACACAAACGTGTCAGGTTGGTGAAAAGGTTGGGAAGGTCTTCAACTCCTCGTACATACATCAAAATATACTGGTGAGGGTGAACTAACCCAACTCACCAAATCGACACAGTATTCATGTGGACATACAATATTATTATTATTATATGATCTTTTTATCTTGCCTTAGTCCAAGTTACGAACATATGATATAAAAGAAATACCATAAAAAAGTGTGCCACCATTTGGTGACTTTTACCTGCGGCCGCCTGATCCACCTGATCCACCTGCACAAAAATTACCATGTCCTTCCCTGCCACGAAGTCATAGTTATCTTGCACAGTTTAAATTTATATATTGGGTCATGGCACTACAATGCCACCATATTGAGTCATGGCATTACAATGCATGAGTCATGGCACTACAATGCCACCGTGAACAATAGCTATAATAAGACAGAGATCCTTACAATGTGGGTAGAAAGCCCCGCTACAAGTTTTCGTCTTACACGTGCTAGTCTTGTTAGCATAGCTATCCGAGTTCCGCCCGGGACGAATCGACCCCAGTGCCCCGACGACCGTTCGTAGGAACTAGACCTTGTGCATAAGTTGTCCGAGAGCATGCGATGTTTAAGAACTTAGTTATTAAATGAAGCATTTGCAAGACAACATGAATGAAGTATAAGTATTCAACACAACTTGATAGCATAGTCTACCTACTCAAGTGATCGCATTATAAGTATGTATTACTTTTACCAATAGTTATAGATGAATAAATTCTTGCTACAACTGAAACATAAGATATGCACATTCAGGGAAGACAAGCATGCAATAGTATGATCATTTTCATGAGTTTCGTATGATATGTATCAAGTGTTCAAGTCTTACTTCTTACTATCTTGACTCAATTATTATTATTATGGTACCATCATGAGTCAGATTATTAAGAGTGAAGACTTGGATGAAAGGCCAGCTAATCGAACGTAAGGCCACTCACAAGTTGGTGATTCAGAGAAGAGAAAGGGGAGATCTTCACGACTCCGCTCGTACGTCACCTACCCGATCACCTGCATGCATCAACAAACGATCAATATATCCTGGCCTCAGTCTCCTAGAATTCGATACGAAATACGAAGTTCAAAGAACGAAGACAATAAAATTCATCAAAACCGTTCAAGAAAACGTAAGTCATAAAACCGACACGAAAGCAATCAAGCGGCATAAAAAATGAGCAACAAAAACCAATGCAATAGAAAGGTCCCTCGCGAATGGGCTACTGAGTCATTCCTTGAGACACGATTCATTGAATGTGGGACTTGATTCTGAAGAAACCAATCCATAACGAGGAAAGGATCTTGATTCAATATGTCCCGATCAAACAATACCAAAGTTTTCCTTTGCCGCGCTACTAGAAAAGGGGGAATGGGGCACTACAATGGAGATCATTCAGAACCGAAGTAGGGTGATCAATCTTCATCAGCACTTTAGATCAGGAGAGGTTGTGGCCGAGGTTAGGCATCTCAGACAGCACGCAAGGCTAGGAAAGTAGGTGTTCGACATGCGGATGCACATGACTGTGTATTGGAGGATTGTTATCCTGAGGCTGGTAAACACTCTTGGCATGCATGTCCTTCACGATGTGAGGGCTCTTATCGAGGATGAACTGGAGAAAGAGATTGTCACTGACCTGTTTGGACGTAGGGGCTCTAGCATGTCTAAGATCGAGCGCCTGCTGGAGGAGTCGTCGGCCACTGCTGGGAAGCGCGAGCGGCTCAAGAAGAGCATTGAATTGATGAAAGAATCCAATAATGTTGTGTCCAAGATTATGGATCGTATCGGCTCTTTCGATGGATACTAGGCTTCTATATTAGGATAAATTATTTAATATGCCAGCTTCACTGTAACATTTCCATGTCAACAATTAGATTGCTATGATGATGTGTACATATATATATATATATCTCCATACAATCTAAAGTTCCTATATTAGTACTCTTGAAATCAGTTTATTTTGGTTAAGTGATCGATATATGTTGTCCAATGCTACTTTTTGATTTTGGGGTTCTAAGTTGTTTTGGAGGTCTCAAAATCTGTTTTTTTATGGCATGATAATATTTGGAATTAGTCTTCATGCTAGAAATCTTTGGGCTTGTACTCAAGAAAAAAAAATGCTAAATTTATGATTTTATATTGAATAATGCTATTAATTCCTCCAAAGCATCTCTCCCTTCTTATGTCGCACTAGCTAATGTGATGGTTAATTTAGCAGTTGACATGACAAATTTTAAAATTAAAATTAACATTAAAAAAAATTCGGGTGATTAATTTTTGGGGTTAAAATTTGTCATCCCAGCTGTCATATTAGAGATGCTGGCAAAACATTCAAAACTTTATACACGCTGCATTGCATATCCTTTGGGTCCACTGTCCACAACTTCCACCATTTTATAAATGGAATGAATAATAGACCTTCGTGGTTCGATCAACCGATCTTTCGCAACCCAACAAGGGCTCTTATATCTTTTCTCGGTAACTACAAGGATCACTCGAGTTTGGCCTTCTTATTACTTTTATATTACTTATTTGTTGGTAATCTTTTAATGAAGTTATAAACTACCATAAAACTAACATATCACCGTGTAGCTGTTGGCGTTGAGTCGGGTTAGTCTTTAGACACCATTGTTAAAGAAAGAATCATACAACTATACACAGTTGTGCATAGCCGTTTGATTCATTCCATACTAAGAGATTTTTCTCTTAGAATGCTACCGTTGTACTCTTTTCTTATTTTTCATTCATTGTAAAGTGTACAAATTGAGGTTACCTTTATGAATAAATTATAAAAAATTATTCCAAAACTTATTTCTTGACATAGTATCAGAGCTTTGGCTCTCACTGTTCTCCCACCAGAAAAAGGTCAGTAAGAAGAAAGAAAGAAGAACAGTGGTAAGAAAGAAGAACAATGGCAACACTTGTTTGGGTACTCTTATTTTTTTCCTTTACCAAGTCATTATAAGTTGGGCTATGCGATGACTATAACCAAATGTCTACAACCCTCTTACAAGTGCTACATGGCGACCACATAGTGGCCGTCTATTAGAGAAGGAGGAAGAGGTGGAACCCGATGGCTGTCCAAATGGTCGTTACGTAACAAAAATGTCATGTAACAATCATTCATTGGAGAAAAAGGTGGAACCAGATATAATCAACATAGCGGAGGGAGAGAGTTGTAAGAAGGTTTTAAGCGTTTGGTAGTAAACTTAGCATTATTGTTATAGGTTTCCTTATACCCATCACATGGACCTGACAGCCGTCACGTGAATTTGACATCATTTTGTATTTTTTTGGAGTATTACAAAAATAAATTCTTCATCTGCTGACATCCTTTGCATCATTTTGTTTATTGCATCATTATTTCATAATCAACCTGCTGTTACTTATTTGCTAGACCACTTTATATGTTTAGTTTTTTTTTTTTTTTTTTTTAAATAACTTAGTTGCTAGTTGCTAGACTACAGTGACTACACATACACACTAGTGACTACACATACACACTACAGTGACTACACAGACTTGGTTGTTATTTTCATGTGAACATAAACATTAACATAGTCAATGAATATCTCCCGTTTCTTAACGGATCCAGACCCAGCCATTTTTTTAGTTGTCTCTTTGAGACATTTGAGTTGTCACTTGTTGACCATTCCGAGGTGTTTATATTTTTCTTGAGTTTCACTTTTTCTTCTGTTTCTCTTTTTTACCACAAAAAGTTTACTATTATTTTTATGACAGTCTATGCATCACCATCTATCTAATATAGTACTCTATTTATTGTTGATATTCAAAAAATGATCAAACAAAAATTTTCAATTGATAACAACTCCACTACCATCTCATCATTATCAGTCTCTTCAGGTATATACTTTACAAGTTGGTTTCTTAACTCTCGTGCATCAAACCATATGACTTATAATTCAATTTTTTTTTTTTTGAGAATTTTACTCGGGTTTCCTCATCTCCTATAATTCATACTGCTAATGGTACTACTATTAATGCAAGTCATATTGACTCCATTAAAACTAATAATAACTTGACTATTTCAGATGTTTACCTTGTACCAAAACTATCAATGGATCTGTTGGACAATTATCTGATCAAGAATTTGATACTAACTTCTCCTCTTCTAGTTGTATCATTCAGGACCGCTCAACGGGAAAGCAAGTTAGGACATTCCGTAAAGTTGGTCGTCTTTTTGTTCTTGACACATGCACTTCACATCTCGTCCGTCATTGGTACCTCCATTATTGCTCCAACAATTTCTTCATCTCCTTTCAGTGTGATATATGTGTTATAATGCACTTCACATCTCGGCCGTGATCATAGTGCATGATATTATAGGCCGTGCAGTGTAATATACGTGTTATAACATGCTGTGATTCGGATCCGTGTACTAGTCGGGGGTTGAAGAAGTATTAGTGGATATGTGATCATACCTTATAGCCCGTGATTTAGTATAGCCCGTGATAGTCAGCAGATCATGCAACTCACGCGTGATCACGCTAGCTCACCTTTTATATATAGTCCGTATTAGGCCCAAGCCGATCACATTATCTTACTAATATTTCAAGGCACATTTATATATTGTTTCCTTTATTCCAGTTCCTTACATTATTATTCCTCACCATATTGTTCTCTGTTCTTGCCATTATTTACCATGATACTTCTTCTCGTGATATATGCTAGTTCAGTTACTTCTATCATTTATTTTTATTGGTATTGTTGTTTCATAGTTGTTGTCAATTATTGGAACTGCTATTTGGGTTGTACTTCGCTACAATCCTGACTGGATATATTTTTCAAATGATTCATTAGAGAACTGGTATCCTACGCACTATGGGCCATAGGATGGCGAGCTAGTTGAGTTATCACCCGTAGAGCCTGTTGAATTAGTACCAGCAGTTGATGGGGCATAGTTAGTTTATTTATGATATTATATATGTCAGTTAGACTTTGGCATTATATTATTATTGAGATAATGTGTTGAGATTAGACTTGGACTTGTGACCTATTTGTGACTTTATTTCTTTCCTTCTATCTCATATTATTATTGAGATAATGTGTTGAGATTAGACTTGGACTTGTGACCTATTTATGACTTTATTTCTTTCCTTCTATCTCATATCGTGCCCTATCTTCCTCGAGTTTCTTATTATGATTGAGTATTGTTTGCCATTATCATATTGTCCTCCATTTGGAGTTGAGATAGCATGACAGGTACCTTATATATTATGTGTGAGATGTGTAGATAGTATTGTTGATCTAGACAACGTTCTACCGACGATATTGCGGCATAGGCTAGAAGTAACCACGTACTCGTATCCTTACAACAGGTGCGGGTCATGACATATTTTTGTGGTAGCCCATGCAGGTCTAGAAGTCTTCTTAATAGTAGTACTCAGACTTAGAGTATTACTACAAACCTGCTATAGGATATAGGACTAGCGATATATGATGAGAGGATACTCAATCACTACTAGGAACATTTCTAATATGTTGAAATTCCTATCTTTATCATTCAGAATAATTGCTTTCTTTGGAATATTACTGTCCTTCCTTGATGCTATCGTATCTTGTACAATATTGATTTCTTTATTGAATCTGTCTTCAGGATGCCTCCGAAGACTCGATCGCAGCGCTCTGGAGCAGTCTCGACGAGGTCCGTTACTTTGTCACCTCGGAGAGAGCCAGCAGCAACTGTTTCACCTTCTTCCGCTCAGAGGATTGCTTCACCAGTCTAGGTGGACATTTCTGCAGAAGCTTTTGGGGGTGCTCCACCACCAGTTTCGAGGAATATTCCATCAGTCACGGAGGATGTTCCACCCCCTCTACCCATGCCAGCAGATGGGACGCAGATGTTTGCCATATTCCAGGAGATGGTGGTAGCACAACAGAGGCAGACATACATTCTAAAATAGGGCATCGAGAGTGCTCACCAGTTAGCACTAGATATTGTGGAGAGGGTAGCGCTTGTTCAGCCGCAGACTGTACCGCGTCACCCCACCCCATAACAGTCGAGGCTGGCTAACATCATAGAATTCAAGAGGATGGGGCCCAGGGACTTCAAGGGCATCGAAGGAATATTGTATGCCGATGATTGGATCGAGGACGTATAGAGGACTCTGTGGCTAGCATAGATTCCAGAGGGCCTACAGGTAGAGGCAACGGGCAGCCAGATGTTTAACATTACTCTGACATGGTTTCGCATAGACCCGAGGATCGCAGCGTCAATACTGACTAGGAAAGCTTTTAAAGAGCATTTAAAGGAGAAGTTCTTTCCGGATGTGGGTCTGAATGCTTTAGAGAACCAGTTTTTAGACCTCGTACAGGGGAACATGACGGTAGATGAATATGCAATCGGAGTTCTACAGACTAGGAAAATTTATAGAGGGACATAATCTTCTAGGAAAGGCCCGATAGTTTTGGAAGGGTTTTATCAGGGAGATCAAATCTCTCACTAGAGGACATCGCAACACAAAATTCAAGGATATCTTGATGGACGCACAGAGGGCAGAGGATGACTTAGAGCTCAAATCCTAAATGATGAGAGACACCTCAGGAGGAGCTAGAAGTAGTACGGGTCTAAGCCAAACGTCCCTACTTCCAGCAGCAGAGGACCTTCCAACAGCAGAGACAACAGTTTTATCTACCATTTCGACCACCAGTGCAGCTGACATACCAGGCCCCAAGACCAGCACAACAGGCCCCGTAGTATACTCACTGTGGGAAGATCAAACATACACGGAAAGTTTGCAGGAAGTGGCTTGGAGTGTGCTTCTATTGTGGAGAGCCAGGCCACCAGTTGAGGGAGTGTCTAGTGGTTCCAGTTCAAGTAGGACAGGGAGCAGTACTGGCACAGAGAGTACCAACAAGGCCACCTGCGGGACAACAGAGGGGACTGTAGTGCCCCGTTCCCCCTATTCGGGGAGCGCGACTAAGAAATACTTGGTATCGTTCGATCGGGACAGATTAAATCAAGATTATTTTCTCGTTATGGATTGGTTTCTTCGGAATCCGGTCCCATATTCAACGGATCATGCCTCAAGGAGAGACTCGGCGGCAGAGTCGAGAGGTGCCTTTTCGTTGTACTGGTTTCTTTGCCCGTTTTCGATGCTGCTTGGTTGCTTTCTTGTTGGTTTTATGACTTCAGTTTTCTTGAACGGTTTCAATAGATTTTATTGACTTCGTTCTTAGGATTTCGTATTTTGTATCGAACATTTGGAGACCGAAGCAAGAGATATTGATCATCTGTTGGTGCGTGCAGGTGATCGGGTAGGCGACGTGCTAGCGGAGTCTTGAAGATCTTCTCTTTTCTCTCCTAGTTCACCAACTTGTGAGTGGCTTTACTTCGATTAGCTCCCTTCTTCCAAGTCTTCGTTCTAAATAAATTGACTCATTGTGCATTTCGATCAAATGATACTAAGGTAAGCAGATTTTTCTGATGTATTTCCAGACGTGTTGCCCGGTATGCCGCCTGATCGAGAGATAAAGTTCACTATAAACACATTTCCAGAAACTCGACCAATTTTTAAGACTCCGTATCGAATGGCCCCGACAGAACTAAAGAAGTTAAAGATTCAGTTGCAAGAATTTCTATATCGTGGGTATATCCGTCCTAGTGTATCTTCGTGGGGTGCATCTGTGTTGTTTGTTAAGAAAAAGGATGGCTCGTTGCGGCTCTGCATCGACTATCAGGAATTGAATAAACCTACTATCCGAAATATGTACCCCCTTTCCAGGATTAATGATCTCTTCGATCAGTTACAAGCTATAACGGTGTTCTCGAATATCGATCTTTGCTCGGGTTACCATCAGCTCAAGATTAAGCCGGACGATGTGTCGAAGTCAGCCTTTCACACTCGCTACGGCCACTATGAGTTTTTGATAATGCTATTCGGATTGACCAATGCCCCTACCGCCTTTATGGACTTAATGAACCGTGTGTTCCGGCCATATCTCAATAAATTTGTAGTAGTGTTCATTGATGATATCTTAGTGTACTCAAAGAATAGAAAAGATTATGCAGAGCACTTGTGGACCGTGCTATAGACTCTTCAGGACAGCAAGCTATATGCAAAACTGAGTAAGTGTGAATTCTGGCTGAGCAGTGTATCGTTCCTCGGGTATATCATTTATGCGGGAGGCATTTCAGTCGATCAAAAGAAAATCGAAGCCATCGTCGAGTGGAAGCGGCTTGCCTCCGTCAGTGAGATTCGAAGCTTCCTCGGGCTAGCTGGCTACTACAGGCATTTCATGAAAGATTTTTTCAAATTAGCATCACCTCTGACCCGCCTCACACAAAAGGGAGTCGCATTTGAGTCGTCCGTCGACTGCGAAGCCTCGTTTGAAGAGTTAAAGTATTGCCTCACCTCTGCCCAGTTACTTGCACTACCAGACGAGACCTCGGGATTCTAAATATTCAGAGATGCGTCAGGGCAGGGCTTGGGGTGTGTACTTATGCAACAAGATAGGGTGATAGCCTACACATCCAGGCAACTGAAAAAGTACGAGAAAAATTATCCTATACATGATCTGGAGCTAGCAGTAATTGTGTTCGGCTTAAAATTGTGTCGACACTACCTTTATGATGTGGCTTGCTGAATTTATACCGATCACAAAAGTTTAAAGTACCTATTCACCCAAACGGACCTCAACCTACGTCAGCGGCGTTGGCTAGAATTAATAAAGGATTATGAATTGACGATAGACTACACACCTGGCAAAGGAAATATGGTAGTTGATGCATTGAGTCGGGTCTTTGCGGGATCCCTGTCCGTTGATAGAAGGTTACAAAAGGACTTAGAATAGATGGGCATCGAACTCAGAATTTGATAATTCGGCGCGCGGGTTACTTAGATACGATTTGTATCCAACCTGTTAGAGAGGGTCACATCTACTCAGAGGGACGATTCATTCCTAAGGAAAATATGCGAGCAGATTCTAACGGAGAAGGCGAAAGACTTTGCAGTAGATGAGAATGGACTGTTGCGAGTTAAGGGAAGGCTATGCGTCCCCAACGATTCATAACTCAGAAAGGAAATCCTTGTGGAAGCACACTATGCAGCCTATACGATCCATCCCGGGAGCACAAAAATGTATAAACACCTTCGCACTATCTTCTGGTGGCACGACATTAAGAAAGATGTGGCACTCTTCGTGACGCAATGTATAACCTGTCAGAGGGTGAAAGCAGAGCATCAAAGGCTGGACAAAGAAATGCAAAATCTTGCTATCCCGGAATGGAAGTGGGAGCACATAAGTATGGACTTCATTGTTGGCCTGCCAAGGATGCAACGAGGGAACCGACGCAATCTGGGTCATCGTCGACCGGTTAACCAAGTTAGCACACTTTATTGCTGTCACGCTCCAGTCCCAAAATACACGAAACCATGTCACGTGGCAATAGCCAGCTGTCACATCACCGAGGATATCCCAATTTAATGGATCCTAACAAAGAGTGCTACGCTATCCTAAATACTTACATGTCCCATATATATATCAGCAACAAGTAATCTAATCTCATACACAATACAAAACAGCAAGAAGTACTAAATAAACTGTTGGAAGATAAACACCAGTCTCAAGATATCATAGTACAACCAAGAATGTCTGGTAGGAACAAACCCACTACTATGACGGAAATAAATGTATTGAAATGAGAGATAAAAGATAACGACTAGGGCATCGGCTGACTAGATAATGATGCACCCAATCCTAGGCAGAAGGCCTACCAACTGATCACAGAAACTCTGACGGCTGCACCTCTAACTCCTCTGCGATAGCGAACCTCGTCTCCTGTCCTGGGCCGTACACGGTGGGGTAATATGTCTCGTCCAAATATGGAATGGTACCAGGTCCTCAGAGGGATGTAACAAGATACATAAAAACATGCCATATATATGAATACTGAATAAAGTAAATGCAATAAAGGGTGTGCTAACCAATCTAAGTGAATGCAATGTGAGGACAACTTTGGTACGTATGAGTAGGTGTAGGCATAACGTCCATACCGCTCCGAAGAATGGGAAATCTGAATAGTATAACGTCCATACCGCTCCGAAGAACGGGGAATCTGTAAGTACGCGAACCCGCATCCCAATATGAATGTCACAGTGAAACGTGTAAGAGTGTCAGGTCTCGAAAAATATCAGAGTATCCTCCAATGGGGTGAGTCTGCTAAGAACTAGGTCAAGTATACTAAATCATCGACGTATCCGTCGATAGCACCCGAATCAATCTCGGACGTACACAGTCATATGAAATAGAACAACAAGATAACATACAACATATGCAGCATTTAATTTAAACAGTAAATATGGCAAGGTATCTTGCCTGAGTCCTCAAGCTGTGAATGCCAATAGCCTGCTCCTACGGTGTCTTCTGGCTGATCCAATGATCCTAAACACACCAATATAATATAGCAATCCATCATCAGAACTAAGTAATATATACACTACGTTGCTCTTCGGTACTGACGCGAGGATCACGTCGGTCGAATACAGAGTCGCGGGTGCATGTAGCTAAGATACACAATCGCCCTGTCTTCAGTCACCACGTATCCCGCGACAGTAAAAATACTAAGGTCATAAGTCACCAACTAATTATGTTTAGTATATTTAATGGTCCTTATCATCCATATTAAGTATACTTGAAGATGTCCAGGTTTTATTGATGCATTACAAGTCTTTAATAACAATTTCTGCTACAAGGACGTTGTCTAAGTTATTTAATACTAGCTTATTAGTCGTTAAGCAATCTGATTAGGCCTACATATAATTACAATTAGGGTTTCCAAATTAACTATCACGTGTCCATGCCAAGACACGACACGACGACACGATGCTACACGTACGACAATATCATGAGGAAGGGGGAATGTGGGTGGTTACCTCGACGTGGCTGACTGGGGAGGGCCTGTGCTCGTCGAGGGGGTATACTCCGGCGAGGGGACAGCTCAGGTCTGCGGCCAACAGGGAACAACGGCGGAGGAAGCAAATGCGGCAGGCAGTAACAACAACTGCAGTCGTCACAGCGGCGGCTGCACAGGTCTGGCGACGGCGGCATGCGGTTGGGCGGGTGCCTGGGGGTGGCCGGGTTGTGGGTGACGTCGTGGTCGGCCGGCCGATGATGGCTGGGTGTGTTAGAGCCAGTCGGGGCAGTTGGCAGCGGCTAAGGAGTCGGCTCCTATGGGGGGAAGTCGGGGATGATGAAGGAGATGTTGAAGGTGGTGGCACGGGCGGCTGACCGTGGCGGTTGGCAGTGGTCAGGGGTCCGACTTGGAGAACAGCATCGTCGGCAAAGTGACCGGCGGTAGGTAGAGAGGGGTAGCTCGGGTGAGAGGGGGTCGGCTAGGGTTTGGGGTGATGGATGAATAGTACTTTAGGGTTTTTGATCGGTAGAGTATGTATATTTATAAGGGAATTTGGTAGGCTGGCCTTGGGACTTGGGCCTGTCTTGTCCTTGTTGGGGGGCTGGTCCAATGAAAAGGTTGCATGTGGCTTGGTTAAGTTCTGTTTAGGGTGAATTTGGTCTCCAAATATTAATTAGATTAATAATTAAGAGCGTAAGGCAAAAATCAACGAACATGTCGTAGCTGAGGTTACACTATGGTCAGAGGCGTACATAAAATTGTCTCACCTAACTTCTAATTAAGTTCAAATAAATCCTAGTCTCCGGTTTTAAATCAATTTAACCCTAACTGGTCGAGGGGGTTTACAATCTACCCTCCTTAGAGCATTTCGTCCTCGAAATTAAAACATACGCATGACAAGAATTACTGACTTAATTTAAAATGCTAATACGTACCTAATCCTTCGAAGAGGTGGGGATAGCACTGTCTAATATCCTTCTCGCGTTCCCAGGTCGACTCGCCTGGTGCATGATGCCTCCATGCAACACGAAATAGGGGAATAGTCTGACCTCGCAGTACCTTCTCGCTCATATCCAAAATCTCAACAGGCTCCTCCTGGTATGATAAACTCGGGTCGACTGTAATCTCTGAATGGTCAAGTACATGATTCAGATCCGGTATGTACCTCCTCAGCTGAGATACATGGAAGACGTCATGGACTCCTTCCAAAGTCTGCGGCAAGGCTAATCTGTAAGCAACCTCTTCGACGCGTTCTAACACATCGAATGGTCTGATGTACATCAGACTCAGCTTTCCTCTGCCTCCGAATCTGATAGTCCCTCTAGTGGACGAGATCTTTAGAAATACGTGATCTCCAACCTGGAACTCTAAGGGTCGTCGATGTGCATTCGCCCAATGCTTTTATCTGTCCTGTGTCGCTCGTAGATGTCCTTGGATCTTCTTCACCTTCTCTACTGTACGAACAACCAACTCTGGCTCGAGAATCTGTCGCTCTCCTATATCGCTCCAACATACTGGGGAACGACACTTCCTTCTATACAATGCTTCATAGGTAGCCATATGGATGCTCGCCTGATAGCTGTTGTTGTAAGAAAACTCGACCAAGTGCAAGTGGTCCTCCCATGATCCTCCGAAATCTAGCATGCACGCTCTTAACATGTCCTCCAACGTCTGAATAGGGCACTCCGACTGGCCATCTGTCTGTGGGTGATACGCTGTGCTAAACTTCAGGCGAGTACCAAGACTTTCTTGCATACTCCGCCAAAAGTAAGATACAAACCTCGTATCCCTGTCAGACATGATGCTAACTGGCACTCCATGTAGGCGCACAATCTCCTTCATATACATGTCTGCTAAGACCTCCGTCGATTGTCCAACTCTGAAGGGTAAAAAGTGTGCGGACTTGGTGAGTCTATCTACGATTACCCATACTATATTTTGGCCACTAAGACTCCTCGGAAAACCCGTAACAAAGTCCATAATGATGTGCTTCCATTTCCATTCCGGTATCGGAAGCGGTTAAAGTAATCCTGCAGATCTCTGATGCTCAACCTTGACTTGCTGACACACCAGGCACTTCTCTACAAAGTGTGCTATCTCTCTCTTCATTCTATGCCACCAGTAGTACTGTCTCAAGTCTCTGTACATCTTCGTGCCTCCTGGATGAATAGAATAGGTTAAACTGTGTGCCTCTGCCATCAATTCCTGACGAAGTTCTCCATTTGGAACATAGAGACGATCTCTACATCTCAAGGTTCCGTCTTCGTGTATACGCAGTCCTGTCTGTATTCCAGCCTCTGTCCTCTGTCTAAGCCTCTGAAATCTGGCATCTGTCGGCAAGCCCGCCTTGATCCTCTCCACTAAGGTTGATTGCAACTGAAAACTCGACAACTGTCCATCTACTCCGGGCTTAACAACCTCTATACCCATCTGCTCTAGATCTCTCAACAGATGTTATTGGGTAGTCAGGAAGAATGCCATGGGCCTTCTGCTCAACGCGTTAGCTACTACGTTGGCCTTTCCCTGATGGTACTGTAGCTCGATCTCAAAGTCTGTCATCACCTCGAGCCAACGTCTCTGCCTCTGGTTAAGGTCCTTTTAGGTGTAGACATACTTTAGGCTTTTGTGGTCAGTAAATATCTCCACTCTTTCCCCATATAGGTAGTGCCTCCAAAGCTTCAAAGCAAAGATCACTGCTGCAAGCTCCAAGTCGTGGGTGGGATAGTTCTTCTCATGTGTCCTCAACTGTCTAGAGGCATAGGCTACAACCTTCCTATGCTGCATCAAGACACATCCTAATCCTTTTTCGGATGCATCGCTATAGATCACGAATCCTCCGGGTCCAGACGGTATGGTTAAGATAGGTGTTGTAGTCAAACGCTTCTTCAGCTCGTCGAATGCCTTTTGATACTCCTCTGTCCAAGTGAACTCCTGCTCCTTATGGGTCAAGTGGGTCATCGGCTCTGCAATCTTCGCGAAGTTCTCCACGAACCTCCGGTAATATCCGACAAATCCTAGGAAACTTCTCACCTCTGAGACATTGGTAGGGGTTGGCCATGTCTCTACTGATGAGATCTTCCCCGGATCTACTGAAATGCCATCTCCTGAGATGACGTGTCTAAGGAAGGCAACACGATCCAGAAGAAACTCACACTTGCTCAGCTTGGCATAAAGCCTCTCTCTCCTCAGGGTCTCTAACACTAGTCTCAAGTGCTTCTCATGCTCCTCGTGGCTCTTTGAATATATCAAAATGTCGTCGATGAAGACTACCACGAACTGGTCCAAGTATTGGTGGAATACTCTGTTCATCAAGTTCATAAATACAGCTGGCGCATTTGTCAGTCCAAAAGGCATCACTAAGAACTCGTAATGACCATAACGAGTCTTGAATGCTGTCTTTTGAATGTCTTTTCACACCTTTAATTGATGATAACCCGATCTTAAGTTGATCTTTGTGAACACTATTGCTCCTGTCAACTGGTCAAATAAATCATCAATCCGCGGCAGGGGGTACTTGTTCTTGATAGTCAAAGTATTAAGGGCTTTGTAATCAATGCACATGCGTACTGTTCCATCCTTCTTAGGCACAAACAACATTGGTGCTCCCCAGGGTGATGCACTAGGACGAATAAATCCCTTGCTCTGCAACTCCTCTAATTGCAATTTTAGCTCATCTAACTCCTTCTTCGTCAATCGGTATACATTAGAAGATACCGGTGCTGCTCCGGGTACTAGCTCAATGGTGAACTCTACGTCTCTATCTGGTGGTAAGCCTGGCAATTCTTCGGGGAAAACATCCTCGAATTCTGCAACTATTGGCTGGGGTGCAATCTCCATAGCCATGTAAGTTCCAACTATCTGTCCTACTCCTTGTTCGACGGTCCCTCGCACGTACTCGAACTCCGGCTGATCTGGCGGTCTAAAAGTGACGCTACCCTTCCGGCAATTCAGTACGACGTTATACTGGCTCAACCAGTCCATGCCTAGCACAACATCAAAGTACGACATGGGTAACACCAAGGATCGTGCTCTCATCTCTCTACCACATACGACTACCGAACACGTTCTAATAGTGCTGGTAACCGGCACGATACCTCCTCCGGTAAGAATCTTCCAACTCTTAGGTAAGGGGGAGGTAGCTACTCTAAGCATTGCTACAAATCTACTAGATATGAAAGACAGTGTAGCTCCAGAATCAAACAATGTAGTTGCAGGTAATGATGCAACTAAAATAGTACCTGTGATAGCTTCTCCTTCTGTTTCCTCCTCAGTAGCTGCTAATGCAAAGGCCTGTCCCTGTCTCTGTCCTCCGGTCTGCTGTCGGGCTTGATCGAACTGTGCCTGCTGTAGGGACAAGGGTGGTCTCCTTTGAAATCCTCCAGGTGCTGGTGGACGTTGTCCTCCTAGCGGGGGTAGTATCCTCGGAACTAGGGATGCTGGCCTCCTTCCTGTCTGTGGTGCTATGTCTCTGCGCTGTGGGCAGTCTCGGGCATAGTGTTGGCTCGCTCCACAAATCATGCATATTCCCAGTCTCTTCTGGCAGTCCTTCTGGTAATGTCCTTTTTTACCGCAGTAGTTGCAAGACGGAAGCTCATTTGGCTGGTATGGTGCTATCCTCTACTGTGTCTGCACTGGACGGCGGATCGGTCCTCCTACTCCGGGCTAGGCTATGGCTGGCGGGGTCATGCTGGGATGTCTAGTTCCTCTGGCAATGGCCTCCTGGATCCTTGCTTTTGAAAGAACCTCCTCGTAAGAAATCCTCACCTGTGTGGTGGTATACCTCTATAGCTCAAAATTGAGGCCGTGATGGAATCTCTGGGCTTTCTCTAGATCATTGGGTATCAAGACGGCACCAAATCTGCTAAGACGGCTAAACTCTGCGTCATATGCGTCAACAGTCATATTCCCTTGTTCTAGATGTAGAAATTGGGAGTACAGGGCATTCCTAACTATGGCTGGAAAATACTTCGTATTGAAGTATTCTAAGAACTGCTCCCAAGTCTGTTTCTTGCCTACACTGCGTTCTATAGAATCCCACCAGTGATGGGCGTTGCCTTTAAGTTGGGCCCTCACTGCGGTCATCCAAAAGTCTGGATGCAGTTGTGAAGCCTCTAGTAGCATCTCCGTATTGGCGACCCAATCGGAGATCTGTTCTGCAGTCTCATTGCCTGAGAAGGTATCTGGTCCCATCTGTCGGAGCCATCTAACAGTGCCACCTGTCTGGGCTGGTGGAGGTACTGGTATGGGTGCTGGGACAGGTGTCCTCTCTAGTACTACCAACAAACTCTGTCTCAGTGTCTCTGTCAGACGCCCCTGTGCTTGCATCATAGTCTGGAAGAACTGTAGCATCTGTGGCTGTCCATCTAATGGTGGCATCTGGGGTGGATAAGGTGGAGGTGGTGGTAATGGAACCTCTGGCTGTGCGGTAGGTGTCTCCTCAAATGTCGGCCTCTCGGTCTGTGCATCGGTGTAGCTCCTGAAGTCTGGCCCTCACAATGCTGCGTGGGGATCATCTGGGAAGTCTGTCCCTCGTGTTGTGGTGTAGGATCGCCCTGAGAAGTCTCGTGCCAATGTATCAGCGGGGTCTGTAGCGGTGGTTGCCATTGGGGTACTTCCTCTCTTTGGGCGGTGTTATCTGGCACCGCGGTACTGGGTGCTCCTCGTCCACTACGCAAATTCATCTTGCTGCAAGAGATAGGACTTCATCAAAAGAGTACGAAATCAAGCAACCAGAATGCAGATATTTAGAAGCAGTATGAAGGAAGTTCAGAGACGAATCAAAAGTGGATGAGACCTAGTAATTTCTATCCTATTGCAGGCTCGCTAGGCACGTTACCATACCACAAGCGAATAAGTCGACCTGCATGGGCCACCACTAAAACCATGTCACGCCCCAGTCCCAAAATACACAGAACTAGGTCACGTGACAATAGCCAGCTATCACATCATCAAGGATATCCTAATTTAATGGATCCTAACAAAGAGTGCTACGCTGTCCTAAATACTAACATGTCCCATATATATATCAGCAAAAATTAATCTAATCTCATCCACAATACAAAATAGCAAGAAGTACTAAATAAACTGCTGGAAGATAAACACCAGTCTCAAGATATCATAGTACAACCAAGAATATCTGGTGGGAACAAACCCACTACTATGACGGAAATAAATATACTGAAATAAGAGATAAAAGATAACGACTAGGGCATCGGCTGACTAGATAATGATGCACCAATCCTAGGCAAAAGGCCTACCAACTCTGACGGCTGCACCTCTAACTCCTCTGCGGTAGCGAACCTCGTCTCCTGTCTTGGGCCGTACACGGTGGGGTAATATGCCTCGTCCAAATCTGAAAAGGTACCAGGTCCTCAGAGGGACATAACAAGATACATAGAAACATGCCATATATATGAATACTGAATAAAGTAAATGCAATAAAGGGTGTGCTAACCAATCTAAGTGAATGCAATGTGAGGACAACTTTGGTACGCATGAGTAGGTGTAGGCATAACGTCCATACCGCTCCGAATAACGGGGATTCTGCAAGTATATATACGTCCATACCGCTCCGAAGAACGAGGAATCTGCAAGTATATATACGTCCATACCGCTCCGAAGAACGGGGAATCTACAAGTATATATAACGTCCATACCGCTCCGAAGAACGAGGAATCTGCATAAAGGGAGTCATTGGATCCGTGGCTCCTCCGGATACTACGGATTCCAATGGGTGTATCCCATATGCCTACTAGTAGTCCTTCCCGCCCAATGTAGATACACAAATTGAATACTCGAAGTGCATACCACGTATCTATATGCCAGTCTTCTATGAATAAAATAACCCTGAGTTACGCACTAACCGTGATGCATGTCACACGCACCGATAGCTAGTCGAATACGCAAACCCGCATCCCAATATGAATGTCACAGTGAAACGTGTAAGAGTGTCAGGTCTCAAAAAATATCAGAGTATCCTCCAATGGGGTGAGTCTGCTAAGAACTAGGTCAAGTATACTAAATCATCGACGTATCCGTCGATAGCACCCGAATCAATCTCGGACGTGCACAGTCATATAAAATAGAACAGCAAGATAACATACAACATATGCAGCATTTAATTTAAACAGTAAATATGGCAAGGTATCTTGCCTGAGTCCTCAAGCTGTGAATGCCAATAGCCTGCTCCTGCGGTATCTCCTGGCTGATCCAATGATCCTAAACACACCAATATAATATAGCAATCCATCATCAGAACTAAGTAATATATACACTACGTTGCTCTTCGGTACTGACGCGAGGATCACGTCAGTCGAATACAGAGTCGCGGGTGCATGTAGCTAAGATACACAATCGCCCTGTCTTCAGTCACCATGTATCCCGCGACAGTAAAAATACTAAGGTCATAAGTCACCAACTAATTATGTTTAGTATATTTAATGGTCCTTATCATCCATATTAAGTATACTTGAAGATGTCCAGGTTTTATTGATGCATTACAAGTCTTTAATAACAATTTCTGCTACAAGGACGTTGTCTAAGTTATTTATTACTAGCTTATTAGTCGTTAAGCAATCTGATTAGGCCTACATATAATTACAATTAGGGTTTCCAAATTAACTATCACGTGTCCATGCCAAGACACGACACGATGACACGACGCTACACGTACGATAATATCATGAGAAAGGGGGAATGTTGGTGGTTACCTCGATGTTGCTGACTGGGGAGGGCCTGTGCTCGTCGAGGGGGTGTACTCCGACGAGGGGACAGCTCAGGTCGGCGGCCAACAGGGAACAACGGCGGTGGCAGCAAATGCGGCAGGCAGTAACAACAGCTAGGGGACAGCTACAGTAGTTTAGGGTTTTTGATGTGTAGAGTATGTGTATTTATTAGGGAATTTGGTGGGCTGGCCTTGGGACTTGGGCCTGTCTTATCCTTGTTTGGGGGCTGGTCTAATTCAAAGGTTGCATGTGGTTTGGTTAAGTTCTATTTAGGGTGAATTTAGTCTCCAAAAATTAATTAGATTAATAATTGAGAGCGCAAGGCAAAAATCAACGAACATGTCATAGCTGAGGTTACACCATGGTCAGAGGGTTATATAAAATTGTCTCACCTAACTTCTAATTAAGTTCAAATAAATCCTAGTCTCCAGTTTTAAATCAATTTAACCCTAACTGGTCGAGGGGGTTTACAATTGCCATCAAAAGTACTTGGAGCACCAATCACCTCGCCCATACCTACCTTGATGAGATAGTTCGGTTGTACGGAGTGCCAGTTTCCATAGTATCAGATTAGGACGGACGATTCCTATCATATTTCTGGTAAAGCCTTCAGTCAGCGATGGGGACCAAGTTAAAGTTCAGCTCAGCCTATCATCCTCAAACAGATGGCCAAACAGAATGGGTGAATCAGTTACTAGAAGACATGCTGCACCTTTGCATAATTGATTCAAAGTCAAGTTGGGATATCTACCTACCATTGGCCGAATTTGCATACAACAATAGTTATCAGTCCAGCATCCAAATGGCTCCGTACGAGGCTTTGTATGGGCAAAGTGTAGGTCACCGATCTGCTGGGATGAAGTTGGGGATCGACAAATCCTTCAGCCGGAACTGGTTGAACAAATGGTCCAAAAGGTTCGGTTAATCTGAGAGCGATTAAAGGTAGCACAGAGCCGACAGAAGAGCTATGCCGATATTCGTCGTCGACCCCTTGAGTTCCAAGAGGGTGACCACGTATTTTTAAAGGTCTCGCCCATGCAAGAAGTTATGAGATTCGGGTTAAAAGGGAAGTTAAGTCTGAGATTTGTTTCTCCGTTCGAAATTCTCAGGCGAGTCACTGCAGTTGCCTATCAAATTGCATTGTCACCAGCCCTGTCAGAAGTGTATAATATTTTTTATGTGTCACAACTTAGAAAGTACGTGCATGATCCAAACCACGTGGTAGACTTTGGTCAGCTAGATCTGTAGGCGGACTTATCGTACGTCGAAGAGCCCGTTCAGGTCTTGGATCGAAAAGAAAAACAGTTACGGAATCGGGTAGTCTCGTTAGTGCACGTTCTTTGGCGGAACCACTCAGTCAAAGAATCGACCTAGGAACTCGAATCAGACATGAGGGAATTTTTTTTTCATTATTCCTTAGGGGTAGGTTCTATTCCTAAGTTTCGAGGACGAAACTTTTTATTAGATGGTTATGATGTAGTGTCCCGTTCTCCCTATTCGGGGAGCGCGGCTAAGAAATACTTGGTATCGTTTGATCGGGACAAATTGAATCAAGAGCATTTCCTCATTATGGATTGGTTTCTTCGGAATCAGGTCCCATATTCAACAAATCGTGCCTCAAGGAAGGACTCTTTGGCAGAGTCGCGAGGGGCCTTTCCGTTGCGCTGGTTTTCTTTCCCATTTTCGATGCCGCTTCGTTTCTTTCTTGTTAGTTTTATGACTTACGTTTTCTTGAACGGTTTTCAATGGATTTTATTGCCTTCGTTCTTAGAATTTTGCATTTTGTATCGAACCTTTGGAGACCGAAGTAGGAGATATTGATCATCTGTTGGTGCGTGAAGGTGGTCGGGTAGGTGACGCGCAAGCGGAGTCTAGAAGATCTCCCCTTTTCTCTCCTAGTTCACAAACTTGTGAGTGGCTTTACTTCGATTGGCTCCCTTCTTCCAAGTCTTCGTTCTAAATAAATTGACTCATTGTGCATTCCAATCAAATGATACCAAGGTAAGCAATAAAATTGAGTCAAAATAAAGAAGAAGTAGACTTGAACCATTAATAATGCTTGTCATATATAATTCTATGCGAACACCTTAATGCATGCATGTCCGTTATACATATAGCTATCTTGTGTCAGTTGTAATTAGAACTCATTTATCTATAACTGTTCAATGTATAGTGCAAAAAGGAGAAACGTGATCATTGTGCAAGTAGCCTAGACTATGGAAAACGCATAAAGTTGATTTACTTATATTGCTTGAATATGTGTTTCAATTGATAACTTAGTTTGTAGACGAGGCCTGATCTTGGACAACTTGTATAAAAGGGGTGTCATTCTATGAACGGTCGCCGGGACACTGGGACCCTTCGACCCGGGTAGAATAATTTCCTAGTGTAGTCCTAGCATTGGATGGGTCCGTGCGTCTGCCAAGGGCTAGCTACCCAAGGCGGAATGGCAGCCGACCCATCTCTAGTCCGACCAAATGATTGCTATGTACATTTAAACTGTGCAAACTAACTATGTCTTCGTGGTAGAGAAGGTCATTGAAAGTTTTGTACAGGTGGTTCAGACGGTTCAGGTAAAGTCACCGAGCGGTGGCACATTTTATTAAGTCATTTTATTCTATCATATATAAAGAATTGAACTAAGGCAAGATAGAAAGATCACATAAGAAAAAATGTTGCATGATCATATGAACTCATTATAGATTTTGGTAAGTTGGGTTAGCTCACCCTCACCGGTACTTTTGAAAGTACTGACCCTCGTTGCAGCAGGTTCCTCGAGCCGAGGCGACCCGGTGAGGAGCTGAAGCTTTCTCCAGCCCTTCCTGAATCAAGGCGCGTTCGTGTTGTAACTTTTGGGAGCTCAAGTACATAATCAAGAAAGGAGCTCGCTCTCACTAATTGAAGCCACTAGGCGATGGTGCTGACTCGCACCCAAGGTGTTTTGTGTTTCTGAAATATTAGTAAGGGATGTAATGTATGGATCGACTATCTCATTTTGCGTCCAAGTTATAAGCCCGTGCGACATCTTTACTACTTTTTGGTCAAGAGTCTGTAAACAGATGTTCATTATCAATAAAGAGAATTTTTTTCTTATCTCAAAGTATGATACCTTATTTGCGTACTCTGTTGCATTTGTTCTAAAGTATATCATTATGCCTGGCCTTGTGCACGCGCGCCTTACGCGTGCACAGCATCACGCCCGTGGGACGATTATCGACTTAGTGAAATTGGGGCATGACAGTGACCTCCTTTACAGACTCAACAACAACATTTTGTCTAGCACCAATAGCTGTAGAGAGGTGTACCATGAGGGCGAGCTTTTGCCATGATAGTTAAGGAGGAGAAGCCAGTCGGAGATGTAATATCAGGTTCAGTTCTTCTTGATTCTATTCCAGCTTATGCTTTATTTAATTTCGGTGCTTCCCATTCTTTTGTATCTGTATCTTTTGCTCTTAAGCATTGATTAGAGTCTGAACCTTTGGCTAGGACTTGCAAGATCACGATTGGGGAGGCATTATCTTGGTTAGTGATGTTTGTAAGAATCAGAAAGTTATACTGGGAGGCCTGGAGTTGAGCAAGTGCTTACTCGTAATGCCACTTCCGATCTATGATATTGTACTCGGGATAGATTGGTTAAGTAGGCACCATGATAGTATAGATTATCGTGGAGGTAGAGTTTTATTTTTACTGCTAGGAGAGCCTGAGTTTGAGATTTTTAAAGGAGCAGCGGAGCAGAGCGAGGATACCATCTGTGGAGCCATGGTGAAAGAAAAGGAGTTAGCACATCCGTTGATAGCAGAGTTCAGAGATATTTTTCCGGAGGAGTTATTTGGTTTGCCACCAGACCGAGATATGGAGTTCTCTATAGATTTGATGCCAGGTACAGAGCCGATATCTCAGCACGTCTATAGAGTCAACAACAGCGAACTGGTAGAGTTGAAGAAGCAGATGGATGAGTTGCAGGACAAATGCTTTATTCGATCCAATTCATCACCATGGGGTGCTCCGGTGTTATTTGTACCAAAGAAGAATGGGACGGTACACATGTGTATCGACTATAGGGCTTTAAATAATCTCACTATTAAGAACAAATATCTGCTGTCGAGGATTGATAATCTCTTCGATCAGTTGAGCAGAGTGAAGATATTTTCGAAGATAGACTTAATGCCAGGCTACCACCAGGTAAAAGTGAAGAAGGAGGATATTTTGAAGACCGCTTTTCGGAATCGGTATGGACAATTTGAGTTCATGGTGATGCCATTTGGGTTGACCAATGCCCCGACGGTATTCATGAACTTGATGAACATGGTGTTCCACCAGTATCTTGATAAGTTCGTCATGGTATTTATTAATGATATTCTGGTATATTCGAAGATCTCGGAGAAGCATGAGGGGCACCTAAGGATAGTTCTGGAGACTATCAGGAAGGAGAAGCTTTATGGCAAACTTTTAAAGTGTGTATTCTTCCTTGCCAATGTTTAATTCCTTGGTCATGTAATTACAGGTAACAGGACTCAGTGGACCCGAAGAATATTTAAGTAGTGGAGTCGTGGGCTACTCCGAGTTCAGTGGAAGAGATCAGAGTTTTCTGGGGCTAGAAGGTTATTACCGGAGGTTTGTACATGACTTCTCTAGGATTACAGAGCCAATGACTAGGCTGACCAGGAAGGATGTGGAGTTTGTTTGGACAGAGGAGTATCAGGCCACTTTTGAGGAGCTGAAGAAGAGTTTGACGATAGCTCCAGTGTTGACATTGTCATCGGGATCAGGTGTATTCACTATTTATAGTAATGCTTCAGGGAAGGGTTTGCGTTATGTCTTACAGCAGAATAGGAAGGTAATTTCCTATGCGTCCAGGCAATTACGTCCGCTAGAGAAGAATTATCCTACCCACAATTTGGAGTTGGTAGCGGTCATCTTTGCTCTAAAGTTATGGAAACACTATTTGTACGAAGAGCGTATGAAGATCTTCACAAACCACAATAGCATGAAGTACGTGTTTACACAGAAAGCTAAATATGAGACAGCGGCGGTGGCTGGAGTTGATGAAGGACTTCGATATATCATTGCAATACTATCCAGGGAAGGCCAACATAGTCGCTGATGCCTTGAGCATGTATCCAGTGGCTATGTGCTTGACTACGAACATATATTTATTGGCCGATCTTGAGAGCTTGGTTATTAAGATGCTAATACCAGGTGTAAAGATGTCGATATGGAGATTGCAGATACAGTCAGAACTGATGGACATGATTCGAGCTATGCATTATGGCAATGAGTCTTTGAGGAGCATCAGAACACAGGTTTGGATGGGATTATCCGAGGACTTCACTATTGCTGAGGATGTATCACTACGACACGGTATCAGGTTATGTGTGCCATGTGGGACGTTGCGTGAGGTGGTTCTTCAGGAGGCGCATCGATCGCAGTATTCTATATATCCAGGTGCCAACAAGATGTATAAAGATCTAAGAGAGCAAGTATGGTGGTATGGTATAAAGTGGGAGGTAGCACACTTTGTATCAAGATATTTAGTATGCCAGCAGGCAAAGGCAGAGAGGTAGAGGCCATGTGTGTTACTTCAGCCTTTACCCAAATCGCGTCTTTCCTTCTTAGAGAAAGTGGAAGCTCTGAAACAAAATTCATAGTAACATGCTCATATTTCTACTCTGGTGTTACTTCAGCCTTTACCCATTCCAGAGTAAAAATATAAGCATGTTACTATGAATTTTGTTTCAGAGCTTCCACTTTCTCCAAGAAGAAAAGACGCAATTTGGGTCATCGTAGATAGGTTGACCAAATCAGCTCACTTCTTGCCATTTAAAATGGTTACGTCTATAAAAAATCTAGCGGAGATGTATGTATGACAGATTATCTGATTGCACGGAGTTCATGTGAGAATCATCTCGGAGCGGAATAGTCACTTCACATCCCACTTCTGGAGGAGTTTACAGGCTAGCTTGGGAACCCAGTTCAAGTTTAGTACCGCATATCACCCTAAACATATAAAAAGTCATAAAGGACTATTCAGACTCTCTAGGATATGCTTCGCACTTGTGTTTTAGATTTCAGAAGGTCTTGGGAGGATCATCTTCACCTGATAGAGTTTGCTTACAACAACAGTTACCATGCTAGCATTGAGATGTCACCATTCGAGGCTTTATAGGGACGGAGATGTCGCACTCCTTTATCTTGGGATGATATTGGTGATAGAGTCTTGTTGGGACCAGAGATAATTGTGGATGCAGCTGAGGAGGTAAAGCTCATCAGAGGTAGACTTTGGGTGGCGCAGGACAGACAACGGCATTAAGCCGATAGCCACCGGAGACCTTTGGAGTTTGAGGTATAGATTTTTTGGTATTGCTTGTGATTGTTTGTTTTAGGTTGAGTGTTAAGACCGTGTTTATTCTAGGTTGGTGATCTGGTGTTCTTGCAGATTTCTTCAACACGGGGTACTATTCGCTTTAGTAGAGACGAAAAGCTTAGTCCACGATACATCGGATCCTTCGGTATTCTTGTGAGGGTCGGTACAGTGGCCTATAGACTAGAATTTCTGCCTTCGCTAGAGGGAGTGCATGATGAGTTTCATGTGTCACAGCTGAGACGGTACATGGCAGATCCTAGTCACGTATTTGATCACTCAAAGATCGAGGTGGGTCCGACTCTCAGCTAACCAGAGCAGATAGTGGAGATTCTGGATTGCAGGGAAAAGGTATTGCAGAACCAGACGATTCTTTTGGTACACGTCGTGTGGAGGCATCACTCTCCGGAAGATTCTACCTAGGAGAGGGAAGCCGAGATGCGCGAGCGATACCCTTATCTCTTTGAGCCGTGATGTATAATTCTTCTTTCTTACTGTGATTGTTTGTTGTAGTGCTAGTTCTTTCCTTAAATTTCATTATTTAAGGATGGTAGACCAGTTGTTTGATGATAAACAAAAGAAATTGAAACTAGGTTTATACGAAACCCTTTCTTTGTTTACAAATAAGAAAAAAAGAAGTACAATTAATCCTATACGAGGATGTTAAGTACAAAAAATGATTCTGGGAAAAAATTGCTATAGGAGTCTGATCTACGGTCGATCACTTTGTCCCTTGGACCACACGATGACGAAGAAGTACTGTAGAAGAAGGAGAAGCTTCAAATCTTGTAGGAGGGATTGAACTCTCGTTGCCAAAGTTGTCAATCAACACTCTTTGTATGTGCTCTCTCTCTGATCTCCTCTCTGTTTTTTATCCACCGATTCTGACCTTTCTTCTCTCCACCCCCACTCTCCTGTGACCGAAAGTCTCTATTTATAGAGCCTGTACACAATAACTGTCCAGTCGGCGTAGAAGCCAAACAGCGGAGAGAGTTGCACCTTTTATGCGGCGGTTATAGTAACTGCTACCCACGTCTGAATGATCTCTTGAATCCGCGTGTGACGCGTGTCCTATTATGAGGTAACGTGTATAATCGCTCATCGAAGATCACGGCATGCAAGCCACGTAGGTAACTGCCGCTCGCGTAGAGATGGTTGGCGTAAAAGCCAAATAGCTGTACTGTTGGCGTAAAAGCCAAATAGCTGTCTTGTTGGCGTAAAAACAAAATAGCTGTCTTATTGGCGTAAAAGCCTAATAGCTATCTTGTTGGCGTAAAAGCCAAGTAGTTGTCTTGTTGGCGTAAAAGCCAAATAGCTGTCTTGTTGGCATAAAAGCCAAATAGCTGTCTTGTTGGCGTAAAAGCCAAGTAGTTGTCTTGTTGGCGTAAAAGCCGAGTTCTGCGTAAAGCTTGATGCTGTATAGGTAGGTAACCAGCGTAAACTAGCCAGTTATCCTTCCTGACTGAGATCTTGAGCGTATTCTGGACCAAATAGCCTTATCACGTACCTTTACAAATATAGCCTGAGTTGGCATATTTCGAGAAGATATCATATGGCATGCTCCTATAGTTAAAAATAGCCTGGTTGGCGTATTTTGAGGAGATAGCATACGACGTGCTCCTATAGTTGAAAATAACCTGGTTGGCGTAAAATGCCAGGATGGTGACGTGAGCGTATTAGCCCTAGTTTTAGCTCTCCCAGTCATTAAAAGTAGAACCAAATCTTGTGCATTAAATACAGAGATCTTCCCCTATCTCGCGCATTAACTGCAGAGACGTGCCTCGAGTTCTGTACGAAGAACAGCTTTTGACGTGGCGTCTGGTTTCGTCTCATCTTGAGCGTAAAAACTCATCTTTGCCTGTGTAGAATAGGCAGCGTATTCCTTGAATGCGTAAACAACGTCTTATATCAAGGATTATGTCACTAAACGACAGTCTGGGTCTCTGTGCAGAATCATCATTACAGCCATCCTCTCGATCGTTTTGTAGTACTCTTTGTCAGGAGTCAGGTTCACTGTTTTGTATGACAGGTTCATTCGAGGATAACGAAGAGTTCCTCGTACAACTTCACGCTGCATTAAAAGCAGACATATTTTACGCCGAAGTGGCGATGTAGTAACCTTTTTACACCAAAGCAGTCTAGAAGTACTGCCTTACGCGGGTTATTTTGGAGCTTTGTTTTACGCTGAATAACGTTGGAGCTCTGCTGTACGCCAATGGCTCTGAAGTCATATTTTACGCCACACAGTGCTGGAGCTCTGTTTTACGTTGGATAGCGTTGAAGCTCTGTTTTACACGGACTTCATGCATGTTGGGGGTTTTTACGCGTATAATTCTCCAGCGTATTTTTCATGCTTCTACACCTGTCACTACCACATTTCTAGTTGAGGTCATTTTGGCCATTTAACATATTTATTAATTAGTGATTTAAATATTATATATTATGCTACTAATTATTATATTTACTTGTGTTGTTTAATTATTTGTTAGTGGGCTAGCCTATATTTATTTAGACTTATCATTAGTGGACCCATTGAAATTGTCATGACATAATTGAGCCCAACATTAGACTAGGCCCATTGGTCCCATTCCCTTAATTAATTACGGAGATTTGATTAGTTTTTATATAGAATTAAAAGCTTTCTAATATATTCCTTCCTAATTAAACCTTAAGACCAACTAGTAGGGGCAACTTGGATATTGTACATTGCTTGGAAGGGGGAAATAGGGGGCCAACCACCTATAGGGAGGTTCTCTCTCTCTCTCTCCTCTCATTAGTTTATTCATTCTAGATCCCCAATTGTGTTCTTCCACAATTACATTCATTTCTCCATCAAATTTAACCCAATTCACATCCATTCCCTCTCAATTTTATTATCTAAGAATCATGGGAGCTTGGATTGCAATAATCACTTGAAGAAAGAGGAATTGACAAGGAGATTGTGTCCTAATTGTGTCCATTAAGCATTTTATTGGAAATCCATCTTCCAATAGGTAAATTTTGAATCCACCCCTTAATTTAGACTCTAATTTATGTATTTAACCATTAAAAACTATCCATTGGCTTAGGACTACCCATAGGATCAAGAACTAGGTTCATATGACTTATATTGTGGATTCTACATGGTAATTTGTGTTCAATTAGGGTGAATTATGATATTGACACATTAAGTGTGTTTTATGAGACCAATTAGATTAAATTAGACTTAGATCGGGGTTGTAGGACTAAATACTTGTTCATAATTGGACACGAGTAGAGCTTATCATGGTATTTTGGGATACGCTATGATACATAGCTCATTTTGGGTATTTTGAATGAATACTCTTCAATTCCTATAGTAGAAATTTACATTGGTTAGATATAGATGTTATATATATGTATGATTGATAATTGTAGGAAATTGGGAGGTTTGGCACATTGTTTGAGGTGTGTATCATGATTTTTCTAAGTATATACTCTAGGTGTTTGCTTAAATGCCTCTAATGTATCATATATATATATATATATATATATATATATATATATATATATATATATATATATATATATATATATATATATATATAATGTGATCATGTTGATGTGGTGTTAACTGAATGTATCAGAGAGTTGGTTGTGACTGATGGTGTGTGTGTATGTGTGTGAGGAATTTGTCATCAGTGTGTGTGTAGACAGTGGGTGAACTGTGTCACACACAGGTAATAGCAGTGTACACTAGGGAGAACAGAGGTAAGAGGGAAGAGTTTCACTCACTGTGTGTTAGTGTATGTTCGATATAAAATTATTTAGTGTCAGTGTCATGGGATTGTTTAGTGCATTGTAGTGTCCAGGTCAAGTTGAACTCAGGTTAGATGTGTTGTGTCAGTTAGGGGTGTTCAGAGAAGGGTAAATAATATTTAGTATCAGTTGTGTTGAATAAGGATCTAGAGTATCTTAAGATTAAATTTAGCATCAGGTACCTAGGAAGGAGGAGAGTGTGGCAGCAGTGTGCTTGTGCACACATGTTGCAAGGATTGCAGCAGCAACTTATTTGAGTAGTAGCAGTAGTGTATACATTAGTTAGTATTGTTATCTATTAATATCAGTTGGTGTTTAGCTTATGTATCAGGGAGTTAAGAAGAGGGGGTTCAGTCTCAGTTGGTGTAGGAAAATAGCAGCAGCAGGTAGTGGCATACCTGAATGCAGGTAAGTGATTCTAAGAGGGAAGCTTATCATTTGTGTGCTGCAACTGTGATGTTCAGATAGGCTTTAAGTGTATCTCAGTTAGTATATATATAAGGCAGTATTAGATTATAGTTAGTATATTAATTATTAATTTAAATTAGATATCAGTATTAGTTAGTGTGACAGTTAGCATTATAAGGAAGGTTGGATATTGGTTAATGGGTATATGTGTTATCAGTTATATGTATAGTATTGAATATGTTGAGTTAGTGTTTAGTGTATTCTCAGTTAGAAAGGGGGAGATGTGGCTTGTGTTAGAAGGAGGAAACATCAAGTGCTAATTAATAGTGCCAACTGCAGATTTGAGATATCAGCAACTTGTTGATTACAATGTTGATTCAATAGGAAGCTGATGTAAGGATGGGTGAGACCAAGGCGTATCAGTGTATATATACACTGTGGGTATCAGTGAGGTAAGTCAATGAGTGTTGGTGTTAGTGGCTTCAATGATAGTTAAATAGTTAGTAGAGTTAGTATATGTTGGTGTTACCTAGGGTCTAAGTTAATATTAAGATTTTTTGATATTAGTTGAAGTATCACTTAAGACCTAGAAATGGCCTAAAAAATCATAATTAGTGCATTTTTAAGTCATTCCTCATTTATTACACCAATTGACATGCCATTCATATATGTGTGTGTGTGACACCAGCTCGAATACCAAGATATATCATTTGCTTAGGACCATAGGCGAGTACATTCTCTGATGGTTTTCTTATTTGATAGCCTCTATGCTTTATGTATTCAGTATTAAGATACTTGATTCCTGACACGATAGTTTCACGGATTGGTATACGTATATCTTGGTCATGAAATGTTATTGTCGTGATGACTCAGTGATCGCCATGTCGTGCTTCATGATTACTCAATGATTACCGTGATATTTTAGTGATTATATAGTCCGTGCTCATAGTGCATTATATTATAGGCCGTGCAGTGTGATATACGTGTTATAATGTATCGTGATTTGGATCCGTGTACTAGTCGGGGGTTGGGGAAGTATTAGTGGAGATGTGATAATACCTTATAGCCCGTGATTTAGTGTAGCCCGTGATAGTTAGCAGATCATGCAACTCACGCTTGATCACGCTAGCTCACATTTTATATATAGCCTGAGTTAGGCCCGAGCCGATCACATTATATTACTAATATTTCCAGACACATTTATATATTATTTTCTTTATTCCATCTTATTACATTATTGTTCCTTACCATATTGTTCATATTTCTTGTTATTATTTACCATGATGCTTCTTCTCATAATATATGCTATTTCAGTTACTTCCATTATTTATTTTCATGGCTATTGTTGTTTCATAGTTGCTTTCAATTATTGGAACTACTACCATAGTTGTAATTCGTTCAATTCTCGACTAGATATTTTTTTTTAGATAATTCATTAGAGGAGTGGTGTCCTATGCACTACGGGCCACAGGATGGTCAGCCAGTTGAGTTATCACCCTTAGAGCATGTTAAGTTAGTAGCAGCAGTTGATGATGCATAGTTAGTTTATTCATGATATTGTATATGTCAGTTAGACTTTGGCATTATATTATTATTTAGATCTTGTGTTGAGATTAGACTTGGACTTATGACATATTTGTGACTTTATTTCTTTCCTCTATCTCATATCGTGTCCTATCTTCCTATAGTTTATTTTTATGATTGAGTATTGTTTACCCTTATCATATTACCATATTGTACTCCGTTTGGAGTTGAGATAGCATGACATGTACCTTATATATATTATCTGTGAGATGTGTAGATAGTATTGTTGACCTAGACAACGTTCTACTGTCGATGTTGCGGCGTAGGCTGGACGTACCCACGTACTCGTGCCCTTACACCGGGTGAAATAACTTCTTCTTCTTCACCTTTTGATATTGTGCATTCTGATGTTTGGGGAAAACCTCTAATAAAGTCCATGGACGGTGCCCAATATTATATATTTTTTGTTGATGATTATTCTCGCTATACCTGGACATATTTATTATATTCTCGTTTAGATTTTTTTGAAGTAAGTGTTGAATTTTGAACAATGATCAAAATACAGTTTTCAAAAACCATTAAATTTTTTTAGGTTGGACTCTAGAGTCAAATATATATCCAAACATTTTCTTCACTTTTTGAAACCTCAAGGGACCCTTCCTCAATTATCATGCACTGAAACACCTGAACAAAACTGTGTAGTAGAACGAAAACGCCGTCACATTGTGGAAATTGCTCATACTTTACTTTCATCGTCAGTTCCTCGTACTTTTTGGGGAGAATATGTTCATACTTCTACTTATATCATAAATCGTATCCCTTCTTTAGTCACTAACGGGATATCCCCCATTGAATGGCTTTATATGACCCCTCCTAATTACTCAGAACTTCGAGTCTTTGGTTCCACCTACTTTTTCCTTCATCCCGAAAGATAACAAGATAAACTCAGCAAGAAAACGATAATGTATGTTTTTCTAGGCTACGGTATTCAACAAAAAGGTTACAGATATTATGATCCCTGTTTTGGAAAACTTTATGTATCTCGACATGTTACATTTTGGGAAAAGATACCCTTTTACTCATTTCCAAAATATCAAACAGATGTCTCTAACTCACTTCAATTTCATGATCATTTTATTTATTCACCATCTGATAGTTCTGAACAAACACCACCACAAAATTATCCTACACAATGTACTGAGCCAGAAATAGAACCACCCTCAGACCATCTGTCACGACCCACACCCGGTATAGGGGCACGAGAGCGTGGGTACGTCCAGCCTACGCCGCAGCATCGACGGTAGAACGCTGTCTAAGTCATGATACTATCTAATCAATCTTACATGGATATCCAACTCCATAAGGAGACACGGATAATCACAATAATAATATGAACAACATACCCAATCACATAACTACAGCACGATGAGATCTCGAAGAGATAAGATAAAATATAACATGAGTCTAAATAGAATAATCTAACTCAATAATATAATCCACGTCTCAAATAAGATTGCCGGAGACAAATTCGGTACCAAAATAAATGCTAAAAAGAACTAACTAGATAACTAGTGATTCCGGCTAAACCTTCCGGAATCACGACTGAACTACTAAGTCCAAGACTGCAGCTACTCACCCTGTGATCCATAAGTGTCGGACACCAGTCCTCTAGGTATAGTCTGGAAAATATTTTCCAGTCAGGAAAGAGCAAAGTACATCTCAAATAATATTTCCATTTAATTGATAAGGGCTATAAAACAATAAACAAATAATGCTATATACTGAGAGAAGACAGTGAATAAATACAAGGGCAAAATAAAGAGACAGGCAATGTAAAGAGACAGGCAATATAGACAATATGAAACAGTCATTGCATATATGGAACGAAGAGAAAGAGGTACAATATCATATACGGGTGATGTAGTATATGATCTAAAATAGGGAACTGTAACTATTCTAAGTATTTAGAATATCAGTCTATCATGTGATCAGCTTGGGATAGGATCAGGCTGGTTACATATGATTAGCTATGATTCATGTATGGTCAGGCTAACCATTTGGTTAGCTATGATGCATGTAGAGGTCAGGCTAATCATATATAATAGCTATGAGGCATGTAATGGTCAGGCCGCACCCGACGTGAGATGTGGGATGAGCTATGATGCATGTAGAGTTGGGTATGATCACATAATCTACTAATATTTCCCCCGTCCCCAACTAGTACAGTGGATCAATCACGATACGTCACGATGCACGAGCAATATCCAATATATCATCAATGTAACATCTCATGATTTGCAGGTCCAAGCTATATACTAGTCCGTGTAGTACAGTATCAAGAATCAGATGTAACATTTCTAGATACTGGAATTATAGATATTATCAAATAATTGGAAAAATTATCAGAGAATGTACTCGCCTTGGGTCCTTAGCTGGTAAAACCACTGTCCTGTTCCAGAGTATAGTCTGGATGATCCAACAGTCCTATAGATATATCATAAATAATACAACACTGCATCAGATGCTACACTAACACATAATAAAAAATACACTGAACTCAGGGGCTATGCCAGGTATGGCACTAGTCAACTAGAGTCAAGTGCGTCAAGTTGCACGGGCGTCGCGTCTGTGATTGCTGTGCAATCAGACAGTCAGTGATACGGTTCTTGCCAGTATGTCAGTGTACATATGGCAGTCTGCTATCATACTACATGGGCACAGGTCAAGGTGGCTACGGGGTATTTGTAATCACATTAGGGTCATCTAGTACGTAGGCATATAATACCTATTATTAATTATTATAAACATTAATTCCAACTAATTATAATTATAATAGATATATGCATTTGATATACTTAATAGAGCTTATACTATATATATATATATATATATATATATATATATATATATATATATATATATATATATATATATATCTATGTATACATATACATTCATTTTTTATTAATCTTAGCATATACATTAATATTCATTGGTATACATATATATGTAAACCAATTTATTACATAAATAATAAATATAAGTATATACATTAATTAAATACATACATTATATATTAAACATATACTATGCATATACATATATATATATAATACATATAATATATTACGTATGAATACATATAAACATTACAATATACTATCTACATACATAAATGCATTCATTCATACATACGTACGTACACGAGGGGGACCGTACCTGCGCACGACGACGACGAGGTGGCTGGCCGGAAAGAGGCAGAGGGATGAGGGAGCTCGTGAGTGAATGAAGTCAGGTCGAGGGGGCTCCGGCAATGGCGGAGGCGGCTGCCTTGCTGGGTTGGTCGTAGCCGAGGCGGTCCGACGAGGTGAAGGGGTGCACGAGGCTATGACGGCGAGGTGGTCGTGCACTGCTGTGGACGCCCGGGGCTGAGGGGGAACTCGCCGGGTCAGCAGCTCGGTTGGGGAGACGCCGGTGGGGATGAACGGAGTAGGGGGAGTTGCAGTTGATGGAGCGGTGCAGTGGTGGTGTTTCGGGTTGGCTGGTGTCCGCTGCTCGTTGAGGGAGCTGGGAACAGTTGTGACGAGGTCGTCGTGGAGGCAGATGGATCGATGGCCGCAGAGGTGCAGCGGGGAGAAGGATGTCGTGGAGATCCGACAGTCGGCGGGGTTGGGTGAGTGTGCAGCAGGGTCGACCTACTGCTGCTCCGGTGATGAGTCATCGGAGAAGAAGGGAAGAGGAGAAGGAAGCTTCAGGCAATGACGGGGTTGTCGTGGAGGCGGAGATGGCAGCAGTTGGTGGACAGTGGAGCTGGTCGGGATTGGAGGTGGTCGGCTCGACGTGGATCTCAGGTAGGAAAGTGCAGGATTCCGTCGAGACGAGGCCGGCGGGGAGGTGACTGGCCGGGTCGGCTGTGTAACGGAGGAGGCCGACGGAGCTTGAGCAGTGGCTGGAGTCGGGCTCGAGGGGGTGATGGCACTGGTGGTGGTGATTCGACTCGAGTGGAGATGCGAGGAGTCGGCCGGAGTTGAGGTAGACCGGGGTCGGGAAGAAGGGAGGAGCAGTCGGGGGTGAACAGCTCGGGGTTGAGGAGGAGGCTGAGCGGGTCGAACGGGCGCTCGGCGGCTGGCCGGAGCTCGGCCGGGTGATCGGGTGGTAGGGGTGAAGTGGTTTGTTTAAAAGAAAGAAAAAATAATAAGAAGAGAAGACGAAGAAGAAAAAGGGAAGAAAAGGAAATGGGAAAAAGTTTGCTACGTTGGTGTTTGTGAGGAGGAGGAGAGAGAGAAGATGGGGGCTTCCCTAGGTTTGGGGATTATGTTTTTCTTGGGAAAGAGTGTCACGCCCCAGTCCCAAAATACCGGGGGACCAGACACGTGGCAATGGCCAGCAGCACGCACCGATGGACAAATCCAATTTAATGGATCCATCGGGGCATACTTTAGCTGTAATACAACAATAAATAGGTCCAATGATACAAGCCACAGTCTATACTAATCTCATCCACAACAGATAATCACAGATCAAATACCAGAATAAATATAAATAAAATAAACTAACAAATCTCTATAAAAGTGTCTCGGAGAACAATCCAAGAACAAGTCTGATACATCAATGCAATAGACTGAAAATAAAATAACTAGAAATAGAAATAAATGAGTATCTCAAGCCAATACTCAAGAAAAGTCCTCTGGTATGATCTCGTCCTCAGATCCTGGTTCTGCTCCAGTAATTGCTCCTATTCCTGCTTCTGCTCCTGATATTGCTCCTGTACTGTATAACTCTAGGTGGATCTCCTCTGCTAATCCTGGGAAAATAATCCGGTATCCAGGTCCTCAGGGGACATAACAAGGTACAAAAGATACAAGCCAAAATGCAGTGTAATAGTAAATAAAATAAATAGGGTAAACTATATAACCATCTATGTAAAATGCAAGTAAACATCACCAGTACTCAGGCTGAGACTACTACAAGCTCTGTGTCGGGGACCCGGTAGCAGTAATATCATGTGGTTGTCTAGCTCAGAGAGAGCCTGAGACGCCGGCATAATATAGTCAACCTGTAGCCTGTGTGACTCTCCATCAATAAATAAAATAATAGGAAAATACTAAATAACCAGCTAAGTGATATGCAAGATGAGAGCAGCACTAGAACTTAGGCTGAAACCACTACAAGCTCTGTGTCGGGGAGCCGGTAGCAGTGATATCATGTGGTCGTCTAACTCAGCGAGAGACTGAGACGCCGGCACAATATAGTCAACCTGTAGCCTGTGTGTCTCTCCCCACCCAATATAATCATACGTCTCATGTCCACGATGTCTCATGTAAATGTCACGCAAGATCGTATCTAATGCAGCAAGTCATATAATGTCTAAGAATATAATGTCTATGTCATAAAACATGTATCCTATACAGAATCACTATGAATATCTCAAGAAGTTTCTATCTCATGAATAGTGTCAAGTGTCCTGGGTTATGATGTACTTGATAAGACAAGTACAAATATAGGGTCTCGGTATCCATGTCTAGATGACGTTACATAACTCCGCGTACGGGGTTGGCACCCGACTATTAATCGAATGCTAAGTAAAGTCACACGGTCCTAGGTCAAGCATGAATCACAATATATATATAAGCCAAGAAAATAAGTAACAAGGACTATAAGTTTTGGCAAGGTACACTTGCACAACATTGTATAAATAAGTCAAGGAAATAAGTAGCAAAACTGCATGGTTTGGCAAGGTACACTTGCCAGGGGTTTGAATACCAACAGTTGTCCCTGTATCAGTGAATCCTGCAGGCACTCCTCCAAAAGCTGTAATAAACATCACCAATAGTCTCAAAAAATATCAAATAGCTAGAAACGCCTGTCCTTAAGTCCAATTTGGACACAGGGGCAAAAATAACATTTTCGGGTCAAAGCGGGGTCCACATGTGGGCCACTTTGCACCGAAAAATGTGTCAGGGTCAAAGGTCTCCAATTTTGTCAAACTTAGTGTCAACAAGTCAGGAACGATGATACGAACCCAACGAAACTTCCAGAATTGGATTCCGATGAGCCGATCACAAAATCGCCCTTCAAGTGGAGCTTGTGGGGCCCACGATACACGATTTTGTCAACGTTCTCAAAATTGAACCAAATTTGGGTCACAGGACCAACGTATTGCTATACGAGTCCGATGGCACAAGTTTCGTTTCGATCCGACGTGTGTACACGAAGTTACGACGTGTTCCAGAATAGGCAGATACGGGGCGTTGTCGGCGGATACGCGTTGATTCCGGTGTGCACGCACATCCAAATCAGCTTTTGCGAAATCCCACACGTCCGTATCAACGATGCGCACATTTCGGTAAAGATCGCGTACGACCAAGTCATCCCGTTTGGCGAGGCGCACTCAGTTCCGGGGTGAAATAATGTCACGACCCGCACCCAGTATAGAGGCATGAGAGCGTGGGTACGTCCAGCCTACGCCGCAGTATCGGCGGTAGAACGCTGTCTGGTCACAATAACACTACTAACTAAACACCTGTCAATGATATACATCTCCATGATCTCTCAATATAACTCAATCACAACAACTATAAGGCACGATAAAAGATAAAAGGAAATAACATAGTCAACACCATGTCTTAACCATAAAGACAACTCACAGTCTAACTGTCCAACACAAGTCACCAATTAAACTTAACATAAGTCTAAACATAAACTGAAATAACCTCCATAAGTCTCAAACATAAATAAATACTATCTAGACAGCTGTAGGCAATGCCTCATCTAGAAGCATGGTCTCCTCTAAGATCTCTGGTACATAATCTGCTTCTATACCTGGTCCGTAGTGCGTAGTACAGAAGTCCTCAAGGTTCTCTGGAAAAAATATCCAGTCAGGATTGAACGAAAATACACCTCTAACAGCAGTTCCACATATATTGACAAAAACTATAAAACAGTGTAAAGAAATACAAGGCAGATACGAAATAACTGGCAAAAAGAAATACTAGAATAAAGGAAATGCTGGAATAAATACTGGAACATCATCATCAATAGCCTCTGAAAAGGAATAGAACTACAAGTGTACGCAAGTACAAAGAACTGATATGTAAGTGCATATAAGAATAGCAACTAGAACATGTGGAAATACAGGATCAATCTATCAAGATACATGTCAAGAATCATCTATCTAAGTGTGTGAAATATCAGTATATCATGTGATCGGTTTGGGTTATATGACTCATTACATGGATTAGCGATCATCCCCAACAGGTCAGGCTAACCGGAATGTAACAGCGATGAGGCATGTAAGGGTAAGGCTGCACCGACGTGAAATGTGGGTGAGCTAATGCTGCATGTAAGGGGTATGATCACATAAGCTACTAATATTTCTCCGTTTTCCCCAGCTAGCACGACGGATTACAGTCACGACTCCTCGTGACAGGTCTCAATGATGCCAACTCGTGTAAATAACAGTGTCAGAGTCATGTACGCTATACAACAAGAATTATAGAGATAATCAACATAATAGAAACTGTCAGAGAATGTACTCGCCTGTGGTCCTTAGCTGGCAATACCAATATCCGGGTTCCAAGGTACCGTCTGAGTGATCCAACAGTCCTATAGATATATCATAAACACAATACTGCATCAGACAAGACTCTAGCTCATAATTAGCGTAATGATCAAGGGCTATACTAGGGGTCATGTCTGTAGTTGCTGTGCATAACAGACAGTCAATGGTACAGTCCTGCCAGTACGTCAGTGTACATATGGCAGTCTACTATCATGCTACATGGTCACAGGTCAAGATAGCTATGGTATCCGTAATTACATTCAAGTCATCAAGTATATATAATACATAGTACATAATATGAACTAACTTATTCATAATACTCATTAGTTATAAAATAATAGACATGGGTATATATGTACTTTAAATAGAATTAATACTCTATATGTATATTAAACATATACTAGGAAGAGTATACAATACGTATATATGTATTTATACTAATTGAGAGATACTATATCTATATACACCAAAATACATTTAACCCTATACTAATACATGTACCTTATATATATTAATTTGGTTTATATTCATAGGGATATATAATATGTGCATACAACATACTAATCTACCATCATACAATACGTATATACTATCATAGCTAATCATACACATGCATACAAGGAAGAATACGTGTGTGCGTGTACACGTGCACGTACGCGAGAGGGGACTCGAACCTGGTACGTGGGCGAGTCGAAATCGGGTCTTCACAGCAGGTGGTCGGTTGACAGCAGGTCCATGGTTCGGCTCTGAGTCGAGGTGCGTACAGCGGGTTCACGACGGCAAAATGACAACGAGTGCAGCGGCGAGGTCATCGCATGGAGGCATCCCGGCGTTCAGTCGTGTGCTCCGGCTCTCAGTCATGTTTCTGATTGACCTGGTCGAAGTCAGTGATCTGGACAGCAGGTCACGGTGAGTGCAGCGTCGTTCCCGACGGTCTGGAGGGTGCGAGATGGCGAGTTTTGGTGAGTCGGCTGCTTCGGGTGCAGCGGGGTGGTCGACTCCGGGGTCTGAGTCGAGGTAGGGCGAGTTCAGGCGTCGTGCTCCGGCGTTCAGCGTTGCACAACGGTCTCGTCGACGTAGCTCTGGCCAAGTCGAGGTCGGCTCCGGCGTTCAGCGTTGCACAGCGGTCTCGTCGACGTGGCTCTGGCTACGTCGACGTGGCTCTGGCTAAGTCGAGGTCGGCTCCGGAGAGAACGGCGAGGTTCGGGCTGTGCAGCGACTATGGAGGAAGACGGCGTTCAGGTCTCCAATCGAAGGAGGTCGTCCTTGGCGGTTGGAAGCCGACGGTCTGCTCGGGGAAGGAGATCCGGTTGAGGGTTGAAGGATGGGGACAATGGGAATAGGGTCGGCTGATGGCTTGGTTGGGTATGAGGGAATTAAAGAAAGGAAAAGTAAGAAGAGTATTTATACCTAAAGGGGTTTGGTTTGACCTAAAGGGTTGACTTGGTCAATTCCTTGGACAACAGTCTTCTCATAGATACTTCAATGGTTAGGATTTGAATACATTAAAATGAATGGCCATGATGCGTCGGTTTAAGGGCCTGGAGGCCATGGTTTCAAGGGTTGATGTTAAATTACGCATTCTTGAAAATTATGGAGAAATAATCATGAAAGGGAACAATGGGTTTATTTGCGTATCGTGTCCAAGGGACGGACACCTTAGTGCACTTTTGCACAAAAGTGCCGATAATTAGAAAATTGCACAAACTTGTATCTATTGTTTTTAATTAATGCAAAAAGGTGTTCTACAATTAAATAGAAGTACAAGGGCTGAATTTTGGTGGAACACAAGCATAAATCAACGGTCTGGCACGTTTAGGTCAAGGTGTGAATCCGTTGGAAGTCAAGGGCTAGCGTAGCGTCCTAATTATCGAAGCTATGATAGATTACAACAATTAGACTATATCACAATTATTTAGATATAAGTTATTATCATGCAACTCATTTACACATTAATTACGAAAGATGAGAATACCCCTAATCCCAAAAAGTGGGGGTGACAAATAAGGCGTTGGTTTTTCCTATTTTTGGATCGCATTTTGCGATTACCACAGGACGCGACGCACCGAGCGGGTTGCACGGGCATCGAGAGGGTTATACAGTCTACGCGACACAATTGACGGAACGGAAAACGAAATCACGAGGAGAAAGAACGGGTTACCTGAACAGGGCTCCGTGAACCGAGAATTCTCGTGTCCTGAATGCTGGATCGTGTCCTGGTCACTGTGTCCGCTGCGTCGGCTCTGCACAAGGTCTGTGTCCGTGCTAGGGCTGTGTCCGGGATGCTGGGTGGACTCGCCGACGGAGGCGGCTCGGCCTAGGGCATCCGGGGTGCTGGTCGGCAGCGTCGAGCGGCTATGCAGAGAGGAGCGGAGGTCGGGGCAGCTGGGGTCTGCGGAGCTGGGCGGTGGTTGGTCGAGCGGGTTGTGCGGAGAGGAGCGGAGGTCGGGGCTGCTGGGGTCTGTGGAGCTCGGTAGTGGTTGGTCGAGCGGCTCGGGCGGATGAAGGTGGTGGAGGTGTCGGGGCGTTGGGGGAGAGAGTGAGGCGGTGACTGGCGAGGGTTCGGCGCTGCGGGCGGTGGTCGAGCGGGGTGCTCGGTGCAATGGCGGAGAGGGAGATGGCTGGAGGTCGGAGACGACGGGGATGGTGATGATCGGGGACGGGTGGAACAAGGAGGAGAAGTCGGCGGGGTCGTCTAGGGTTCAGGCGAGTTGGTGAAGTCGACGGAGAGCTGCGGCGGAGAGGAGTCTGGAGAAAGGCGACGGCACTGTGGGCACGAACGTCGAGGCCATTAAATAGCCGTAACAATGAATCCGGGGGAATCAGATTAGGGTTCGGTTAGGGTTTTGGGTCCGGGTCGGGTTTGATGGATCCGACCCGACCCATCACGTTAAGGATGGGTTGGTCCGGTTCGGTTCACTGCAGTTCGGTTTGGTCTATTTAAAATAAACCGGTTCAGTCAGGGTTTAAATCGGTTTAGTTCTATGTTGGTTTTTAGGGCTTTAAAAATGATTCCAGAGTCCAATAAATTCGTAGAAAATTACCCTATGTCCGGTTTTCCATTTTACACCATAAAATATTATTTCCATAATATTTTAATATTAATTAACATTATTTAAAAATTCTTTAATCACAAAATTCCTTAGTTTTAACTCCAGAAAATTTACCAAAAAAATTGGGAAAAATATATTAAAATATTCTAAAAAATCAGGGTGTTTACAAAGAGGAAGGTGATGTGACATTATATAGGAAGGGTGATGGGAGGTGTGTGGTGATGATGAGCCCCATTTTGAATGGGTGGCCATGATTTGATATGGAGAAAATTAATTATACATGGAGAGGGTTGGGTTGACTAGTCAATATTAGGACTTCTTCATTGGTTTGAACCAATGGGGTGTTGACACCTAATGCAATATTTGTAAATTAGCCCCCTTAAATTTGGGTATTTGCACAGACACATGAAATGATGAAAATTATGGGCGATTTGGCGTTTGGTGTTTTGTAGGATGAGGGGGTGTTGTGTGTTTGGTATGGGCTTAAATAGTGGGGCATTAGATTAAATCGGGATTAAACGGGATCAGTCAAAATGGTATCCCCAATTTAATTAGAAATAAATGCAAGCTGTGTTCTAAAATTAATTAGGAGTACATGGGGCCAAAATTAGGTCGGGTCACAAATATCATTAGTGAAGGAGACTCAGAACAGAATATTACCCTAATTTGGATTGCACGAAAAATGGGTCAAGATTGCCTCCAATTTCAATTGGAACGCACAACGATACAAAGTTGGAATTTATTTAGAAATTAAATAACGTTCGCGACGAATATTGTGCGGCTAAAATGAAGCACAAGAGAGCATAATTATGAGTTACAAAAATGTCAGAAGGGAAGGCGGACACGTCTAGGGCAAGGTGGTAAAATTTGCTGGAAGGCAAAAGCTAGGGTAGTGCTCTAAATATCGAAGCAACGGTAAGGCGTAACAATTAAATAAAATTACGGTAATTAATTACAACCTCAAATAATTAAATTCTAATTAATACACAACCCTATAATTCGGTCAGGTGTTCACCTAGTGGGCTTCTAGGTCAAGTCTACCAGCTCAACCATTAATGAACACTGTATATATATAATATTATAAATACACATCTCATGCAATTATTTGAATTAAATACACACAATTTAATAATATACAAAAAGTCAAAAATATCCCTGTTTTTGGAACGTGGTAGTGACACCATCCTACACAATACTCTGATATTATCTCTCCGAAAATGAATCTCGTTCCCTCAATTTCAACTCGACCTATTCGTGATAAACACCAACCTGCGTATCAGACATATTATCGCTGTTATCTATCTGTTCTTTTATCCCTTCATGAACCAACAACCTATCGCGAGGCCTCTTCTGACCCATTTTGGCAACAAGCCAAGACGGAAGGGCTAACTGCCCTACAAGATACTAAAACATGGGATCTTGTGGATATTCCTCCTGGTAAATCTGTTGTATGGTGGAAATAGATTTACAAGATTAAAATAAATCCTGATGGTTCTGTTGACCGATACAAGGCCCGTCTAGTTGTAAAAGATTTTACTCAAGAATATGGTATTAAATATAAAGAAACTTTAGCCCCAGTTGCTCGTATGACTACTATACGAACCTTGATTGCAATTGCTTCTATTCGTCAATGAAAATTACATCAAATGTATGTAAAAAATATATTTCTTCATGGAGATCTACACGAGAAAGTTTATATGAAACCACCCCCGGTCTCCCACATTCTCCTCACCAGGTTTGTAAACTCCATCGTGATTTTATACGGTTTCAAGCAAGCCCCTCGAGCTTGGTTTGAAAAGTTTTCCACTACCATAATTAATTATGGTTTTACCCATAGTATACATGATTCTGATATATTTTTTCGCTCATCTGATGAAGGCATTGTTATTCTTGTCATATACGTAGGTGATATGGTCATTACATGTAATAATTTAAAATGTATTCATGCTTTGAAGTTACACTTGAACACTTGCTTTGAGATGAAAGAATTAGGTACTCTTCTAATGGTTATTTTCTTTCCCAAGTAAAAGTATGCATCCAAAATACTTCTTCGTAAAGGTTTAACTGATACTAAGACTGCAAATACTCCTCTTGAATTGAAAGTCAAGCTTCATGCATTTGACGATACTTTACTCTCTGATCCTACTATGTACTGCCAGGTCGTAGGCAGTCTTAATTATCTCACTATCACTAGACCAGATATTAGTCATGCAGTGCATATATTAAGTCAATTTATGCATTCTCCTCGCTCTATTCATTATGCAGCTGTTCTTCAAATCTTGTGCTACTTTAATGGAACTTTGTATCAAGGACTACACTTCTCCTCCACCTCCACGCTTATTCTTCGTGCTTATTCTTATTCTGATTGGGCAGAAGATGTTATAGATCGTCGCTCTACCAATGATTTTTGCATATTTCTTTGTGATTATCTCATTTCTTGGAAAAGTAAGAAGCAAACAGTAGTTTTCCTCTCATTTGCTGAAACTGAATATAGAGCTCTTGCCCAAACTACGTAGGAGATTATTTGGTTACGCTGGCTTCTTCAAGACATGGGCTTTGACCTTTCATCATCTACTCCTCTTTTTTATGACAGTTAGAGTGCTATTCAAATAGCTCATAATGATGTCTTCCACGAGCGCACCAAACACATTGAAGTTGACTGTCACTTTGTCAGAAATCATTTTACAAGAAGAACAATTCACCTTTCCTACATTTCTTCCCAAGCTCAAATTGTAGATTTTTTTCACAAAGTCACAACCCTTGGCCCGGTTCAATTTTCTAGTATCCAAACCCTATATGTTTTCTAAACCATCTTGAGTTTGAGGAGGGTGTTAAAGAAAGAATCAAATATCTATACACAGCTGTGTATAGCCGTTTGATTCATTCCATACTAAGAGACTTTCCTCTTTAGAATGCTACCGTTGTACTCTTTTCTTATTTCTCATTCATTGTAATGTGTATAAATTGAGGTTACCTCTATGAATAAATTACACAAAATTATTCAATCTCTTTTCTTGACAACCATTACTCTGTAATTCTCTGCACACCATTACTTTGTTCTCTTAATTCTCTGCTTGAAATACTATTCATTGTACCAACTGTCTTCTCTTGTACTATGTTCATTTTGATCGGCAACCAGATCCGACACATAAATAATTTTTTTATCCTCTTGCATTTTTCTCCCACGTCAAGTAGTGTGGGATGCTATGAATCCCTTAGCTACATCCTCTCGTTTCCGTACAAGTAAAACCATATTTCGTTTTCTTCCTGGAGCTGGTCCTCCTCCACCGTTGTTACCATGGACAATATGGCTAACAATGCTACTCAAAACATGAATATGCATAGAGTTTGACCCACTTTCAGTCTCGGGTGTGTCAGAATCAAAATTTGGATTTTGAGGCTGGTGTGTAGTTTGCACATAAGTGAGCACTTTCTGTACCATAACTTCAAGACTGTTCAACCTTTGGATAACTTTCGGGTTAATATTTTTGCTGACTATTTTTTTTTTGCTTCCCCGATTTTTACTTGCTTCATCGAGGATATAGCGCTAACTGTACGATTCTGATTCTTTTTATCAGGTCCAAAAGTTTTAGCAATAGAGTCGGCCTCAAAGTTTTCTTCGCTCCAAAGACACTGGTTGGACCCAGCCAACCCATAGAGCATATATCCATTGATCTTTGGTACATTGAGTGAAAGCCGCTATAGAAAGCAGCTTGCTTTGCCAAAGAAACAGAAAAGCCAACTTGGAATAGAAAAAGTTGATAACCCAGGCAAGGAAACCACGCCCTTGATTAAGAAACTTAAAAAGAAGTGTTTCTGTCCAATGCTACTTTTTTTATTTTCGGGTTCTAAATTGTTTTGGAGGTCTGAAAATCTGCTTTCATATGGCATCATAATGCTAGGAATTAGTCTTCATGCTAGAAATATTTGGGCTACTACTCACAAGTAGTGTAAGATGCTATGAATCCCTTAGCTACATCCTCTCATTGCCGTACAATTGGAACCATATCTTGTTTTCCTCCACGCGCAGGTCTATCGTTGTTGCCATGGACAACATTTTTTTACCGCGCTATTCAGAATGGAATTAAATTTTATTGGAGTTACAAGGATATACATAGAGTTTGACCCACATTCTGTCTCGGACGTGCCAAAATCAAAATTTTGGATTTTGAGGCTGCTGTGTAGTTTGGACATAAGTGAGCACTTTCCGTACCATAACCTCAAGACTGTTCAACCAACCATCGGATAACTTCTGGGTCAGTATTTTTGCTGATAATTGTCTTTGTTGTTTCTCTGATTTTCACTTACTTCGTCGAAGATGTAGAGCTAACTGTATATATCTATTGCTCATTAGTACATTTTGTAGAGTGAAAGCCACTACAGAAAGCAACTTTCTCCGCCAAAGAAACAGAAAAGCCAACTTGGAATATAGAAAAAGTTGATAACCCAACCAAGGAATCACACACTTGATTAATAATCTTTATTGTTACTAATATAGACAATATCTTTGGGGAATGCCGCTGGGTTTAGGATTGAGATTGCATGTCATGGTTTCTGTTCGAATTTATTCTTGGACTAGTTTTTTTTCTGTCAATTTCTGAAAAAGACACTGGCTGGACCCAGCCAACCCATAATATATCCATTGATCATTAGTGCATTTCTTAGAGTGAGCCACTACAGAAAGCCAACTTGTGAAGGAACAAAGCCGCTAACAATAGTGGATTTTATTTTATGGGTTGAATAATCAATTTTGTTTTACACTCAAAATATTTACATATATAAGCTATTTATAAGATTCAAAACACATTAAGAACAACAAACATGACTCTCAGTATTCTTAAATTTTTGCACTCATGAATGACTCTTAGGATACCTAAATGCTTGTATACATACTTCTAAAGTATTAATGAGAAATCTTGACTCTTTGGAAAAACCACATATTTGGTTTATTTCTCCAACAATGCCTCCCATAGAACGAATTTGCTTTTGAGTCCTAAAACTTCGATATTTCTTTTGAAGAGACTTGACCTCCTAGAAGTTTTGTAAAAATATCTGCAAGATGTTCTTCAGTTCTGTAATATTCAATATTAATTTCTCTTTCATGAACTAGTTCCAGTTCCCTTAGGAACTAGTGAAATCGCATGCGATTTTTTTTTTCTTCCATGTAGAATTGGATCCTTTGAGACAGAGATAGCTGAACTATTGTCACACCAAATTGTTGTTGGTCCTTCTTGCTTGAACTTCATGCTTTCCAATAAACCTTTCAGCCAAATACTTTCCAATACACCTTCCATTCTTGAAGATGCACCGGTCCCCCATAAGACCACCAGGCTAAACGAGTCATTAGCAGTTCCAGACCACCTATAAGAAGATACTGGCTAGACAAAAGTAAGAATCAAATACTGCACTCCATTAATTCAGATGATATACAATATCCGTGGTGGCCAGCCTTGCACTCCCCGATAAATATCTAAGGGTGGCCGTCATGCACGATCTCGGAATACTGTTCCCTCCCCATACTCTACCAATTTAGTTAGCCTACTAAACCCTACCGTTAACTGGAATATCATGCCGTGGCCACATGATTATTCTCCTTAAATGTCATACTTTGGTACGTGTACGCTAGGTATACTCATGCCTCCTTGCTACTCATAACACAACATCAAAATTCTGGAACTCATGTTGTTCTACTGCCAATATGATCTCCAGGTAAGTCACTGTTGTAACCTTCTTGCTCGAACTAAATCAGTTGCCGCCAAGGTGGGAGGAAACCGACTAAGTCCGCAAAACTCTGCCGCATAGCCATCGTAATGAACTGCTCCGCATTAATGCGGATAGCCGATTCAAACGTCTCAAGTGCGATGACCCGACTTGCTCGGCAAGAAGACTCGCATGAGGCAAAGGAATTCAGACTTGGCCCTTCAGTAGTTCAGACTTAGACTTTCAATGACGCACTCGGAGTATCGCTCGGTCGAGGCGAATCATCGCTAAGGTGGGTGGCTACGATGAACCTGTCTTTACTTAGCCTGCACACTTAAAAATATAAACGATATGTGCTAGTAGATAGGCGAATCACCTATTGCAAGCAAATAAGAATACAATGCACCTAGCTAAGGAAATAATCCTATGTTTTATTGTTTGTGTTAGAATATGGAAATGAAACTTGGCTTATAGTTACACCCTCGCATGCTACCTTAGCTCCGTGCAAGTAGACTCCGCTTTATTGTCTCGAACTGGTCGAGTTGATATCTTTATGCTATCTATCTTATATGCAATGCTTGTCACAGGATAATGCCACGGTATGAAAAACAGAACATGGTTCACTTACCTGAGGCAGGAAGACTATTGAAATAGTCGTTCCGAGCTAAGTAACGAAAACATAAAAATGCTTCGGAACCATAAGGTCACCAAGGCGGTTTCCCGTACCGGAAACTACATAATGAAAGGTTTGAAGAAATTATAAGAAAGTAATGGAAGTATCAAGTAAAAGAACCAAATTGTATTGATAAGTAAAGAGAACAAAAATCATGGTTCGGGGTGGCTTGTAGCGGGTTTGTTCCTGCGTCTACAACTATCGCCATTTATTCGGGATAGCTTATAGCAGGTTCGATCATTTGTCTACAACCATCATTGCTCATGCAGATCAAAGATAAGATAAGAGAACAAGATAATATAAAAGACTCGCATAGTCATGGACAACTTGTGCACAAGGGTAGGGTTCCTGCGGACGGTACGCTAGTCGTACTGGGGCTGATCAGGCAGAATATTATGGATAGTTACGCTAATAGCCTAGCAAGGGTTTGACAGGAGAGCTTGTAGCGGGTTCGCTACATGCGCCTACAACCGTCGTCTTCTACCCGACTATCTTCCAAAATGGCTTGTAGCACTAGTGACCATTCATATAGACTAAGTTTAGCTCGATTGCGGCAATTTGCGTGCGAGTCATTGCATTGCGCCCAACCTGAATCTGAATCTGAGTAACATGTTTGAATCAACATGAATCTGTGAATAACACGTCTGAATCAACCTAAATCTGTGAATAACACAACATGAATCAACTCGAATATGTGTATAACATGTCTGAACCACTTGAGTATCACAATCTTGGAAATATGAGTAACTCATGCACCTAAATCTGAAATACGTTCATGACATGTGTGTTTGCTTATAAAAGTCCTTAGATTTCCTTATATATATATTCGTGCTTGGTTTAACTTGGTTTTATCCTTTGACATGGAAGGACAAATGGTAAGTTGGTAAGTATCGTCGTGTTTCTCGTATATCGTACGGCGCACTGCCACACGAGTTAGGCTTTATATCTTATGCCATAAAATCGATCCTAAGGCAAGACTAGGAAGATAACTTAGTTGTTTGTGCACGAAACTAATTGAACGTGTTTGGATTTGTCAAGCGGGTGAGAAGCCTTCCCACCAGCGCATTCATGTACTAATAATCCACCAGATTTCTTGCAGGGTGCGGAAGAATCTCGTTCGGTACTGAGTATCCCCTCGTGTGCACTAAGGCGTTGAGTTCGCTCTGGAGCCCTAGAGTGTTACGTCCGGAGCTGAAGCATATATACAGGACATAATATTGGAACATCATCTATGTATTATCCCAAGTTGTAAGCCACTTGTCATGCCTTTATTGTTTGAGAGAGAGAGAGAGAGAGAGAGAGAGAAAGAGCTTGAGCGACTTGTAATCTCGGCCTAGCTCCACTTGTAACCTTATCCATTATCAATAAACAGCTTATTTATGTATCATACTTGTATTTATTCTATGCTTCCGCTATATCGACTTGGTGAAATAGTTATCGAATGGCCGTTTACTCGTGTTGTTCAAATTTTTACTGCATTGGAGATTATTTGTGTGACTCTATGGCTTAGCTATTTCTTTGCCTGTTCGGATCATGTCTTTGCTCGGGCGGAACTTGTGCTCGTGCGACATCACTTCTTGATGGGAACGATCGTCCTGCGGGAGCGCTGGCACGGTGATTCGCACCTAGCGGGGATGGCCAATCCTGCTGTAGATTGGGGTGTGACATATTGATATCACAGTACGGCTTTACGTCCTTGGACTTGGTATCAATTCTCTCAATTTCAAAAGCTTATTCGTGGGTTATTTATAATACGCTCTCTCTTAATATTCCATACAATGAGTCTAAATATTTTTGAAAGTGCATGTGAATGATATGATTGTTTAAACATGATAGTAATACGAAGGCCTTTTTGCTGACCTGTGTCAGACTTTATGGAAATAGACTCGTGCTAGAATTTATAAGTTATGCATAAACCTGAATACCTATACGTGATTACCAAGCAGGTTAGTGTGCGAGATAGAATATTGTTTGAATGGATAGTTGTGCACACAACCTTTAAGCTAAGTTGTGTTGAGTATCGTGCGCCAAGATCCTTTGGTGCAAACAAGTTTACGAACAAGATTGGGATATCGTTCAGGAAAAAGATAACTCAAACTTAGAATGGCTATCGATAGACACGTTATCGGACTATCACTAAGGCGAATCTAAGGAGTCGTGCCTGGATTTCGTGATATAGTTTGGAAGGTTATTCGATCGATAATTTAGGACTCAAAATATAGTTTGTATGGAGGACTATCGATAGAGGTATATACGAGACTAAGATTATTGAGGTGACGCATAGGGATCACGCAGGAGTTTTAAGGAACGAGTTGGATGGACTGATGCGAACACGATTGAGGATTTAATGAAATGAGTTGATTCCTTAGTGGTGTATGCGATAGCTCAGGAATGAATAAGTAATTTAAAGATTCGTACAGTATAGCTCGAACCCTGAGTGGTGTATTGATCATTTTAGAAATGTTCGAATAAATCAAGAATTTTGGGATAGCAAAACGAGTTTAGCAGGCAAGCGACGTGATTATGCAAAGCCTTAGTATAAGTAATGCCTAGAAAGTAAGTGAATTTGAAGGAATCGTGCAAGATTTCATTCGATCGAATTAGAATACATTGAGCAAACAATAAGGCTTATATCAGATAGAAATTCGGAGTGTTTAAATCAATATCTGGGTCAAGAAAATATAGTAGATTGTACGAGCGATTTTAAATTGAATCAAATAAATTGAAACTTGAGTAGAGATGGAATAACCAAGGATACAATCAGAGTTAGCGCGATGGAAAATAGTTCGCATGAAAATTTTGGATTTGAATAGGATATCTCTCGATAGAGTTCAGCTTGAATATGAATTTTATTGTTTCGAATTAATAGAATTGATATGATATCGATAAGTTAGAAAATAACATAGATTGATACAAGTTAGAAAAATTATGGATCAATTATTGAGGTAGGCAATAACGGACTAAGTCTTGATTTGGAAGAACGATCTTGAATCTAGTTCGAAAGATAACACACGACATCAGGCTGAAATGAGATCGATTATCCCGTGGGAGCGCTGGCATGGTGATTTTACGTCCAGCGGGGATGATCGAACTCACGGGAACATGTCCGATGATTATTTAGAAGAAATCAATAAAATCGAACATAACAAAGGTAGATAGACATTGGCTTGAGGAATTGTACTTAGTTGTTTGAGAAATGCTAGAAGTAGACTACGGTTTGATCAAATGGAAACATTGAAGTTGGATGATTTGGCTAGACGAATTATCACGGCATAAATGACTATACGATGAACATGACTTGGTGGATTAATATATAACTTGGATAAAATATAGTATAACAATAAGGTATATGTTAGTTCGATGATAACCAAAATGTTTAACGTTCTTGTCTTGGGTGAGCGCAACTCCATGCTCGCACATGTGCCACGCCCGGATTAGGACGATTATCACGCGAGAGCGTTGGCGTGGTGATCTTACATCCAATGAGGATGATTAAACTTACGGAAGACCGGAGCGTGACAATTAAAGGATCGTCTTAACTTGTGGTTCAACACGATAAGATGAGTTTTAGGAAACAAATGAATCAAAAGTGTTTCAAGGAGGAGTTAGTCTAGAACGTGAAGTAATTTATGCTAGATGGTTTCGTGAACGGATACGTGAAGCATGTTGGACGACTTAGAGTTTATGATTGAGATTGATGATTGGATATTTAATAATGATTGGTGGTCTAGACTTAGAAAAGATTGAATATGTAGATTTTATCAAAACATGTTCGAGGAGATCGATTATACGAATCATTAGGTTTGACATGCGACGTGGATATATCGTGGATTCGATTGAATGAACGTGTCTTAGTAACGGTTTGCTAAACATACTCGAATCCTGTGCAGCAAATATATTAATGTGGATAGGATGATCTGTGCTCGATGTTAGAATCTAAGTGAAACGAGCTTGGGTAGAATACCCGGTATGAAAGAACAATAGTTTGACCTTAGGAATCGAGGTGAGTATTATGTAACAAAATTGCACGATGAGAATCGTGAACTTATAATGTACCTATGACCTTGTGAACTAACCTAGCGGATAGGCAGACGACCCTATGCCGAGTGAAAGAACTTGTATGACTGACTTTAGAGTATTACTTGAGCAAGCCATAGAACTGGGGTAGCAAGACTTAGAGTTATGCTTGGGTCAAAAAGTGTACACTGTGTTTGACATGAACATAATTGACGGTAGGACTTGTATACTAGTCGGTTGATCGGATAGATCGTGCTTGACGGTTGTACAACGCTTGATTTGAATGGTATTAGAAATGACTTAAATTTTGATTAACCCCATTAGAGGTATCATCGTGATTTGTAAACTAGAACCCTTGAGATTTTTGTTAGTAGCTTATCCGACTTTGTTATCTCTAAGTTTGGTTGAATGCATATGTTTGAGGGACACCTTGAACGTGTGCATGATCCAAGACTCAGTGATATGTTGAACTCGAGTACAAAGACTTCGCTATCGCTAAGTTGGTTGACATGCATATATTTGGGGGATGTCTTGAATATGTGCACGATCTAGACTCGTGATATGCTGATCTCGAATGTTAGTGCAAGTGAATATGTTTGATTCGCATGGACGAGTATAACAATTTGGATAAGTTGCCTCTACCCAATTCTTCGTACACAAGTAGATTGCAATGTGCCCTTCGTTAAGCAATATATGTTCCGCGCTAAGGCGCAAAAAAGACTGAGTTAGAACTTGGATTGAGTGATAGAGTCAGTCAATGAAATAGACCCAACACACATGCGACATGAAATAAGAAAAATAAATAGGAACTTATGTTCGAATAGACCTATGGATATGAAGTAATACGCTCGAGTTAGATTCAATAGTGTGCGATAGAACGGTTTGCGCCCAGGAAAACTCGAGGATGAGACTTGTTCTGAGTGGTGTATAATGTAACGACCCGCTTCGCATTAATGTGGATAACCTATTCAAATGGAACAAGTGCGACGACCTGACCCACCTTGCTCGGTGAGAAGACTCGCTTGAGGCAAAATAATTCAGACTTGGCCCTTCAGGAGTTTAGACTTAGATTTTCAAAGATGCGCTCGGATTATCGCTTTATCGAGGCAATTTATCGCTAAGGTGGGTGGCTACGAAGAAATATCTTTGCTTAGCCTATATACTTAAAAATACAGATGATACGTGCTAGTCGCTAGGTGAATCACCCATTGCATGCTAATAAGAATACAACGTACCAAGCTAAGGGAATAATCACATCTTGTATTGTTTGTGTCACAATACGGAAATAAAACTTGGCTTATAGTTAGACCCTCGCATGCTACCTTAGCTCTGTGCAAGTAGACTTCGCTTTATTGTCTCGAACTGGCCGAGTTTATGTCTTTATGTTATCTTTCTTATATGCAATACTTGTCACAAGTTAATACCACAGTATGGAACATAGAATATGGTTAACTTACCTGAGGTAGGAAGACTATCGAAATAGTCGTTCTGATCCAAGTAAAGAAAACATGGAAATGCTTTGGTACCAAAAGGTCGCCAAGGCAAATTTTCGTACCGGGAACTGCATAATGAAAGGTTTGAAAAAATTATAAGAAAGTAATCGAAGTATCAAGTAAAAGAACTGAACTGTAATGCTAAGTAAATAGAATAATATATTATGGTTCGGGGTGGCTTGAAGTGGATTTGTTCCTGTGTCTACAACCATCTTTATTTATTCGGGATGGCTTATAGCGGGTTCGATCCTATGTCTACAACCATCGCCGCTCATGCAGATCAAAAGATAAGATAAGGGAACAAGATAAGATAAAAGACTCGCATGGCTATGTACAAATTGTGCACAAGGGTAGGGTTCCTGCGGACGGTACGCTGGTCGCACTGGGGCCGATCCAGTCCGGACGAAATATTATCAATAGTCACGCTAATAGTCTAGCAAGGGTATGGCGGGATGGCTTGTAGCGGGTTCGCTACCTGCGTCTACAACCATCACCGTCTACCCGACTATCATCCAAAATGGCTTGTAGCACAAATGACCATTTATATAGACTAAGTTTAGCTCGATTAAGATAATTCGCGTGCGAGTCATTACATTGCGTCCAACCTGAATCTGAATATGAATCTGAATATGAGTAACATGTCTGAATCGACATGAATCTATGAATAACACGTCTGAATCAACCTGAATCTATGAATAACACAACATGAATCACCTCGAATCTCTGTATAATATGTCTGAACCATCTGAGTGTCACATTCTGGGAAATATGAGTAACTCGTGCACCTGAATCAGAAATACGTTCGTGGCACGTGTGTTTGCTATAAAAGTCCTTGGATTTTCTTATATATATATTCGTGCTTGGTTTAACTTGGTTTTATCCTTGGACATGAAAGAAAAAATGGTAAATTGGTAGGTATCGCCGTGTTTCTCGTATATCGCACGGTGCACTGCCTCACGAGTTAGGCTTTGTATCTTATGCCATAAAATTGATCCTAAGGCAAGACTTGGAAGATAACTTAATGGTTTGTGCACGGAACTAATTGAACGTGTTTGGATTTGTCGAGCGGACAAAAATTCTTCCCACCAGTGCATTCATGTACTGATAACCCACCCGATTGCTTGCAGGGTGTGGGAGAACCTCGTTCGGTGCGGAGTATCCCCTCTTGCGCGCTAAGGCATAAAGTTCGCTCTGGAGACTTGGAGTATGATAACCGGAGCTGAAACACATATATAGGATATAATATTGGAACATCGCCTATGTATCATCCCAAGTTGTAAGTCGCTTGGTACGCCTTTATTGTTTGAGAGAGAGAGAGAGAAAGAAAGAGAGAGAGCTTTAGAGACATATAATCTCGGTCTAGCGCCGCTTGTAACCTTATCCATTATCAATAAAAAGCTTTTTCACGTATTATACTTGTGTTTATTCTAAGCTTCCACTATATCGACTTGGTGAACTAGTTATCGAACGGTCGTTTACTCATGTTGTTCAATTTTTCGCTGCATTAGAGACTATCTGTGCGACTCTGTGGCTTAGCTATTTCTCTGCATATTTGGATCATGGCCTTGTACGGGCAAAACTTGTGCTCGCACGGCATCACGTCCTGATGGGAACGCTCATCCTACGGGAGCGCTAGCGAGGTAATTTGCGCCTAGCGGGGATGGCCAATCCTGCAGAAGATTGGGGTTTAACAGCCGTCGATAGTCCTGTCCATCTATTTTAAGTTGTTAAACCTTTATTGTAGATCATAACGCGATACTGCGTCAAAATATTTGGTCAAAAACCTTTCACTGAAGACAGCCTAAGGGACAGGTACTATTAGTGAAATTATTTGTGCTGTCCACCTGTCTCGGGCCAAGTCTAGCAACTGTAGTCGTACCACTGACACTTGCTCTCTAGCCGGTACTCCAGCTGCCTCTAGGATAGATTTTGTATCCTGAAGCCACGCATTTAATACAATTGTATCCTCGATACCATAGAAATACGAGGGTTGGAGGCACTTAAAGTTGCTTGCTGAGTTATCGGCATGATGTCCGCCTCTTTCTAAAGCCTCTTGTACTGAGTAAGTGAGTGAGTATGTCCTCTCGACATTCTTGAGATGCCCATAATTCTCAAAGGATACCAATCAACACACTGTTTCCCTCTCTTTCCTCAGGTATTTGTTGCACGGAAGGCACTAGATGGATTTGAGGTTCCTCATTTTGAGTTGTTCTGGACCCGGTCCTGGAATGCTGAGGCTGAATCTCAAAGGTTTTCTTAGCATCGGGATATTGTCCTGCTACTGGAGGAAATTGGACGGGATTATTAGAAGGACTAGGAACAATGTCCCTGAAAGATAAAGGACACAAGGATCATCAAAGGGACGAACATGATTGATCGAGGATCAAGGCAGATGTTGAACAAGATTTCAAGGATAATAATTTGACATTGGAGGAGATCAGGGATTAACATGATTGAGACATATAAAATATCTTATAAATCCCCCTACTTCTGAATTTTTAGACCTGTATGGGCCACCACTTCAACCGTGTCATGTTCCAGAACCAGAATACTGGAGAGCGAGGGCGGATAAAGCCCGCTAAGTACACCGGAGTACTCAATACTCTGAGATACGATCACAGTTGTCTAAACATGTAAGGATTTACTCTACAATCCAATAATTATACCTGGGTCAAGAGTCCTAGGTGTCATAATCTTAAGCAAGCGATAAGTTATAAGATGTATGATCACCAAACATATAATAGTAAGGCATCCCAAACTATATCCATGAAGATAGTTACAAAATAAAGAAGTAGCAAGTGTACAATAGTACATGGTCAGCTCTAGCTATAGTCTAGAATAAGCTTTACATGTAGGCCCGTAAGCTAGAATATCAAGTTCCAAAATATGAGCTAAATAGGTGCTCGGTGGCTAAATGCCTCAAAAGTATAAGTACAAGATCAAGTGGGTGATAAAAAAAAAACCCACTCATGTCCTCGGGTGCTCCTAGTATTCGCCATCTTTAGGCAAGAAATAAGGGAGATCATGCTGTCCTACTCCAAAATCTGGCCATACAAAACCAGTGGGGTCAGACCCCAAAACAGCGAGTACCCCAAAGGAGTCAAATTAGAAACTAAAACAAGCATGCAGACAAATCAGTATAAAAGGAGCACAAGGAACAGTTAAATAAGTGCAGCAGGTAAAATAACAGTTAAACAGTTCTGGAGTATTTAAATAAGGATATCTGAAATCAGTGCTCGGGTTATAGTTTCAGTATCAGTTATTAAAAAAATCAGAACCAAACTAGACTAGACTGAAAATCAAGCAATCACGGTAAATCATTCCCTACGGCTTGCTATCATTAGCTAACTAAGGTTATCACAATCCTATTTACTAACACATGCAGTATGAGATTCTATACAGCCATATGCCCAGCAGACTATCCAGGTTATCCAGGCGTAAGGATACATAGAATATATTATATCAGGTTTAATAAATTACGGGTAAATGTAATACTCGATGGCGTGCTAGAAGTGTGCCCCTCACGACGGAGAGATCCAAATCTATCAGGTATCGTTGGGATACCAGGATTGCATGTGGCCAGAAAATATCTCTAGATGCCTCTAATTCATTATTCTACTTGTAATCCTAGGCAAGTTATTAAGAATTTCTGACCGTGGTGCTCAGAAATTTGCCTTGGACATGATGTAGGATGGGAGATGACAGTAGCTTGACAAGTACATTCAGGACAGGAGCAAGCAAATCAACTGCAAAAATTTATCTTATCAGTTCAAGCATTTCAATTCTGTAAATTCTAGCATGTCAGGTATGCGCTTCATTGAGCCACTATCAGAAATATCGGTACATGTCAAGTTAATTCGATACGACGAGCTTTTATCAGGAATATCAGTACAAGTCTGGTGTCAGGAGTTCAAGATTAACAGTGTCAATACAATCCATATTCAAGGAATTCCAGGTTCTGGCAGGTTGTCACAAATCGGGTTATAGCAATTTAGAGAAAGCTTGTATTCATAACAATTAAACAAAATATGCTAAATAATGGAAACAGTTAAACCATATGAGAAAAAATCATAAGAAGTTAAGCTACTATAAGTATCATAGGCACATGGGATAATCTGGCCGCATGCAATAAACGGGCCGCAGGCAGCACACTGGCCGCATGGAAGAGATGGACGCATGTAGCATATTGGCTGCATGGAAGATGCAAAGTCCACTCCTCGGGACAAGGTGAGTGACAGGCAATAAATACAAAGTCATGGAAGTGACTGATGTGACTGTCTATGTCATAGAAGTGACCGATGTGACTGGTCAAGAAAAGGGAGTCAGAAGAAAAAGACAAAATTATAGAAAATAGTGCCAAGGCGGTGCTGAGTCATGCGTTCAAAAAAGTGGGATGCATAGCTTCGGGCCGCATGGACGACTTCAGCCATATGATCCTCTTGGCCGCAAACCTACTTGGCCGCCTAAAATCTTTGAACTTAGAGAACTTTCATTCATTCAAGTCCCATACATTTTGCCAAAGGACACATGTGCAAATTCAGTCATGCGTCCAACAAGATGGTCGTATGCTGACTTGGAGCGAGAAGTCTAGGCCGCATGCCAAGCGGGCCAAATGAAACTCCTTTGTCCCAGAACAGCAAGTTTCAGCCATGGAAAAGCTCCAATTCTGAAAACTTATTTTTTTCATAAAATCCTTATTTCAGTCCAAATCCAGCAAAGTAAAGTTCAAAATCGCATGAAATTAAGTGCATCAACAGGGAACTACTAGTTTTGGAAAATATCAAATTTTAAGAGATCAAAACCAAGTAAACTTATAGAAGATCCAAACTTGAAGCTTAGATCTACTCCAACCAAGGCATCAAAATTGAAAATAACAAGAAGTAAACATGAAGAGTAGTTCATAAAGCACAATATAAACTAATAAAATATAAGAGTGGCTAAAAGTGCAAGTTCTTCCTAATTGGCAAGATGTACTTAGTAAGCTACTACTACTACCATCACCAAAGGGAATAGGGAGTCCGACCTCGGGCTGGTCTCGGCTAGGGAAAGGAGAGGGAAGAGGAAGAAGAAAAATAAAGAAAGAGAAGGAAAGAAAGAAGAATGAGGAGCGGAGGGGAGAGTCATTAATCATAAATCAAGAAATAACATGAAAGCAGCTAAAAAAATCCATAAATTACACGGGAAGCAATTATACAACTGTAACACACATATACCAGATAAAATACAATAATACTAAATTAGTGAGACAGATCTCACACTTTGACCATGTACCCAGATGTCTAGGCGCATAGCAAGCGCATGTTGTGAAGGGGTTTGCGGTAAGGAGTTTGTGCCGCATAGCCTCCATGCCGCATGGACTTCATCGTCTAAGAACAACAAGAAAACCATGAAAGAAAGTACCAACTTATTTTCTTCATAAAATCCTTATCTTAACTCCAAATCAAGTAAAAAAAAAGTCTAAACCGCACGAAATTTAATTCTCTACTACATAGAACAATTAGTTTTTAAAAATACTGAGGGCCTATTTTCTTAGAGTTTATAACTCAGTTTCCTGAGTTTAAACATCAACTTAAATAAAAAGTGTGTTTGGCGGTCAACATTGTGAAACTGATTTCAGAAATTATTTTTACAAACCATGCGTTTAAACATAGCTTTCCAAGAGTAGATAAAACATGTTTTGGGAAAGCTATTTCCAGTCTTTGGGCCCCACCCCACTTATGATTCTCACACCCCTCCCTCTCTCTCTCTCTCTCTCTCTCCACTTCCTCTCTTGTCTCCTTCTTCTGGTTTCGTCTTCTGGTTGTTCAAAAACCATGGAACTAAAAATTGGGATCCACCGTCGATGGAGGCGGAGGAGTCGATGCTCGACATCGTCGGGATGACAATGCCAGAGTGGTGCTGCGTCTGGCGGTCTATCACAGAGGAAGATGCGATGGTCAGATCTTCTTGCCGGCTTCGAAGCTTACTAGATTCGACGATGGGTCCGACGATTCTCGGCTACATGAGCGGTGTAAAAGCTTGAGTCGATATGGCGTGGTCTCGTGGATTCACCGAGCATGCTTTGATCTAAACTCTAAGGCTGCGGCGGAGGGCCTCATTGAGGTCGGCGGCCTCGAGGAGGGTAAGGTAGGAGATATCATCGACTATGGCAGAGACGTGGTTGAGGGCGGACCATGGCGCTGAAGGGAACCACGATGGTTCCGGTCGACCGAGCTCGAAATTCCCAGTCACCAAGATCAAAAAATCTCTACCGTCTCAAAACCCTAGATCTCTGGTCTACAGACCTCAGACTTCGCGGTTCCGGTTGGTTGAGCTCGGTGGTGGCGGTGTTAGACGGAAGTTGAAAACCACTTGCAAAATAAAAACATAATTTTAAACAAAAATTCTAAGCGCAATTTGAAAATAAAAAATATTTTTAGCAAAAAAAATCGTCGACGTGGACAGTTATGACCGGAGAAGTTTTGGGAGAGACTGGGATACTGTTGGACACGAACAGTGCGGACATAGTTAAATAATTTATTTTCTAAAAATATTTTACCAAACATAATCTTCAATTTTTGGTTTTTAAAATTACTTTTTAGATGAAAGTAACCAAACGCAAAGCCAAACATTTTATACTCAGAAAATAACCTTATAACTTACTTTCAGAAAAATATTTTCAGAACAAAATTTCAGAAAGCATATCAAAACGGACCTTCAGTTTTTGGAGATCAATTCCACAAAATACCATAAAATCGTAACTTTGAAATTTATATCTACTCTAAAATATCCATCAAAACCGAAAATGCCAAGTACTAAAAATGTATAGAATCATAATGTACACATTTTAGACTAATAATATGCAAAGAAAATCAATACATAATATATGAGATATTTCTCCATTTGTACAAGATGTACTTGCCTAGATCCAAGAAGAAGAAAGAAAAAAAAGTGGAGAATGAGGAACGAGAGAGAGAAAGAAAAGGGTTTATATAGGGCATAGTTTGATGTTTAGCCATTAGATCAAGTCATGAATCACTCCAAGTAATCCTAGCCACACAAAATAAGCCATAAACAAAAACAATGGGTCTAGCCTCAAGGCTATCTTGCAATCATGCCACTAAGATGTATACTCACTAACATGTATACCAGGAACGGGAAGTGACAACTGTCCAACACTGAAATGCACGAAATATGCAGACTTGGTAATTCGGTCCACGACCACCCAAACTGCTTCATTTTTGCTGCGGCTCCTCGAGAATCCAGTGACGAAATCCATAGTGATGTACTTCTATTTTCACTTAGGGATTCAAAGCAGGTGCAATAGTCCTGTAATTTTTCTCAACTGTCTCGATGCATATTCTACAACCTTTCCATAATATATCAGAACACATCCCAATCTACTCCCTAACTCATTGTTATATACCATAAATCCTCCAGATCCAGTGGAAAGAGTCAAGATATGTGTCGTCGTTAGACGCTTCTTTAGTTCATCAAATATAATCTGACACTTGGTCCAAATAAACTCCTGGTCCTTATGTGTCATATCCCAGTACCAAAATATGGAGACATACATGGCGAAGCTCACTTTCGTGTCCTTCGGGCTACGAAAGTCGTTGAGACCACTTCGGGTGATGCTCCTGTTGATCGATCTGCTCTTGATATTGCTCGTGCTGGATTCTGTGGTGGTCGAGATGGACGACATGGTGGCCTAAATACTGGTTGTGATGGGAGACGAGGCAATGACGGTCGTTATGGAGGAAGATCGCGCACATGCTTCAGCTGTGGTCTGCATGGCCATTTCCAGTGGCAGTGTCCTAAAGCTTCTGCCACCAATGTTACATCAGATGCTACTGATGATGGTATTTAATCTGTCCAAATGACTGCAGAGTTATACAGAAATTTTTATGACTTCCAAGCTCAACATTTTGGTGAAGCATCCATCTTGGATCCGCAGTTGGGTACTCAGCGACATGTGTAGTGAGGTCGAAGCAGAGTGCTCTGGTGCGTCTGCTCACATGACTGGCCACACAAGTATGATACGCAATTATGTATCGGTGGATCATGTTTTTTATATTACTGTTGCCAATGGTGGTTCACTAACAGTCCATGGACGAGGAAGTTCCCATCCTTCTTTTGGACTGTCACACAATTCAGTATTATATACACCTGAAAACCCATTCAGTTTACTTTCTGTCAAATCCTAGTACCGGAATACGGAGATGGACATGGCTAGCTCCTACGTACAAGGTATAAAATGACGTACGACGGTCATGGCTGTAACTAGACAAGTGGGTGCATACTGCAAGGAAGTCACTTAGGGTCACACGACACATCTATTTTCTCAATCAGTCAAGTAAGCACAGTAAACATAGAATATATATGAAAAAAAAGTAAGGCGTCCCAAATGCCCTGATACAATATTCTGGAAATCAGCTGTGCAAAAATAAGAAAGTTGGCAGAGTATAAAAAGTACATAACTATGATTAATTGTAGTCTGAATAATTACGATCATGTAAGAAAACTAAATATTTAGATTTACGGATAACAAGTGCCGGTGGCTAAAGGCCCAAAATGAGTAAAATGTTCAATAACGAGCAGGGAAGAAGATACTGACTCGTTTCTCTCAGTGGCCATCCATCTAGTGCTCGCCATTGTTCAGGGGGGAGTACGCTTAATCCTCGAGTGCTGGATCTAAACCTGGCCATGTAAAATCAGTGGGGTTAGACCCAAAATAGCAAGTACCATATACGTTCTACTTATAAAATGGTTGGTCTTTGAAGTTTTGAGCCATTTGTACTTGTTTATTCTGATGTTTGGAGACCGTGTCCTACTACTTCTATCAGTGGATTCAGATGGTTTGTTACCTTTATTTATTACTACTCACATATGACCTGGATCTACATGATGAAACAGAAATCTGAGGTGTATAAATATTTTCAAGACTTCTTGGCATATGTCTAGACCCAGTTTGGAGTACATGTGAATATTTTTTGAACAGATAATGGGACCGAGTATACCAACAAAGAGTTTGCTAATTTTATCTCTAGTCAGGGAATTCTTTATCAAACCATTTGTCTAAACACTCTTGCTCAGAATGGGATGACTGAACGTAAGAACATGCATCTACTATAAGTGGCACGTTCTTTGACGTTGACAATAAATATGCCAAAATTCTTGTGGAGTGAGGCTGTTATGACAACAGCTTATCTAATCAACAAGATGTCGTCAAGAGTATTAGGGATGATGATACCATGTGAGATGCTCTTGGGTTCTAATATTTTTATTTTTCCTCCCAGAGTGTTTGTCTGTACATATTTTGTGCAAGATCATAGAATGATAGTGAGCAAGCTGGATCCACAAGCCGTTAAATATATTTTTGTGGGCTACTCACCAAGTCAAAAAGGATACAAATGTTGGTATCCCACTGAAAGAAGGTTGTTTGTCAGTATGGGTGTGACCTTTCGGGAGGTTGAACCATTTTATGGGGAGAAGAAGGAGTTAAGTTCTTTTTTCGAGGATGGCTCTACTGATGCTAGTAGAGAGGGGGAGAATGAGAGTGGCATCGTGGTTGGTACAATTTCATATTTTTTTGAGTTATCGAGGAGTGATGGTATCTCATGGGTAGCCGACATTCAGGAGGAGTTGAGAGTATATAGGGAGCATGAGCAGCAACAGCAGGAGCAGCATGAGCAGCAACAACAAGAGCATCATGAGCAATATTAGCTTCCTCCTGATGTCCCTATGCTAGTACCCACAAATGTTGATGTCCCAAGTCCCTCTTTTTCAGGACCTTCTTCTGCCCTTCCATATGAATCACCTAGTAATAATTCATCTCCTGATAATTCTAATCCTCCTGTCTTGCATCGTAGAACTTCTAGAGCCAATACTGGAAAACCTCCAGCTAAGTTTAGTAGTTGGGATACTCACATTACAGATTATATTTCATATGCATCCACTCCACCTACATATAAGTCCTTCCTTGCATCATTAGATTAAGTGCTTATACCTAACAACTAGCAGGTAACTAAGCAAGATCCAAGGTAGTTGAGTGCCATGCATGAGAAACTTTAGGCTTTGAAGAAGAACAACACATGGAAGCTGGTACTACTGTCAGCTGAAAAGCGTATTGTTTGATGTAAATAGGTTTATATTGTTAAGCAGACTCCAGATGGCAAGATTGACATGTACAATACCAGATTAGTTGCTAAGGGCTATAGCCAAACTTATGGTATCGACTATGACGAGACCGTTGCTACAATCGCAAACATGAGCACTGTGCGAGTGTTGGTGTCATGTGCTGCCCACTTCAATTGGCAACTACATCAGCTAGATGTTAAGAACACCTTTTTGCATGGGATCTCCAGCAGCAGGTTTATATGGAGATTCCACTAGGCTTTTCTAATTCACAAGCAACAGAAAAGTTATACAAATTAAAGAAGTCTTCATATTGGCTAAAGCAGTCTCCAAGAGCATAGTTTGATAGATTCAGGCTTACAGTCTGTGGTATAGGGTATAGGGAGGGCAATAGAGATCATACTATATTTTACAAGCACTCCAAGACTCGTATCACTGTTCTTGCAGTCTATTTTAATGATATTATAATTACTGGAGACGATACTGAGGAGATCCTATGGCTGAAGAAAAGGCTTGGAGAGGAATTTGAAGTTAAGAATCTGGGGCAGTTGAAGTACTTCCTCGAAATTGAAATTATAAGATCACGAAAGGGTATAGTACTTTCTCAGCGAAAGTACACTTTGGACCTTCTTTTAGAGATAGGAATGCTGGGTTGCAGGGTTGCTTCTACTCCTATCGAGCAGAATCACAAGTTGTGTGCTGAGGGTGATAATTTAGTGAGTAAGGAGCAATATCAAAGCTTAGTTGGTCATCTCATATATCTATGTCATACGAGACCTGATGTTACTTATGTCGTGAGTAGATATATAAATGATCCCAGAGAGCAGCATATGGAGGCAGTTAGCAGAATTCTCAAGTATATTAAAGGAAGCCCAGGAAAGGGGTTATGGTTCAAAAGTTTTGGACATCAGAGAATTGAAGGCTATTGTGATGCTGATTGGGTGGGTTATATGGACAATCTCAGGTCCACTATAGGTTACTGTGTTTTTATTGGAGGCAATCTTGTATCTTAGCGCAACAAGAAACAAGATGTATTGGCTAGGTCTACAGCTGAGGCCGAGTACAGGGCTATGGCAGTTAGCCTGTCTGAGATGATCTGGGTGAAGAGCTTGTTGGCTGAGATACGTTTGTTTAGAGGAGACTCCCTGCAACTTTGGTGTGACAATAAATCAATAATTAATATTGTAAAAAATCCAATTCACTATGATCACACCAAGCATGTGGAGATTGATCAGTTCTTCATCAAGGAGTAGCTGAATAGAATTTTTTTGACTTTGAGCTATGTAAAGCAGAACAATTAGCTGATTGTTTAACTAAAGGTTTAGGTCCTAGAGAGTTTGATAACTTTTATAATAAGATGGGGGTGATTGATATCTATCGCCCCATCTTGAGGGAGAGTATTGAGTTATGTGGGACTTATTTCATCCCACATCGGATAGAAAATAAGGAATAGGCTAGCCTCGTCCTATATATATATGTACCCCCTTTCTTGGAAGTAAATCAATTATTTTCTCTCTATATTAGTAATTTTCCTCCTCATATTTCTTCATGAAAACTAACTTTATTCTTCAATCATTGAACATCTATACTTGTAGGACTTTATTATAGATTACTGTTAATTTTTTATAGATAGATATTTTTTGAACCTCTCAAGCAACTTTATCAGTTTGTTAGCTTGGCAAAATTTTATCGATTAACCTTTTCCACTGTTCTCTTTTCTTAAATTTGTTTACTCTCTTATTGTTTGAATGCATATTGGTTTCTTGTGATTACTTGGTTGATAATTGATGTACTCACATTGTGATTTACATATTATGGGTCATTAGTGATCCAGACGATACCTATATTGATTTCCCACTTTTCTTTATGTTATAGGTTTAATTTGATCGACTTGCTTGTTCCATTTTAGGTTGCATGTATGTCTCTTGTGGTGCACTAGGCGACTTATATAAGGATAATCTTCATGTTGACCCAGAGAAGCAAATGTTGGCCAAGGAGAGAGAAGAATTATATTGTCTACTTTATTAGCATGGAATGAAGCTTTTATATAGGCAGTACAAAGGAACTCTTAGACATCTTAGCTATTGACACATAGCCCCTAAAGAGTAGGACAAAGCAAAGGAATAGGTAATTACATAAGACTTGGTAATTAAGTTTGAATGGAACATGATTATTCTTAACATTCACCCTCCTAATCATGTTGCTACTTGACGGCTTTGTCACCCTCACATTTTTATCCAAGGGTAATTTGGTAATTGTCAATGGGTATATTTATTTTCAGATTTATTTATAATTAATAATTGTACATGGCTTGATTTAATTATTTATTGTATTATTTAATTGTTACTAGTTGTGGAATTGTTTTGGACTTGTGTAGTGGACCTAACCATTTAATTAGAGAACATGAACAAACTTTTGGACTAGTCTAAGTTGAACCCATGAATTAGGCCCATGGATTAAGAAACATGATTAATTAGTGAAATCATTAGACTAGAACCTTCTCTCCCTAATTATTTCTTCATGAGAGGCCCCAAGGGATATTTGGGACATTACACATTGCTTGGAGAGAGGTTTATGACCAGCCATAATTGAGAGGAGAGAGAGTGCTCTCATTTTATTTCTTCCCCAAAATTTCTAAATCTACATTTCCCCCTTTCATTTTTCCTCCATTCCCTCATTATTTCTCCACCAAATCTTCACCAAACTCATTCTAAATTCACCATTGAAGCCTCTACATCAAAGATCTACAAGCAAGGAGCAAGGAGCAAGGAGGAGGAGGCCAAGATCTACAAGGAGGGGAGTTACTTGGCATTTGGGGACTTTTCATTGGGAATCCATCCCCTAATAGGTAAAAATCAGTTTTTCCCTTCAAATAGACTATATATCTGAGATTTTACCATGAGAAACCAACCCACATGCATAGGTTACCCATAGATTTTGGTTTGGAGTCGTTTGGAGACCTACGGTGGAAGTTATGTCCATTTTGGTACCGATTTTGGGGAAATTCCGAAATTGGCACATGTAGTGCTTGTCGAGGGATCTAATAGATCTATTTTGATACTTGATTGTTGTTTGTAGCTTATGTCATGTCCACAATTGGATACGTGTAGGCCGAATCTCGTTAATTCGACAAAATGGTCAATTTTGGGGGTTTTCTCCGACACGGGACCTTGTGCATATCGTATTAAGACACGGACATGTAGACACTCTAATTACAATACGTGTTGCTCATAATTTATGTATTGGATGTGTTCGTATCCTCCGGGATACGTTTGGTTGTGTGTTGGAGGCCGTATCACAAGCGTATCATAGAAAAGTGTGATACGGGTACGATGCGCCCCATGTGTTTGATTTTTGTCCTTCTCATTATACGTATGTGTGTGAATGTATATAAGCTATTGATATATTATATAGTATGTACCATAGTGTATTTTGAGTTATGTATATGTATGTGCCTATAGGTATACTTATTAGAGTATGTAGTGGTATATATATATATATATATATATATATATAGATATAGATAGATATATATATAAATATATATATATATATATATATATATATATATCCATATGTTGATACATATATATATGTGAGATTATGTATATAAGTATAGCTAGTGATTTATATATAGATTTATATATGCATACTTATGGAAGTGTTCATAGAGGTTTGTGGTTGTCTGTGTGACTTGGGGAGTGTCGAGCAATCACTATCTAGCAGTGCGTAAAATTGTATTATGCAGAAATGAACAGGTTATGAGGAGACTGTGCAGTATCCTACTGCACAGTGGCTTCAAGGATCGACAACACAGAGGGAGTATCAGTGCTCAGTCATCAAGGGTTTCGAGGCCACATCAATTGGAGAAGAGAACGAGCAGTTTGAACTGCACAGATGGACAGTTCAGAAGCAGTGGGGGTCGGGCACCTACTGTTATGCACTGTGCAGTTCTATACATAGTCTTGTGCATACCAGTGGATTAAATCCACTGTGTCATCAAGCGTATCATAGCAGTGTGCCACCCAGCATGGAAAAGTAGGGAAACTGTAGCAAGGCTTGAGCTTCACTGGAGGATGTATAGTTGGGATGCACAGCCAACTAACACAGTACCAAGAGATTTTGGTTCTTTCTACTATGAATTTCAGGTGTCCTGTTCTGCACAATAGTGTGCAAGTTCAGTTTTAGTCCAATATAGTTTTAGTTCATATATCAGTGTTTTAAGTTTTAGAGGTAGCTGTTAGTTGTTACTTGGATTTGAGTGTCCAAGGTTTTGGGTGAGTTTTAGTGAGTGGTTTAGTTGTTTAATTAGTGTTTGAGTGTAGTTAAGGTGTTAGTAGTTGAGTTTAGTTGTTAGTCGATTCCTTAAGTTAGCTAGTTAGCTATATAAATAATTGTATTGGTTGTAGTATATTAGAGTAGTCAGGTATATCTTGTATGGTTGTTTTTGGTTGTCAGTTAACTGTTAGTTTATATAAGTATATTATAGCATAGTTGTATAGATATCAAATAGAAAGTGGTTATTATTAGTCAGAAATGATACTAGTATATATACAGTGGCTGTTAGTAGGTTTAGATTTCAGTTAACATTGTCAGTTTTCAGTGTCAGTTTTTTTGTAGTTTAGTTGAGATGGTAATGGGTTGGTTTTTGTTAGAGTATCAGTTAGTTGGTTAACTATGCATATTGATATATCAAGGTAATTAAGCTATTGTTAAGTTAGATAACATGTATTCTAGTAAATAGTGTTCATAAATAAGATGTAGTATGGTGTAGTGGCATAGCTAGTATTAGTTAGTCATATACCATATTAGTTATACTCGTGTTGGGTTGCCTTGGGATACCAATGTATCACCAAGGAATCCTAATATTATTGGTTTTATCTAGTATTAAATGATCGACTTGAATATATAACTAAAACCTATTCTTCATTTTTGAAACTTGCGTATCTGGAGATACGACCCCCTTTGGGTGTTTTATTTATGCTTAGCTTAGCTTATATAGCATAGCTTCATAGCGTATCGACTTCGTGACTTAGCTTTTGACTCTTGCAACCTAGATCTCATCGGTTTGACTTAGAAATGGCGTATCGACCTAGAATTTTATCAACTTCAGTTATTTTTCATTATCAAACCTTGTATTGATGCAACATATCATATATAGGTTGTGAGACACCGGCTTGGGCATCGAGAGACACACCTTGCTCAGGACGTCAGGCGAGTACATTTCTTTGATTGTTTTCAATTCATAATATTATATATATGCATGTTCTAGAATTGTATACATTGATCCTGACACAGTGATTTTACGGACTGGTACTATATGGATCCCGTCATGAGATGTTATCCCCTACCGTGTTCAGCGGGTACTCGTGTACATTGTATCTCATCGTGTATACTGGGTATTGATGTTACTTCGTGTTCACACACTGCTCGTGTTCAGTGTGCTTATTCGTGTACACTCACCGCTCGTGTTCGGTGGTTATGATATTCGTGTACACCCACTGCTCGTGACATTGGTTATATTTTCGTGTTCGTAGCGTGTCGTGATTGGATCCATCGGTATTAGTTGGGGGTGGGAGAGTAGGAGTTGATTATGTGATCAAAGCTATTGTTACAAATTGTGTACATTCTGATTACATACTTCACTTGTAATCCGTCTTACTTGATCATGTTCACCCAACCCGATCACATAATGAACTCATATTCTGAGGCACATTAGATAGTTTTGATTGCAGTTTACTTCATCATATTGCTGATATTCATATTGTTGATCTATATATTCTCGTACATTACCTGTATATATCTTGTTCATCTTTCATATGTTCAGTGATCTTGTATTTCATTTCTATATCTATTTATATGCTCGATTATGCTATTGAAACTGCTTTCAGAGGTATGTACTTCGTTCCAATCCTGACTGGATATATTTTACTAGATGGCTAGCTTCTAGAGCAGTGTTCCACCTACTACGGGCCGCAGGACGGCGTACCTATAGAGGACACTCTTATTGACCAGGGAGACTTAGTAGCAGAGCCCGAGGAGGTTTAGACTATTTTGTATATGAGATTGTATTAGACTATTTTCTTTGTGGATTCATATCTTGTATATTATTCAGATTGTGGATTTGTACCTTATTTTCTTCCCTCGTTATTTCCATTCGTGCATATTTCTTCCTTAGCTTGTTTTGTGATTGAGATTAGTTATTCATGTGAGATGCCATATTGCTCCTCCGTTTGGAGTTGCGATGATTGACAGGTACCATATTATTTTGTTGGGATGTTAGATAGTTAAAAATGACCCAGACTGCGTTCTACCGCCGATTCTGCGGTGTAGGCTGGCGTAACCACGTACTCGTGCCCGAATATCCGGGTACGGGTCGTGACACGTTTTTAGTGGTGGCCCATGCAGGTCTAGATAGATATCGTAGTCGTGCTCGACTAGAGTACGTCTACGAGCCTGCCTTAGGAAATAGGATTTAGGCTGAGAGAGTTTACTCAATCACACTAGGAAAATTCGAATATAAATTTTTGCAAATCCTTATCTATTGAATATTGTTTTCCATTTTGAATAAAGTTTTGTCCTTCTTTGATGATATCACATTATATTCGATATTGATTCCGTATTTTCAATCTGTCTTCAGGATGCCTCCAAAGATCAGATTCTACCGCTCGGGAGCAGCACCAGCTTCCTCAGCTGCTTCCCAGCCTGCTGCGGAGAGGGTAGCACCTACTACGGGTTCTTCCCCAGTTGAGAGGGTCGCCTCACCGGTTCAGGTGGGGGTCTCAACAGCTATTTTCGGGGGTGCTCCTCCTCCAGTTCGGAGGGTGGCTCCAGTAGCTCTAGTTGTTTTAGAGGGTCTTCCACCTCCATCACCAGTGGTTGATCAGACACAGATGTTTGCACTTCTCCAGCAGATGATGGAGGTGCAGCAGCGACAGTCAGAGGTCCTACGACAGAGCCTGGAGAACGCTCACCAGATTGCACTCACAGCGGTAGAGAGAGCTACTACCACCCAGCCACCGACGGTACCAGCTCAGTTTACTCCGCATCAGCTGCGGCCGGGTACCATCATCCACTTCAAGAGGATGGGCCCGAAGGACTTCAGAGGCACCGAGGGGATTATATATACGGACGAGTGGATCGAGGACATCGAGCGAAACCTGCGGCTGGCGCAGATTCCAGAGATGCTACAGATTGAGGCTGAGGTTTGTATGATGTTTGATATTGCCCTGACATGGTTCCAGACCGACCCAAGGATTGTAGCACCAGGACTCTCTTGGGAAGCCTTCAAAGAGCTTTTCAAAGAGAAGTTCTTCCCTGACGTGGCTCTTACTTCTTTGGAGGGTCAGTTCCAGTATCTTATACAGGGAGGCATGTTAGTAGATGAGTATGTGGCAGAGTATTGCCGGCTAGGACGCTTCGTGGAGGGTCAGAACCCTTGAAGCAGGGCAAGGAAGTTCAGGAAGGGCCTGAACCGGGAAGTCAAACCCCACATCAACGGAGATCCTACCGCCACCTTCGAGGAGATACTCAGGTAGGCGCAGAGAGCAGAGGATGACTTAGAGCTTGGCTCTAAGAGGCAGAGGGACACAGGAGGATCCGGCAGCTACACGGGTCCCTCGAAGAGGCCTCAATTCCAGCAACAAAACTAGAGGCCTTACCAGCACCAGAGGCAGCAACACCACGGGCCAGCTAGAGCGCCGGCTCAGCAGATGCATCAGATCCAGAGGACAGCAGCTCCTTGTACCTTCTGTAAGAAGCAAGGACACGGATGGGACCCATGCAGGATGAGGCTAGGCCAGTGCTTATTTTATGGATCGGGAGATCATCAGCTGCGGGCTTGTCCCAAAGTCTAGACTCGTCCAGCTCAGGGTGGAGGACAGGCACAGAGGGAACCCGCTCGACCACCAGCGGGCCAGCAGAGAGGACCTCTTCCACCGCAGCAGCAGCAGTTAACCCAGCATCAGCAGAACAGAGGAGCGCATTGACAGGGGCGAGCTTTTGCCTTGACTGTCGAGGAGGAGGAGCCGATTGGCGATGTCATCTCAGGTTCTGTTTATCTCGATTCCTTTTCAGCTCATGTTTTGTTTGATTCTGGTGCTTCTCATAGCTTTGTATCTGTATCTTTTGCCTTGAGGCATCACCTTGAGTCTGAACCGTTGGCGAGGACTTGCAAGATCACGACCGGTGGTGGTATCATCCTGGTTAGTGATGTTTGCAGGAACCAGAGAGTTTATTTGAGAGGCAGTGAGCTGAGTGTATGTTTGCTCGTAATGCCACTTTCGAGTTACGATAGAGTGCTCGGGATGGATTGGTTGAGTAGACATCACGCTAGTATCGATTGTCGTGGAGGCAGAGTTGTATTTCAGACGCCAGGAGAGCCAGAGTTCGAGTTCGTCCGAGAAGCAGAGCAGAGCGGGCAATTTCTGTAGAGTTTTAGTCGAGGAACAGGAGCAGGCGCCGCCACATCCGTTGATTGCGGAATTCTTGGATGTCTTTCCAGAGGAGTTGCCGGGTTTGCCGCCGGACAGAGATGTGGAATTCTCTATAGACTTAGTGCCAGGCGCAGAGCCGATCTCTCAACACGTCTATAGAGTAAACAACGGCGAACTGACGGAGTTAAAGAAGCAGGTGGATGAGTTACAAGACAAAGGCTTTATCCGTTCCAGTTCATCCCCATGGGGTGCTCCGGTACTCTGTGTACCCAAGAAGGATGGGTCGGTACATATGTGTATCGACTACAGGGCACTTAATAACCTCACTATCAAGAACAAATACCCGTTGCCGCGGATAGATGACTTGTTTGACCAGTTGAGCGGAGCGAAGGTATTCTCCAAGATAGACTTGAGGTCAGGGTACCACCAGGTGAAAGTAAAGAGGGAAGATATCCCAAAGACATCTTTCAGGACTCGTTATGGGCAGTTCGAGTTCTTGGTGATGTCGTTTGGGTTGACCAATGCCCCGATAGTGTTCATGAACCTGATGAACAAGGTGTTTCATTAGTACCTGGACCAGTTTGTTATAGTCTTCATAGATGATATTCTGATATACTCGAAGACCTTGGAGGAGCATGAATAGCACTTGAGGATTGTTCTGGAGACCCTCAGAAAGGAGAAGTTGTATAGCAAGTTGTCGAAGTGTGAATTCTTCCTTGATAAGGTTAAATTTCTTGGGCATGTTATTACAGGAGATGGAGTCTCGGTGGACCCGAAGAAGATCTCAGCAGTTGAATCGTGGTCTACCCCGAGTTCAGTAGCAGAGATCAGGAGCTTCCTTGGATTAGCAGGCTACTATCGGAAGTTTGTTCAGAATTTTTCCAGACTAGTAGAGCCGATGACCAGGCTGACCAGGAAGGACGTAGAATTCGTCTAGACTGAGGATTCCAGTCAGCATTTGAGAAGATGAAGAGAAGATTGACTACAACTCCCATTTTAACACTACCATCAGGAGTAGGAGGATTCTCCATTATAGTGATGCATCAGGAAAGGGTTTGGGTTGTGTGTTACAGCAGCACGGGAAGGTGATTGCCTATGCTTCCAGGCAATTGTGCCCACATGAGAAAAACTACCCTACCCATGATTTGGAGCTTACAGCGGTTATCTTTGCTCTCAAATTGTGGAAACACTATCTATTTGGAGAGAGAGTAGAGATCTTCACAGATCATAAGAGCTTAAAGTATGTGTTTACACAGAAAGAGCTCAACATGAGGTAGCGACGATGGTTGGAGCTGATGAAAGACTTCGACATATCCTTGCAGTACCATCCAGGGAAGGCCAACTTAGTTGCGGATGCCTTGAGCAGGTATCCCGTGGCTATGTGCTTGACTAGAGACATATATTTATTGGGCGATCTTGACAGTTTGGGCATTAAGGTATTGATTCTGGGAGTCGCAGCTCAGATGTGGGGACTTCAGGTTCAGTCGGAGCTGATGGACCGAGTCAGAGCCGGATAGTATGAGGATGAGTCTCTGAGGAGCATCAGAGCACAGGTTCAGGTCGGGCTGGTAGAGGACTTTATCATCGTAGATGACGGATCATTGCGACACGGTACCAGATTGTGCGTACCGATAAGAGCCTTGCGCGAGGAGATTATGCAGGAGGCGTATCGTTCCCAATACTCTATGCATCCCGGTGCTAACAAGATGTATAGAGATATGAGGGAGCATGTATGGTGGTATGGCATAAAGAGTAAGGTGGCAAGCTTCGTGTCCAGATGCTTAGTTTGCTAGCAGGTCAAGGCGGAGAGACAGAGACTAGGTGGTTTGCTTCAGCCTTTGCCCATTCCGGAATGGAAATGGGAACATGTTACCATGGATTTTGTATCGGGGCTTCCACGTTCTCCAGGAGGCAAGGATGCGATTTGGGTCATCGTGGACAGGTTGACCAAATCAGCCCACTTTCTGCCATTTAAAGTGGGTACATCTACGAAGAGACTTACGGAGATGTATGTGCGCCATATTGTCAGATTGTACGGTGTTCCAGTGAGCATTGTCTCGAATCGGGATAATTGCTTCACGTTCCATTTCTGGAGGAGTTTGCAGGCTAGCTTGGGCACTCAGCTCAAGTTCAGTACCGCTTATCACCCTCAGATGGACGGAAAGTCAGAGAGGACTATTCAGACTCTCGAGGACATGCTACACACCTGTATTTTGGATCTTGGAGGTTCTTGGGAAGATCACCTTTACTTGGTAGAGTTTTCATACAACAACAGCTACCAAGCCAGCATTGAGATGTCACCATTCGAGGCATTGTATGGACGGAGGTATCGTACTCCATTGTCCTGGGATGATGTTGGTGACAGAGCTTTATTGGGACCAGATATGGTAGTGGATGCAGCAGAGAAGGTAAAGCTTATCCGGGACAGACTTCGAGTGGCGCAGGACTGGAAGCGGCATTGGGCCGATAGCCACCGGAGACCTTTGGAGTTTGAGGTATAGTTTTAGTTTTGTCTTGCTTGTGGTTATTTGTTGTTTGTTTTAGTGCTAAGGTTGTGTTTCGTGTCAGGTTGGCGGTCTGGTTTTCTTGAGGATTTCTCTGACACGTGGCACGATTCATTTCGGTGGAGGCGGCAAGCTTAGTCCACGATTCATCGGTCCCTTCAGCATTCTTGAGAGGGTCAGTGCAGTCGCTTACAGACTAGACTTACCATCTGCACTGGAGGGAGTGCATAACGTGTTTCATGTGTCGCAGTTGAGACGGTACGTGGCAGATCCCAGTCATGTGTTGGATCATTCGGAGATAGAGGTGGGCCCTACTCTCATTTATCCAGAGCAGCCAGTGGAGATTCTGGATCGGATAGAGAAGGTGTTGAGGAACCAGACGATTCCTTTGGTGTGCGTTGCGTGGAGGCATCACACGCCATGAGAGAGTTCCTGGGAGCGAGAGGCCGAGATGCGCGAGCGATATCCGTATTATTTCGAGCCGTGAGGTATAATTCCTTCTTGCATTATATTGTTTGTTTTGGTAGTTAGTTTCTTCCTTAATTTTGATGACAAAATTTTTCTAAGGTGGGTAGGTTTGTCACCCTCACATTTTCATCCAAGGGTAATTTGGTAATTGTCAATGGGTATATTTATTTTAGATTTATTTATAATTAATAATTGTACATGGCTTGATTTAATTATTTATTGTATTATTTAATTGTTACTAGTTGTGGAATTATTTTGGACTTGTGTAGTGGACCTAACTATTTAATTAGAGAACATGAACAAACTTTTGGACTAGTCTAAGTTGAGCCCATGAATTAGGCCCATGGATTAAGAAACATGATTAATTAGTAAAACCATTAGACTAGAACCTTCTCTCCCTAATTATTTCTTCATGAGAGGCCCCAAGGGGTATTTGGAATATTACACATTGCTTGGGGAGGGGTTTATGACCAGCCATAATTGAGAGGAGAGAGAGTGCTCTCATTTTATTTCTTCCCCAAAATTTCTAGATCTACATTTCTTCCTTTCATTTTCCCTCCATTCCCTCATCATTTCTCCACCAAATCTTCACCAAACTCATTCTAAATTCACTATTGAAGCCTCTACATCAAAGATCTACAAGCAAGGAGCAAGGAGCAAGGAGGAGGAGGCTAAGATCTACAAGGAGGGGAGTTACTTGGCATTTTAGGACTTTTTATTGGGAATCCATCTCCCAATAGGTACAAATCAGTTTTTTCCTTCAAATAGACTATAGATCTGAGATTTTACCATGAGAAACCAATCCACATGCATAGGTTACCCATAGGTTTTGGTTTGGAGTCGTTTGGAGACCTACGGTGGAAGTTATGTCCATTTTGGTGCCGATTTTAGAGAAATTCCAAAATTGGCACATGTAGTGCTTGTCAATGGATCTAATAGATCTATTTGACACTTGATTATTGTTTGTAGCTTGTGTCGTATCCATAATTGGATATATGTAGGCCGAATCTCGTCAATTCGACGAAACGATCGATTTTGGGGGTTTTCTCCGACACGGGGCCTTGTGCATATCGCATTGAGACACGGACACGTAGAAACTCTAATTACAATACGTGTTGCTCATAATTTATGTATTGGATGTGTTCGTGTCCTCCGAGATATGTTTGGTTGTGTGTTGGAGGCCGTATCGTAAGCGTATCATAGAAAAGTGTTATACGGGTGCGATGCGCCCCATGTGTTTGATTTTTGTTTTTCTCATTATACATACGTGTGTGAATGTATATAAGCTATTGATATATTATATAGTATGTACCATAGTGTATTTTGAGTTATATATATGTGTGTGCCTAAAGGTATACTTATTAGAGTATGTAGTGGTATATATATATATATATATATATATATATATATATATATATATATATATATATATATATATATATCCATATGTTGATACATATATATATGTGAGATTATGTATATAAGTATAGCTATTGATTTATATATAGATGTATATATGCATACTTATGGAAGTGTTCATAGAGGTTTGTGGTTGTCTGTGTGACTTGGGGAGTGTCGAGCAATCACTATCTAGCAGTGGGTGAAATTGCAATGTGCAGAAATGAACAGGTTATGAGGAGACTGTGCAGTATCCTACTGCACAGTGGCTTCAAGGAACGACAACACAGAGGGAGTATCAGTGCTCAGTCATCAAGGGTTTCGAGGCCACAACAATTGGAGAAGAGAACGAGCAGTTTGACTGCACAGATGGATAGTTCTGAAGCAGTGGGGATCGGGCACCTACTGCTATGCACTGTGCAGTTCTATACACAGTCCTGTGCATACCAGTGGATTAAATCCACTGTGTCATCAAGCGTATCATAGCAGTGTGCCACCCAGCATGGAAGAGTAGTGAAACTGCAGCAAGGCTTGAGCTTCACTGGAGGATGTATAGTTGGGATGCACAGCCAACTAACACAGTACCAAGAGATTTTAGTTCTTTCTACTGTGAATTTCAGGTGTCCTGTTCTGCACCGTAGTGTGCAAGTTCTGTTTTAGTCCAATATAGTTTCAGTTCATATATCAGTGTTTTAAGTTTTAGAGGTAGCTGTTAGTTGTTACTTGGATTTGAGTGTCCAAGGTTTTGGGTGAGTATTAGTGAGTGGTTTAGTTGTTTAATTAGTGTTTGAGTGTAGTTAAGGTATTAGTAGTTGAGTTTAGTTGTTAGTCGATTCCTTAAGTTAGCTAGTTAGCTATATAAATAATTGTATTGGTTGTAGTATATTAGAGTAGTCAGGTATATCTTGTATGGTTGTTTTTGGTTGTCAGTTAACTGTTAGTTTATATAAGTATATTATAGCATAGTTGTATAGATATCAAATAGAAAGTGGTTATTATTAGTCAGAAATGATACTAGTATATATACAGTGGCTGTTAGTAGGTTTAGATTTCAGTTAACATTGTCAGTTTTTAGTGTCAGTTTTTTTGTAGTTTAGTTGAGATGGGTAATGGGTTGGTTTTTGTTAGAGTATCAGTTAGTTGGTTAACTATGCATATTGATATATCAAGGTAATTAAGCTATTGTTAAGTTAGATAACATGTATTCTAGTAAATAGTGTTCATAAATAAGATGTAGTATGGTGTAGTGGCATAGCTAGTATTAGTTAGTTATATACCATATTAGTTATACTCGTGTTGGGTTGCCTTGGGATACCAATGTATCACCAAGGTATCCTAATTCTATTGGTTTTATCTAGTATTAAATGATCGACTTGAATATATGACTAAAACCTATTCTTCATATTAGAAACTTGCGTATCTGGAGATACGGCCCCCTTTGAGTGTTTTATTTATGCTTAGCTTAGCTTGTATAGCATAGCTTCATAGCGTATCGACTTAGTGACTTAGCTTTTGACTCTTGCAACCTAGATCTCATCGGTTTGACTTAGAAATGGCGTATCGACCTAGAATTTCATCAACTTCAGTTATTTTTCATTATCAAACCTTGTATTGATGCAATATACCATATATAGGTTGTGAGACACCGGCTTGGGCATCGAGAGACACACCTTGCTCAGGACGTCAGGCGATTACATTTCTCTGATTGTTTTTAATTCATAATATTGTATATATACATGTTCTAGAATTGTATACATTGATCCCGACACAGTAATTTTACGGACTGGTACTATATGGATCCCGTCATGAGATGTTATCCCCTACCGTGTTTAGCGGGTACTCGTATACATTATATCTCATCGTGTATCCTGGGTATTGATGTTACTTCGTGTTCACACACTGCTCGTGTTCAGTGTGCTTATTCGTGTACACCCACCGCTCGTGTTCGGTGGTTATGATATTCGTGTACACCCACTGCTCGTGACAGTGGTTATATTTTCGTGTTCGTAGCGTGTCATCATTGGATCCATTGGTATTAGTTGTGGGTGGGAGAGTAGGAGTTGATTATGTGATCAAAGCCATTGTTACAAATCGTGTACATTCTGATTACATACTTCACTTGTAATCCATCTTACCTGATCATGTTCACCCAACCCGATCACATAATGAACTCGTATTCTAAGGCACATTAGATAGTTTAGATTGCAGTTTACTTCATCATATTGCTGATATTCATATTGTTGATCTATATATTCTCGTACATTACCTGTATATATCTTGTTCATCTTTCATATGTTCAGTGATCTTGTATTTCATTTCTATATCTGTTTATATGCTTGATTATGCTATTGAAACTGCTATCCGAGGTATGTACTTCGTTCCAATCCTGACTAGATATATTTTTCCAGATGACTGGCTTCTAGAGCAGTGTCCCACCTACTACGGACAACAGGATGGCGTACCTATAGAGGACACTCTTATTGACCAGGAAGACTTAGTAGCAGAGCCCGAGGAGGTTTAGACTATTTTGTATCTGAGATTGTATTAGACTATTTTCTTTGTGGATTCACATCTTGTATATTATTCAGATTGTGGATTTGTACCTTATTTTCTTCCCTCATTATTTCCATTCGTGCATATTTCTTCCTTAGCTTATTTTGTGATTGAGATTAGTTATTCATGTGAGATGCCATATTGCTCCTCCGTTTGGAGTTGAGATGATTGACAGGTACTATATTATTTTGTTGAGATGTTAGATAGTTAAAAATGACCCAGACAGCGTTCTGTCGCCGATTCTGTGGTGTAGGCTGACGTAACCACGTACTCGTGCCCAAATATCCGGGTACGGGTCGTGACAGGCTTGAACTCCAATTTTCTGGCGCATCTCTAAGAACTTAAGCTGCCCAAGTGGTTTGGTGAGAATATCCGCCAGTTGATCATCCATGGCAACATACTCTACCTCAATCTTCCCATCTTCTACGCATTCATGTATGAAGTGGTACCTTGTGTCAATCTGTTTGCTTCTATCATGATTTGTTTTCCACCTTGAGCATAACTTTATCATCATTTGCACCTTCATTTCGCCAAGGAGATGCCTCAGCCAAATACCATGACAAGCTGCAGTAGTAGCTGTAATGTACTCCGCTTCACATGATGACAATGGCACTGTCTTTTGTTTTTGTGATGCCCAACTCACCAGGTTTGAGTCAAGAAAGAATACAACTCTGGTAGTGCTCTTCCAGTCATCTACATCTCCAGCCATGTTGCTATCGCTATAGCCCACAAGAATTGGTTCTTCCTTGCCTATTTTTATGTAACAACAGCCAAAAGTAATTGTACCATGAACATACCTTAAGATTTGTTTCACGGTAGCCATGTGCTGCTCGGTTAGTGCCTCTATGTAGCGGCTCACGATCCCAACCGCATAGGCTATGTCCGGCCTTGTATTTACCAAGTAGCGGAGACTTCCTACTATGCTGTGGTAGTAGGTTTTATCAACTTGGGGACTTGAGCTCGACTTGCTCAGCTTTAACCTTGCCCCCATTGGTGTTTGTCTCGGGTTGTAATATGTTAGGCCGCACTTCTCAATAATCTTGGCTGCATAAGATGATTGGCACAAGAAGATTCCTTGAGGTTTTTGTTGTACTTCGATCCCCAACTAATAACTCAGTAGTCCAAGGTCAATCATGCTGAATAGCTCCTTCATTTGCAACTTGAATCTAGCAATCTCAGCGGTGCTCGTCCCTGTGATGATCAAGTCATCCACGTACACGCCAACTAGGAGACTTCTGCCGCCTACATTTCTCTTGTAGACAACATGCTCCACTGGGCATCGTGCAAAATCGAGTGAGATTAAACTTTTGTCAAGTTTTGCATTCCAGGCTCTTGGCGCTTGACATAGCCCATACAAAGCCTTCTTGAGCCTCAGGACCTTGTCATCACTGCCCTTTTGTGCATGGCCGGGCGGCTGTGCCACATACACCTCCTCCTCCAAGTCGCCGTTGAGGAAAGCGGACTTCACATCCATGTTGTACACCTCCCACCCTTCTTGTGCAGCTAATGCAAGGAGGATCCGCACAGTCTCAAGTCGTGCGACTAGTACGAATACCTCATCAAAATCCACGCCTTGTTTTTGCATATAGCCTTTGGCGATGAGGCGTGCCTTGTGCTTGACAACAACACCTTGTAGATCCTTCTTCATTTTGAATAACCATTTTAGGCCAATGGGTTTGTGGCCGGTTGGAAGATTGACAAGCTCCCATGTACCATTATCTTGAATGGCCTCAAGCCCTTCTAGCATTGCACGCCTCCAACTTGCATGCTTTTGGGCTTCTTTGTCACTACCACAATTCCAAATAAGGGCATTTGTGTAATTTCACTATTTTGAATAAATATATATTAATTTAATCTGCTGAGTTTTTAAAACTATTTATATATTGTTAGTGGTGTTTGGTTTTAGGTCAAACCCTAGAACTCATTAGGACTAACCCTAATGAGAAACCCTAATTTGAAAACCTAATTCTAGACAACCCTAGAATTCAAATTTTAGGGTGGAACCTCAAACCCTGGACTGACTAAACCTTAGTTAATTAGGTTCTACATGACCTAACCTGGGGGTTAAACCTAAAACTATGCATTTGAAACCCTAACTTGGTTTTAATATAAAAGGGAGCCTCCCTCAAAACCATTCTTCATGTAGAAAGAAGAAACCCTAGCCTCCATTAAGAAAACCTTTCCCCCACCTCCAGATTTCGGAATCAAACCCTAGGATTCCCTCCTCCATCTCCAAAGCAAGGGAAGCAAGGAGCTTGGGTCAAGGAACCTTGGGGAAGAAGAACTTCATAGGGAAACCATCTCCCTATAGGTAAAACCCGAATTTTTTCTCCCTTTAATTCCTGTTTTTCTGTTGATTATTGCCCTCTAGGAACCCCCTTGCTGTGTAGATCTCAAATTTTAGGGATTCTACATGAAAACCTAGGAGATCTAGGGTTTTGGTGACCTATATTTGTTTTCCCTAATTTTCGTGAACCCTAACCCTAGGTGTTTGCATGTAGACCTATTTCATCCTCCAACGTGTAAGTTAGATCTTGATTTTTAGGGGTTAAGATTGGGGGAAACAGTGTGCAGTCGGGTGTAATTTCTGTGCTGTGTGTTATTGCAATGTGTATGTGTTAATAGGTAGGTTGTGTTGTATTGTATCAGTAGGCAGTTTTGTGCACTGCGTTTCCTGTGTGTATCAGTAGATCCTTGTGTAGACCAGTATATAATTGTGTGTCAATGTTAACTGTGTATTCTCAGAGTGTCATAGAACCTTGTCTACCAGTGTGTATGTATGAGTAGTGTGTTGTGTATCAGTTCATAACACTGTGTGTGTGCAGCTATGCAACATTAGAACCTGGGTATGTTCAGTCTAGATAGGAGCTGCAGTGAGAAGGGGATTGTTCCCTGAAAACAATGAGTTGCAGTAACTTTGGTCTGCAAGTAGGGGTGTTTGGGTTCAGTCCTTGTGAACTCGAGTGACAATACCTGTGTGTGTAGAGTGTTTTGTTCTAGATTTCTGTGTCTGTGTGTGAGTGTTATTCTCAGTACTGTGTGAATCAGTGTGTATCAGAACCAGTGTATACCTATGTATTTACCTGTGTCAGTATGTTGGGGGAGAGATAGGTGAGTAGTAGTATCTATTAATTTCTGTGGGTATCCTAATATCTGAGTTATACCTATGTGAGTTATGTGTATAGGAATTTAGTTCCAATGTGTAGCAGTAAACAGAGTCTATGTATCTCTGTGTCCTTGTGCCAATGTGTGAGTGAACCTAAGTGTCTCAGTGTAGATCAATATGTGTCTAGGTATTAGCTAAGTGCCTGGGTGTAAAGGGTAGATGTGCTAGCTGAGTTTCAGTGTATCCAGGAGTCAGTGTCAAGGAAAGTATCAGTGAGATGGGGGTTTAATGGCTGTGCTGTGTACACATGTGTGAGTGGTGAGTTTATGTATCAGGGTAGTGTAGGAACTGTGTTAATGTAACTAGTTAACTCTGTGCATCAGTAAACTGACTGTGAACCAGTATGTGTGTGTCAGAGTTTTACTGTGTGTGGCTGTGTATGTGTGCCAGTATATGCTTTGTCTGTGTGTTGGGGGTAATTAGGAATTCTGTGTGTATGTGTTCCTGTGTGTGCAGTGCAGTGAACTAGTGTATCAGTAACTAGTTATTACCTGTGTGTGCAGTGAGGTGTCAGTGTGTGTAGTGTGTGTGAGTGATTAGCAATGAGTGAGCCTGTGTGTCAGTAACCTGTGTCTGAGTACCAATGTGCCTATGTAATAGTGTGTGTGTAATTCTGTAAGAGAGAGGGTTATGGCAATGTGCTGTTTACTGGTGTCCATGTACCAACATTCAGTGAGTGAGTGAAGGAGCAGTATATTTAGTGTGTCAGCTTACCTATGTGTTGATGTGTGTCAGTGTGTGATAACTCAGTGTGGAATCAGTAGGATTAGTAGTGTCCTAACTTGAGGAGTGGTACTAGGATACCTAACTCAGTCTCAAGATACTGAGTTGAGTATAGGTATCAAAGTACTAACTAAGATAATAGTAGATGATAGATTTAACTAGTATATAACAAGATATAGGTGTAGAGTCTTTCAGTTTTAACTAGTGTAAGACTAGTATGGACTAGTAAACCTAGTATAGCCTGAGCCAAGACCTAGAAGCCTTTTTCTTAATTAATTAAACCTGTTATTTCCTTAATTCAGCCTCTGACATTTTATATTCCATAAATAGGTCATTGTGATCCCACTTTGGATTTCGATCCTCGTACTTTGCTCAGGACCACAGGCGAGTACATTCTCTGACAGTTTTTGTTTTGTTGATTACTTCTATAAATTGTAGTGTATTACATACTGGATTCTGACACTATGGATACACGGGTTAGCACCTTAGATCCCCATCATGAGGAGTCGTGATTGGAATCCACCGTGCTAGCTGGGGATGGGGAACTATTAGTAGATTATGTGATCATATCCAAACTTATCATGCATCATAGCTCACCCCACTTCTCACGTCGGGTGCGGCCTGACCATCATTATGCTTCATAGCAGTTATATATGATTAGCCTGACCATTATCATGCATCATAGCTAACCATATGGTTAGCCTGACCTACAAGAATCATAGCTAATCATATATAACCAGCCTGATCTAGTCCCAAGCCGATCACATAATAAACTGATAATTCAAACACTTAGCTAGATGTCTATTTTATTCAGATTCACTTGTTCTAGCATTCACTGTTTATTGTTCATTGCTAGATGCTCTATTGCCTATTTCAATTCTCCTGTACTTCTCATTTTCAGCATATACTTTCATCTTGTATTTCTTACACTGTTTATAATCTTTGTCAATTTAATGAAACTGCTGTTAGTGCTTGTGCTTCGCTCCAATCCTGACTGGATAACAAAATTTTCAGAGGACCTGGAGAACTTTTGCCCTACTCATTACGGCCCAGGATTAGAGGGAGATTTCACTCCAGAAATCCCAGAGGAGTTGCCTATCCTAGAGGAGATCTTGCCTGCCTGTACTTAGATTACTTTTTCTGTATTTATTGTTTTAGACTGAGACTGAGTTGTATTTATTATTTTGTGACTTTGTGAGGTCATCTAGACCAGGATTTGAGTTGGACTTATTGTGGTTGGTTTTTAATAGAACTCTTTCCATTCTCATCGTGCCCATTTATTTTATATAGCTTGTGATTGAGTATATTATAGAACTGTGGATTATTTACCATTGTCCTCCGTACGGAGTTGAGATTATTGACAGGATATATTATATGTTGAGACCTAGACAGCGTTCTACTGCCGATGTTGCGGCGTAGGCTTGACGTACCCACGACTCATGCCCAAATTTCGGGTGCGGGTCGTGACATTCTTGAAAACTTGAAGGCTCCTCCATGGCAAACATGCATAGACCGAAGTCCTCGAGTTCAATCTCTGTTGTGGCGTTGTAGATGTCCATCAGAGAACGAGTACGCCTTGCTAATGTAGATGAGCTGCTTGCTGCTGGGCCTTCCACACTCAGCCCACCCACAGATGTCGACGATTCAGGTAGTGCTCCTTCGACGTTCACGACTGGAGGGCTGTGCGCTACAATTGGCGATCCGCGTGTCCCACTAGTGCTGCCCGCTGTGCTCGGCAAGCCATGTGTCGCACCCTCGATCCCTACATCAACGTGAGATAGATAATACACTGTAAACACCTCACCGAGTTTTTCTATAATTTGATCAGACTTGGATTTCCAATCCCATTGTCTAGCTTCTTCGAATACGACATCTCTTGTCACATGTAGCTTCCTCGTCATTGGGTTATACATCTGATACGCCTTAGATCCTGGCTCGTACCCGATGAACACCATGGGTACGCTGCGATCAGCGAGCTTCATGAGATGCGGATACACCACCTTGACGTGCGCTACACAGTCGAAGGTTCAAAGATGTTGTAATCTTGGCTTCTTTCGGTAGAAGGCTTTGTACGGTGTCTTACCGGTGACGCTCCGAGTCGGTGCACAGTTCAGAAGATAGACTGCCGTAGCAACAGCCTCTCCCCAGAACTTTCCCGACATCCCCTTACTCTTTAGTATGCTCCTTGCCATGGCTACCACCGTCTGATTTTGCCTTTCTACCATACTGTTTTGTTGCGGAGAATACGGTGTAGTGAGGAAGCGCATGATGCTTAAGTTCTCACAATACTCGTGGAACTCGTGTGAGGTAAACTCCCTACCTCGATCGGTTCGGAATGCATTCACCTTCGCATCCGCCTCTATTTTGACACCGGCCTTTATTTTCGTGAAGGCTGCAAGAGATCCATCCTTGTTTTAAAGTAAAACTATCCACATATACCGACTATGATCATCAACCAACAACATGAAATACTTGTTACCTCAATGTATTGCAGGTGTGATTGGGCCGCATAAATTACCATGTAGCAGTTGCAACGGGCTGTCCGTACGGTAGAGTGATGGAGACGGGAATGGTGTACGTCGTTGCTTGCCAACCATACACCCATCGCAGACTTGATCGACTTGTTGTATGTATGGCATGTCCTCCACCATCTCATGGTGCGTCAGGTTCCGTAACGCCTGGAAGTTTAGGTGCCCGTAGCGGCTATGCCATAGCCATGCATCCTTCTTGATGCACGCCAAGAGGTGCACAGGCTGTGCACGTTTTAGGTTGAGTGTATACAACCAATTTCCTGATTTCTTTACCTTGGCCATCAGCCTCCTCTCTCGATCGTAGATGCACAGGAAGCCACATTCCATAACAGTTTTATAACCGTTCTCGTCGAGATGGCCGAGGCTGATAATATTGCTCTTGAGACGGGGGATGTAGTATATGTTGATGAGAACACAATGCTCTCCGATTTGGCATTGGAACAAGATCGTCCCGCGCCCATAAATTTCCACGACGAAGTTGTCACCGAATCGGACAATGCCCCTCACCGAAGTGTCCAGCTCAGAGAATATCTCCACATAACCGGTCATGTGATTGCTCGCTCCATTGTCGAGGTACCACACGTCGCTTGCGCACTGGCTCGATCCTCCAATTCGCCAAACCTTCTCCTAAATTGAGCATGACCATGTCACGCGCCTCCTGCGCGCGCATAGACAATAACATGACGAGCTCGTCGTCTTCAGCCTTGGCGAGGAGTGCTTCTTCGTCACGATCATGTCGTTGCTTGTGGCACTCTGACGCATAGTGCCCATACACGTTGTAGTTGAAGCATTTGATTTTGCTCTTGTCGCGGCCTCCACCGGATCCACGACCTTCACCATCCTTCTCCTTGCCGTCGCGCCCGCCTTTGATACAACCACTGCTACGGCCGCCCATCCTGCCACGACCACGACCATCACCTCCGTTGCTGCTGCATATCTTTGAGCCCGAGGGGGAATCACCGTCGTTATTTTTCTTCAGCCGAGCAAGCCACTCGGAATGTGTGAGCAGCAGATGCTGCTCCTCCTCCCTGTTGCCGTAGCCACGAAGTTGCTCTTCGTAGGCTTTGAGATGACTGATTATCTCCTCAACTGTCATGGTCTTGAGGTCCACCAGTTGCTCGATCGGAGTCACGAGCTGCATGAATCGTGTCGGCACAGCACGAAGAAATTTTTGGACGACGGAGGTCTCGTCTACCTTCTCGCCCAGCGCTCAGATGCCGTTGACAAGCATCGTCAACCTCATGGCAAAGTCGTTTACTGACTCGCTATCCTTTATACAAATTGCCTCAAATTCACTCTTCAAGGTTTGCAACTTGGCTTCCCTGACGCGCTCCGTGCCAATGTGCATCGTCTTGAGCATTTCCCACGTCTCTTTGGCCGAGTCCTTCTCAGCCAGCGTGAGAAGAACATCCTCTGGTACTCCTTGGAAGATGCCAGCGAGAGCCATCCTGTCTTTGCACTTGTCGACGTTGTCGTGTACAACGGCGTCCCACACGCCTTGTGCCTGCAGGTTTACCTGTATCTTCAAAGACCAGGCGGCGTAGTTGCTCCGTGTGAGCATCGGGAACTGCAACGTCATGCTGCTATCTTTTCCCTTCCAGACCGTCGTGACTTCGCCTGAAGATGACTCGGTGCTCGACTGCCTTGGCATGATCTTTGGCATTTAACAACGACTCGAATGTCTTTGATACCAAGTGTTGACCCAGAGAAGCAAACATTGGCCAGGGAGAGAGGAGAATTGTATTTTCTACTTTATTAGCATGGAATGAAGCCTTTATATAGGCAGTACAAAGGAACTCTTAGACATCTTAGCTATTGATACATAACCCCTAAAGAGTAGGACAAAGCAAAGGAATAGGTAATTACATAAGACTTGGTAAATAAGTTTGAATGGAACATGATTATTCTTAACACTTCATACATTTTATATGGATGCGTAAGGAAAGAAGTCAATATGCTTAATTGACAGAAAGTTTTGCTTTTGGATAGTTTTGATGGTTGATCCCAACCAGTTGTGGATATACTCATATTGTCTATTAGTTAATAATCTAGATTTGACCATTTCTTTGTAGGAATAGAAGTTGTCAAATCTAAGATCCACTTTAAAAGATTTTGTTAGCTTATTTTTAGGGTTGAGTTGTTACCATAGTGGCTATATAAATATGAGTGTACTTGTTTATTTAATAATAAGAAAGAAATAAAAAATTATTCTCTAAATACATTGTGTTCACTGTCCTTGCCTCCTGAAGGTTACAACCCGCTGCTTCTAGCCGACATCTGGTATCAAAGCCAAGTGTAAGCCAAAGTACCTTCGACTCAACAAGATGTCAATCGTCGAACACTCGACGGCGCCAGCAACAAAGGAGGGAAGCATAACCTTGTACTACCCGATGCTGACATCTGTTAACTACTCCACTTGGGCGATCAAGATGGAGGTCTTCATGGAGGCTCAAGGCGTTTGGGATGACATTGAACCCGCGGCCGGGGTGGTCGTAGAAAAGAAGAGAGACAAGATGGCATTGGCGTGCATTTTTTAAGCTGTCCCCAAGGAGATCCTACTCCAGCTGGCCAAGCACAAAACGGCTAAGGAAGCTTGGGAAAGCCTGAAGACAATATACCTCGACACAGATCGGGTGAAGAAGGCAAGGATTCAAACCTTGAAGAGTGAGTTCGAGGTTTTGCATATGAAGGGAACAGATTCCATCGATGAGTTTGTAGGGAAATTGACGACCCTCGCAAACAAGATTCGTGGATTAGGAGACAAGATAGAGGATGTTGTCATCGTCAATAAGTTGCTCGTCTCCGTCCCAGACAAGTACCTGCAGGTCGTTGCTGCGATCGAGCATTTTGTGGATGTGGAGACCATGCCGGTCGAGGAAGTGATCGGCCATCTCAAAGTATACAAAGAACGCATACGTGGTAGAGGCGAGAGCAACAACTGACAACTCATGCTTACTCACGCTGAGTGGCAGGCGCGATTGAAGAAAGGGCACTCTAGCGACGATCGGGGCCGTGGCAAGCCCAATGGACGTGGCATCTGGCACGGGAGGGGTGGTCATGGCGGCCAAATAGTGCAACACCAGGAGGGTGAGGGGACTCGCGGTTCAAGCTCCAACCGTGACAAATCAAAAATCAAGTGCTTAAATTGTGAAAACTATGGGCACTATGCGTCGGAGTGTCGCAACAAACGTCGTGATGAGGAGGCAAACCTCGCACGAGTGCAAGACGAGGAGGCCGCATTGCTGCTGGGAGAGACTCAGGAGTAGACGCTTGACCTCGTCATGCTCAATGAAGAGAAGATAGTACCAGACTTGCGTAGTGCTGGAGAAGCGCAGGACGACACCGATTTGTGGTACCTCGACAACGGCTCTAGCAACCATATGATGGGCTACCGAGGAAAGTTCAAGGATCTTGATCAGGACATCACCGGCCGTGTCAAGTTCGGTGACGGCTCAACCGTGCAGATTGAGGGCAGGGGATCAATCATATTCCAATGCAAGAATGGCGAACAACGTCTTCTATCGGAGGTATACTTCATTCCAAGTTTAAGAAGTAATATATTAAGCCTTGGTCAATTAACAGAAGATGGAAGCAAGGTGGAGATTGTCGGTTCCTACTTGAGGGTGTACGACAGGAACGACATTCTGCTGATGAAGATGAGGAGATCACCTAACCGCCTGTACAAGATAGCTCTCGAATCTTGCAGGCCGATATGTCTAATGGCCAAAGTACAAGACCCAGCCTGGTTGTGGCATGCAAGTCTCGGGTACGTGAATTTCTTCACGCTCAAGATGATGGAAGAGAAGGGAATGGCCACCGGACTGCCAAAGATTTCTCATCCAAACTAGATCTGTGAAGGGTGCCTCATCGCCAAACAAGCATGACTACCATTCCCTCTGTAGACAAGCTTCAGAGCTGAGAGGCCACTGCAACTTGTGCACGCTGACATTTGTGGCCCGATTACACCCGCTACACTTGCTGGTAATAAGTACATTCTTCTACTTATAGATGACTTCAGTCGCATGATGTGGGTGTATATGCTCAAAGAAAAGAGTGATGCCTTTAATGCTTTCAAGAAATTCAAGTCTCTTGTAGAGAATGGATGTGACAGCAAGATGAAGACTCTAAGAACTGATCGAGGAGGTGAGTTCCTGTCCAAGGAATTCACAAGCTTCTATGAAGGCGAAGGCATACAATGGTACCTCATCGCACCATATACACCACAACAAAATGGCGTAGTAGAGCGTCGGAATCGCACCATGATGGCTACGACAAGGAGCTTGCTCAAGAGCATGCATGTTCCTGGAAGTATGTGGGGAGAGACGGTCAGATATGATGTGTACCTGCTCAACCGGTTGCCAACTAAAGCTCTTAGTGCGCTCACGCCGTATGAAGCCTGGACTGGTAAGAAACCAAACCTCGAACACTTAAGGATGTTTGGATGCGTCGTACACATGAAGACTGCAGGTCCTCATCACAAGAAACTTGATGACCGAAGTACGCCATTGGTGTACCTTGGCGTGGAAGAGGATTGCAAAGCACACCGTCTCTATAATCCTCAACGTAGCCAGATCCATATGAGCAGGGATGTTGTGTTCGAGGAAGAAAGGAGATAGGATTGGAACAATGGTGATGGTACCGAACCACAAGGCTGGGTAGAACTCTCAGTCGAAGATCCTGTTGTCGAGATAGTGGTCACTCCACAGAGAGCAGTGGGCACGGCTATGCACACGCCGGAGGGCACAGGAGATGCGACAACACCTATGATGGACAGAGCGGTAATGGCATCAAGGGAGCCTACTACACCACAAGCTGCGGCCTCAACTTCGAGCGGCTTACCCACACCAACGGCAGACTAGAATGAGCCAAGGAGATACCGCTCAATTGTTAACGTATATGCTGAAATTGAGGAGACCTTTCTTGATCCAGAGATGTTGTTTTTGTCGAATGAAGAACCGGCAAATTTTCAAGATGCTACACTTGAACATGAATGGCGGGAAGCTATGAAGAAGGAGTTTAAAGTCATCGAGAAGAATGGGACTTGGGTGCTTACTGAGTTACCATCTGGGCACAAACCTATCGGTTTAAAATGGGTATACAAGGTGAAGAGAGACAGTAAAGGCAAGATCCTCAAGCACAAGGCTAGACTTGTGGCAAAGGGCTACGACCAGCAACATGGAGTTGATTTTGATGAAGTGTTTGCTCCAGTTGCCAGACTCGACATAGTTCGCTTGATCATTTCCCTCGCAGCCTAGCACGGATGGGAGGTTCACTATTTGGATGTTAAATCTGCGTTTCTGAATGGTGACCTCAAAGAGGAGGTATATATAGCTCAAACTGAAGGCTTCATCGTCAAGAACCAGGAGCACAAGGTGTACAGGCTGTCCAAGGCTCTCTATGGCTTGCGACAAGCACCGAGGGCCTGGAACACACGCCTGGACAGCTGCTTAAGGGAGCTGGGATTCATCAGATGCACTCAAGAGCATGCTGTGCACACGAGGAGCAATAGAGAGGGTGCACTCATTGTCGGAGTGTACGTTGATGACTTAATCGTCACAGGCACAAGAGCAACTGCAGTAAAGGTTTACAAGCAGCAGATGATGCAGAAATTTGAGATGAGTGATCTTGGGTTACTCTCTTACTACCTTGGTATAGAGGTAGATCAATAGGGTGATCACATTACACTGAAGCAATCAGCATATGCGAAGAGAGTTTTACAGCAGTTTGGAATGAGAGATTGCAATCCAACCAGGTATCCCATGGAAGCTAAACTGCAACTCAGCAAGAACCTTGAAGGAACACCAGTCGATCCGACGCAATATAGGCGTATCATTGGTTGTCTCAGGTACTTAACTCATACTCGTCCGGATATTTGTTATGCTGTCGGAATGGTGAGTAGGTACATGGAGAAGCCAACAACCATGCATCACCAGGCTGTGAAATAGATCCTCATATATGTGAAGGGAAAACTTGAGTATGGACTCATGTATGGAAGAGGACATGGTGAAGATGAACTGCACGGATTCACCGACAGCAAATTAGTCGGAGATGTCGACGACAGGAGGAGCACCAGCGGAATGGCGTTCTACCTCAACAAGAACCTGATCACTTGGACGTCTCAGAAGTAGAAAACTGTTGCGTTGTCCTCCTGTGAAGCTGAGTTCATGGCGGCAACGGCTGTAGCGTGTCAAGCTTTGTGACTGAGGAATCTAGATAGTGAAGTGACTGGCCGCGAACCTAAGCCAGTCACGCTCTATGTCGACAACAAGTTTGTAATTGCGATGATGAAGAATTCAGTGTTTCTTGGGCGCAATAAGCACATTGATACTCGCTTTCATTTCATTCGCGAGTGTGTTGAAAGAGGGCAGATAAAGGTGGAGTTCGTGAGCACTGAAAAGCAACGTGCCGACATTCTCACGAAGGCTCTCGCCAAATTGAAATTCGCTGAGATGCAGCAGGTGCTTGGAGTTATCAACCTTGATCAAACCTAGATTAAGGAGGAGAATATTAGTTAATAATCTAGATTTGACCATTTCTTTATAGGAATAGAACTTGTCAAATCTAAGATCCACTTTAATAGAGTTTGTTAGCTTATTTTTAGGGTTGAGTTGTTACCATAGTGGCTATATAAATATGAGTGTACTTGTTTGTTTAATAATAAGAAAGAAATAAAAAAAATTCTTGTGTTCACTGTCCTTGCCTCGTGAAGGTTACAATCCGCTGCTTCTAGCCAACATTGTCTACTCTTCATTGTGCCCTCGACTTCCTGATAGATAACATGGATCCACATATATCTCTCTTTCCTCCAGGTCTTTTAATGTAGTTATTAAAGAGTTAAAATATATTTATGGAATCTGATGGTGACCGTACAGACAAAATTGTGACTTTTCTTTTCTTTTGTAGTTAAACTTGTGACATGTTACTTAGGGCAACATCATATGCTACTTCTAATATATTCCAATTTTGTACTTTTATGGTTTTGTCTTTGTTGGATATTGCATATAGTAGTGTTGTGAAAACACTTTATTTATATGATGCAGTATCGTCCTTTAAGTGCTTTTAACTCTCCCCTTTCCACCACAAATTCTGGTGCTCTTATTTGGAACATTAATTCATCATTAACTGTTGGAACTACAGGTATTGATCAAAATTATTTCTCAATTGGGTTACTAATGCAATGATAGTGCTTTAAATATGATTTATGTTCATGTTTCAGCATGGTATCCTGATATCACATTAGTTTCTATTTAGATGATTAAGTTGTATTTATTACCAATAACCAACTGTTTAGTTCAATTTACATCATATATTTTCCTGCTCAGTATCCTGATATCACTATATCAATTGGGTTTTCTTGTGTAGGAGCATTTTTTTTTCCTTGATTATAATGTCGTCTGAAATTGATAAAGAGTGGATGAAAGATTATGACCGTAAAAGTTCTCGATACTTGGAAGGAGTCAATAACTTTGTGGAGTTTGTGGTGAAAAATGCTGATGGAAATACTTTATTTTCGTGCCCATGTAAGCACTGTGAGAATGGCAAGGGGTTAAAACCAGTTGATGATATTTCATACCATTTGCTTAGTAAGGGAATTGATCCTTCGTATACAATATGGCATTTTTCACGAGGAAAAAGTAGTGGAAGAAAAGCAAAAACCACTTAAGGACATCAATGAGGCCGATTAGCCAAGGATGGAGCAATTGCTCAATGATGCTTACGAAATCCATTATTGTGAGTTCACTGATCCTTTAGCTGATCTTACAGTAGAAGAGTCAATGACAATGTTGATAATATTGGGGAACATTATAGGGTTGACATCGATTCTCAAATCCCTGGAGCTAAGAAATACAAATTTTTACATGCAAGTAGAAGAGAACCTTTGTACCCTTCATGTCCTAAAGGACAGACAACATTGTATGCCGTTGTCAAATTGAATAAATTAAAGACAATATGATTTTTTTAGACATGGTGTTACTGCACTCTTAGATTTTCTAAAGGAGTTGCTTCCAGAAAAAAACACATTACCGACAAAGTATCCTGACATGAAAAAAATAATCAAAGGGATAGGCATGGATTATATAAACTATGATGCATGCATAAATGATTGCATTTATACTGGAAGGATCATTCAAACAAGGTGAGTTGTCCAGTTTTCAATGAGCCTAGATATAAGAGAATATTCAACGATGAGAGCCGAACTACAAAAGTATCTCATAAGACATTAGGACACTTTCCTTTAATTAGAAGACTTAAGAGTTATAGTATACCATGGATAGCCAATGTAATGACATGGCATTCTCGATCAAAGTCAAATATAAATGTTATGCGCCAACCAGTTGATTCTGCTGCTTGGCGAACTGCAAATGATTTCTCTCCAGATATAACGCTATGTTAAACTTGGAATATCAACTGATGGATTTAACCTACATGGCTGTCTCAGCAACAATTACAGTTGTTAGCCAGTAATTATGGTGCCGTACAATCTTCCGCCTTCTATGTGTATGAAGCGAATGATCGCATCTACTCCGGAAGGCATGGTTAATTTAGAGTTTGCCAATAGTGGAATATTGAATGAAGAGATGCAGAGACGTTTTCAAGGCACTTCATCCACATCACACTCAAAGGCGCTAGTTTCAGAGAGCCATGAAAGGAGCAAGAGCAGGGGTCCAAGTGGTGGCAGAGACAAGAGCAGGGACAAGTCCAAGGGTCAGTACGAGGACTCGGGGTGTTACCATTGTGGCAAGAAGGGCCACGTCAAGCAGAATTGTTTCGCTTAGATGAGGAAGAAGAAGGGCGACAAGGGGAAGCAAAGTGAGAACACTACAACGACGGCCTCGGCACATGGAGGCGACGTGATCATTGCAGGTGATGAGGTAGTTAAAAACCTTACCTACGCTGACAACTCTTGGCTGGTGGACTCAGGTGCTTCATCGCACGTATCTCACAAGGGCACTATTTGTTACTTACCTAACATGCGACTGTGGAGTATTGAAGATGGATAATGGAGATGTGTCAAAAGCTGTTATTGTTGGAGATGTGCATTTGAGGACAAAGACGGGTACAGTTCTTGTTCTCAAAGATGTCCGTTATGTCCCTGATATTCGTTTCAACCAGGTGTCGGTTGGAAGGTTGGATGAAGAGGGTTTCTTCAACCTCTTTGGGAACGGTCAGTAAAAGCTTTCCAGAGGTTCGATGATGATTGCCAAAGAAAGCAATAAGTCCGGACTCTATTATATGGAAGGAAACACACATGGGGCACATGAGGTGAACGCAGCTACTAATGCGTCTGCTGAGTTATGACACAGGTAGCTCAGCCATATCAGCGAGAAGGGAATGAGCTACTTAGTGAACATGAAGGTGATTCCAGGGCTAAAATCTACAAAATTGAAGAGATGTACGCACTGTTTGGTGAAAAAGCAAAATAGGGTATCTTTCCAAAGTCACCCAAATTCAAGGAAGTCAGTGTTGCTTGAGTTGATTTATTTAGATGTCTACAGTCATATGAAGGTAAAGTACATTGGTGGTGCTTCTTATTCTGTGATTTTTATTGATGATTATTCCAGGAAGGTTTGGGTTTATGCCTTAAAGGCAAAGGATCAGGTGTTGTCCACTTTCAAAGGGTTTCAGGCCTCCGTTGAAAGGGAGACGGGCAAGAAGCTACTATGTGTTCGCTTCGACAACGGCGGCGGGTACATTGGTCTCTTTGATGCTGATTGCTGAGAGCAAGGGATACGACACCAGAAGACTCCGTCGAAGATACTTCGGCTCAATGGTGTAGCGGAGCGAATGAACAGGACGTTGATGGAGAGGGTACGGTGTTTGGTGTCAGAAACAAACTTGTCCGGCAGCTATTGGGGTGAGGCACTTTACACAACTGCTTATGTTATTAATTTATCTCCTAATGCTCCTTACATGGTGATGTGCCTGACAAAGTATGGTACGACAAAGAGCTGTCATACAATCACATGCGAGTATTTGGTTGTAAGGCCTTCGTTCATGTACCGAAGGACGAAAGATCCAAACTTGAGCCGAAGACTAGGTGGTGTATCTTTGACGGCTACGGTCTGGATGAGTTTGGCTATAGACTCTATGATCCAGTTGAAAGAAAGCTCTACAGAAGCAGGGACATTGTTTTCGTCGAGGATCAGACCCTGACTAACACTCAGGATTTTGAGATGCCTTCTGAGGCTGAAAAATTTTCTGAGTTAGAGTCATTTCGCTTTGAGCAGTTTCTAGAGGACATCGCAAATAATCCAGTTATGGGGGAGCCGGTACATGGAGTTGCTCCCAACCTTGATCATCATCCTGCTGATGGTGGTCAGGATAACCCTCAGGAGGATGAGCATGCCGAGGAGGTAGTTCCTGAAGGGGAGGAGGCCGTTGATATACAGCCAGCACTAGTAGTTCCGTTAAGGAGGGGAGAGAGAGAGCGTCGACCATCTATGAGATACTCACCGGGTGAGTATGTCCTACTTACTGATGGGGAGAGCCCAAATATTTTATAGAGGCTATGGAAGACGAACACAGGCATGAGTGGATGGAGGTTATGCAGAAGGAGATGAGTTCCTTATAAGACACTACTTATGATCTGGTGTGATTGCCAAAGGGCAAGAAGGATTTAAAAAAATTGATGGGTATTCAGTGTGAAGCTGACAGATGATGCTACTCGCTCTCTATACAAAGCGCTGGTAGTTAAAAGCTATAGTCAGCGAAAGGGAGTAGATTATGATGAGATCTTTTTGTCAGTCGTCAAGCAGTTGTCTATTCGGGTAGTGCTAGCATTGCCAGCCAGTTTTGACTTGGAGGTCGAACAGATGGACATGAAGACAGAATTCCTCCATAGTGATCTTGAGGAGGAATTGTACATGGAGCAGCTAGAGGTATTCTGTAAGAAGGACAAGTCACAGTTGGTATGTCGGTTGAGGAAGATCTTGTATGGTCTAAATAAGGCTCTAAGGCAATGTTACAGGAAGTTTGAGTCATTTATGGGGGACCATGGTTATGCACGGACGACATCGGACCGCTGTGTATTTGTGAGGTACTTTGTCAATGATGATTTCATTATTTTACAGCTCTATGTTGACGATATTCTAATGGTGGGTCAGAATGCCACTAGGATAGCGGAGTTGAAACTCCAACTGGGCGGGGCCTTCTTTATAACATATTTGGGCACAACGAAGACTATTATTGAGATAGATATCAACCGAGGGAGAGAGTCCAAGCTTTTACACTTGTCACAAAAGAAGTATATTCACCGGGTACTTCAGCATTGTGGGATCGATGGGTCAAAGAAAGTGAGTAACCCTCTTGCTGCTCACTTTAAGTTTACTGAGGAGCAATGTCCATCTACCAAGGATGAGAAGAAAGATATAGAGCGGGTTCCATATGCCTCAGTTGTTGGGAGTCTCATGTATGCTATGGTGTGTACGAGACTTGACATCGGTCACGCAGTTGGTACAGTTAGCAGGTATACTTCCAATCTTGGAAGGGTACGTTGGAGTACGGTCAAGTGGATTCTATGATACTTTCAGGACACTGCCGATTTGAGACTTTCTTTTGGTGCTGACGAGCTAAAGTTGGTTGGGTATACTGATGCTGATATGGCTGGAGATATAGACACGAGGCAATCGACTTTGGAATATGTGATGATGTTTGTTGGTGGAGCAGTATTGTGGCAGTCGCGGTTGGAGAAGTGTGTTGCCTTATCGATGATAGAGGCAGAGTACATTATAGTGATTGAGGTTTGCAAGGAGTTGCTGTTGATGAAGAAGCTGCTGCAGGAAATGAGGCTAAAGCAAGAGCTGGTCCTTGTGATACCCAGAGTGCAATTAACCTTGTGAAGAACCAGACATTTCATAGCTGGTCCAAGCACATTTATATCCGTTATCATTGGATACGGGATATGGTTGAAAAGAAGCCATCATCGCTTGAGAAGGTTCATACGGATGACAACGGAGCAGACATGTTCACAAAAATTCTTCCAATGGAAAAGTTTTGAGTACTGCAGGCGGATCATCGGGATGACGACCCCTTCCACATTATTGTGAAGGGGAAGATTTATTGGAGTGGCTGGGGTTCCCAACCTATGTGAAAAATACCCCAGAGTTGGATTGAGTATTCCTACCTATAATAGGAATACCTTAATATATTTGGATTGGGTATTCCTACATATAATAGGAATATGTTAATGGATTAGATTTGTATTGGATATTCCTACATATAATAGGAATATGTCAATGGATTTGGATTTGGATTAGGTATTCAGGGATACTAGTTGTGGGTTTGAAACTATATATATTAGGTGTCTCCTAGCATAAAACATATCTCAGATCTTAAAAAAAATTTGTAAAAGGAGGCAAGAGTGCTTTTATAACATTGGAAGGGGAGAGGAAGAGATTGAAGGCTATCTCGAAGAGGAGATCGGTTTCGGGTAATTCTTTTCTCGCCATTAACGTTCTTCGTTTGTTTGTGATCTATTTTCTATTCCAAAGAGTTGTGGTGATCTGTTTAGATCGGTGTGAAGTTTATAAGGAGTCAGTATATTTCTTATTCCTTTAGTGGAGGCTTTTTAGGGTTGGCCTCCGATCGTCCCGTGGTTTTTCTCATTTGGATTTTCCACGTAAAAATCTCTGTGTCTGCGATTTCTGTTTGGCATTTTTAGTTTATGTGCTTTTGCTCGATTCTCTCGCAGAACTTCTTGGTTTAGGAAACGGTTTCCGAGCTTTCGTTCCCAACAAATTGTTCCATGAAACAATCAAAGAGTCAATAAATCGATATACCTTATATTAGTATGATCGACCGTATTGAAAAAAATCCAGCTAGGAGTAAGCAATCGACAAATAAAGTTGATCTCGAAAGTAAACAGAGATGACTGATAAAATCACGAGGAGTCGAGTGTCGGGATCGCCAGAGACTACTGACGACTCAAGGAGGTCCGACGACTGGAGAAAAGCTTTGATATTCGTTGGAGACTCGCGGCCGTGGTCGCTGCTCGGAGAGACCAGGACGACAACAACACTCATAGTTTGCACTACTCATGAAGTCGAGCACCGGCCATCTGTGTTCGCTAGAGGCGATCAAGCAGGATTGTCGATCGGTCGAGGCAAAAAAGGGGAGGCTCAAACCACTGATCAATCCTTTGATCATTTGATTGACTTGATTAATCTTGATCTGCTCGATCGAAATGCTCCGATCGGTCGAGGAGAAAATATGTATGTATTATGTAAGATAATTCCATAATTATAAAACAATTATTTTAAATCTATTTCAAATTTTTATTCGATTTTCAGCTTTTCCTTCCATAAAAAGTTGTTACAAACAATTCCCAATTGGTTTCTAGAAGCTTCCCCTTCTTTGGGGAGCAAGCAATACCCCTTTTAATTATTTGTTTATTTGTTTTGCTTTTCTTTTTTTTCATTATTAAAAATTAATAAATCTATTTGATAATCAGATCCCTAGATTTTAATTATCAACAAAAAATTTAGAAAATGCTAAAAATTGGATAATACAGTTTTATTTTTGAACTTCTGGAATACAGGGGTTACAAATCCATACCCCATCAAAAAAATTGTCATCGAAATTTGAGATTGGCCCTGACACAAAAAGAATTAACTGAAGACTTGACATTTTAAGACAGAGATAAACAAGGAATGAGTTGACAAGAAAAAATGAGTCAGTGTTAAAATTAGGGCTTTAACAAGGGGATAATGGTTAGGTAAGTCAATTAATGAAGGAGTAAGTGATTTGGGCAAGAAAAGGTAGATAATTCTCGAATAAGCACTGAAAGATAGTAATGGTAAATTGTGAATGAAGCTCTAGAGTACTTATTCAACTTCAAACTACATGAATTCAATAGTGAAGCATGATTTGTCCGGGGCATAAAAATTCTTAGGTCAAGAATAGTTGATGGTCAAGGATGACAGGCCACAGGATGTGTTGCAAGCATTTTATAAAATTAATTTTTTTAGGTGATGAAAACGATAAGCTCTATAAGTAAAAACATGTTTGAAGGAATAAGGTTGGAACATGAAATATAAATTCATTAATCAAGATGATATTCTTAAAATTACGGTCTCCCTTAAGGTCTTCTACACCACATGTCCTATATTTGATTGCCCAACATTCTCTTTATATTATCCCTCAAATTTTGCTTTGCTAATAACTGGTTAATCCTAATATATATACCTTGCATAACGCTCGAGACTTTGTGCATGCTACGTTACATGTCTTTTGGGTCCACTACCTCCTAACTCCCACCATTTATAAATAGAAGGAATAATGCGCCCTCGTGGCTCAATGCATTGATCTTCTGCCACCCAACTAGAATTTTATACCTCTCCTCGGTAACCATAAGGGTCACTTGATTTTGGCTCCTAATATATATATATATATATATATATATATATATATATATATATAACCGTTAAAATTTTAATCTCATAAAATAATTATATAATACATCAATTTATAATAAAACAATCCTCAACTCTTTTGAGTCAAATGCCATATTCTCGTAATCTTATGATTCGTGTGACTCCACCATCTATAGAAAATTTCACAAGCTTGACTACTAAAACTTACCATATTAAAGGCCAAGATTCAACATCTTTTGTGTTACTTCGGTCTAAAAATTTCTGGAATCTCGATGTCATATAGTCATTGTCCCTCAGTATTTATAGATTGCTATATTTTTACTACGTATCCCCATTGGTACAACGTGGTGGAAAGGATTCCGGACATGCCTTTTTCGCAACAAAACGTGCCTATTGATCCCTCTCTTCTACACGTGGTATATCGAGGCCATCAAGGTCGATCAGATGCATATTTACCCGGGCTCGTCTCTCAGCATTATCCCATAAAGCCTGCCCAAGATCTTGGGAATTCTCATGCATCGGTTGTCTGTTACCAACACAATCATCAGCGGCTTCAATGCAGGAATGAGCTACCCTCTGGGCAAAATCCGCCTGAAATGTCAGATAGGCAATTTACGAACAGAGGTGTCTTGCTACGTCATTGACGTAGATGTATCCTATAATATCTTACTAGGGCATCCCCGGATATACGAACACATGATCGTATCGTCAACTCTACAACAGTGCCTGAAATATGTTGACAGCGAAGGAGTCGTCAGGACAGAATTCGCCGATGTAGATCCTTTTAAAAGGATCGAAACGATCCTACTAGGAGGAGACAGATAATGAAGCTGACGATGAAGCTGAAGTAGACGTAGCACCCAACGAACCTCTAAGGGTCTGTCTTAAAGGACGTGCCAGCGACACGTCCGCCACCTGTAATCAACCTAATTTTTAATTAATAATTTTGGTCCAATTTAGGTGATAAATAAATATATTCATGATAGTATATACAAGTAGAACACATATTAATAAATAAATGTGTAAACAAAATTAATTTGACAGCAAGGAAGATAATAATAATAATATTAATAGTAAGAATAGAAATAATAATATTGTGTAATAATATTAACAATAGTAATAAAATAAACCAATAAAAAGATAATAATAATGACTAGAAAATAATTATAAAAAAATGATAACAATAATAATAATGTTAATAAATAAAATAAAGATATAAATATATATAACTAAAATAAAAATAAAAATAAAAGAAAAAAATATAAATAGAAAAGAAAAAAAAAGGAAAAGAAAAGACAAACCCTAAAGCCTGACTCTAAACCCTAAACCAAACCACTAATCATAAACTAAAACACTTAATGCTTAAGAACAAACTAATCCTATACAAACTCTACCCCCTACAGACTCCTTCACCCGACCCCTTAGCTAAAACAAAATCCCAGACCCGCGAGTATTCCTAACCCGTGACCCCCTATATTCGACCCTCTCATCGACTCTCTCTCTATGTATATACTAAAAAACCAAAATTCCAAAACTAACTTTCCTTCAACCTCTGCCCTGCGACCCTACCGCCATCGTCCGACCCGTCTCCGGCTGCCGTCGCCAGCCTGAACGGCCATTGGAACCGCCGCGGACAGCAGTTGCGACCCCCCAACCCCCATACTTCAAGGTAATACATCTCTCTCACCTCACATCCTTTTCACGAACTAATTTTTCGTATACGCTCACAACCTTACCCTCTAGGAATCTTTTCAAGTAGAATGATTTTAGTTGTCCTGGATTGATCACAACGTTGACTCAAAATTGACGAAAAACTTGATTTCAAAACTGCACGAAATTAGTCCAAGTACCCATGTTCATGTCCAGTTTTCTACCAACTAGTTAAATATTTAAAAAATCTAATTAAAGGAACTTATTCACAATATAACAAAGATTAATTATGTTCTTTTACTTTATATTATTTTATAATATTTGTCAAATTATTCTTTTTCTAAAATGACCAAAAACTATGTTTTAAAACCCCAAAACTTGCGATACAGAGTGTGTCCTACCAAAAGGGACCACCTCATCATGAACCAATTACATCGAAAGGCACGTATGGTATATCCTGACATGTGGGCTTTCACGAAAGTTGATTCGAACGTGTGTGCACGCCAGAATCAACCCGTATCAGTCGAAGGTCTCTCATATAGGCATTTTGTAAAATACCCTAGAAGCTTGTGATCGATCATCGGATCGTAACAAAACTTACGCCATTGGACTCATAGCATTTGATTTATCATGTGACCCGAGTTTCATTCGATTTCGAGCCAGTCGACGAATCTCCTTTCGTGGGCCTCACGATTAAACTTGATAAACGATTTTGTTATCGGCTCACCATAATTCAAAACTGGACATACCTTTGAGTTCGTATCGTCGATTAGGATTTGTTTGACATATAATTTGTCCAATTTATATACCTTTGACCTTGACACAATTTTTGGTGCAAAGTGGCCCACATATGGATACCGCTTTGACGTAAAATTACCGTTTTGCCCCCGTGTTCAAATTGGATGAAAGGGTAGTATTTTCTGACTATCTTATTTATTACAAAAATATTGGTGATATTAATTTTAGCATCCGAAGACGTTCGTACATCTTCTCCTCTTTGTGCTATTGTTGACTTGACATATTCACTGCCAGGTGTAGAAGCATGAAAAATACGCTACAAAATTATACGCAGTATGCATAAAACCCACGTAAAGCAGAGTTTCAGTACTGTGTGGCGTAAGATATGACTTCAAAGCCATTGGCGTACAGCAGAGCTTCATCGCTAGTACAGCGCAAAATGTAGCTCTAGAATAACCCGCGTAATGTAGTATTTCCAGACTGCTTCAGCGTAAAAAGGTTGTTACATCGCCACTTTGGCGTAAAACCTGCTCGCTTTTAATGCAGTGGGAAGTTGTACGGGGAACTCTTCGTATTTCTCGAACGAACCTGTCAGATCATGCAGTGAACCTGACTCGTGACAAAGACTACTGCACGACTATCTAGACGACGGCTGTAATGATGATTCGGCACAGAAACCCAGACCGTTGTTTAGTGATATTTCTTTGATACAAATTGTTTTTACGCATTCAAAGGAATACGCTGCCTAGTTTTACACAGGCAGACGTGAGCTTTTACGCTCAGTAGGAGACGAAACGAACTGCCACAACAAAAGCTGCTCTTCGTACAGAGTTCGAGGCATATCTCTGCAGTTAATGCGCGTGATGGGGGCAGATCTCTGCATTTAATGCACGAGATTTGGTTCTACTTTCAAAGACTGGGTGAGCCATAATTATGGCTAATACGTCCACATTAGCACCTCTGCATATTATGCCATCAGGCTATTTTCAGTTATAGGAGTACGCTGTACGCTATCTCCTTGAAATACGCCGACCTGGCTATTTTCAACTATAGGAGCACGCCGTATGCTATCTCCTCGAAATACGCCAACTCAGGCTATATTTTGCATTGGTGCGTGATGAGGTTATTTTGCCTAGAATACGCTCAAGACCTCAGTCAAGCAAGGATAACCGGCTCTCCTTACGCTAGCTACCTATCTATACAGCATCAGGCTTCTACGCCTACTGGGCTTCTACGCCTACTTGGCTTCTACGCCAAATTTGACAACTATTTGGCTTCAACGCCATGGTGACAGTCATTGGCTTCTACGCCAACCTTTTCTACGCGAGGGGCAGTTACCTACGTGGCTTACACGCCATAATCTTCGCAGCAGTTATACGCATTACCTCATAATGGGACACGCGTCACATGCTGAATCAGAAGATCATTTATACGTGGGTGGCAGTTTTATAATCGTCGCATAAAAAGTGCCACACTCTCCACTGTTCGGCTTCTACGTCGACTGGACGGTTACTGTCACTAAACTCTATAAATAGAGACCTCCGTCCACGGAGGTCCAGGGTCAAAAAATCGAAGAGAGAGATCATAAATTGATTTTTGAGAGAGAAGAATCCAGAGCACAGACCGAGAGTAGTGATCGACGATTTTGGCATCGAGCATCCACTCCCTCTTGTAATCTTTGAAGCTTCTCCTTCTTCTACAGCACTTCTTCATTATCGTGTGGTCTAAGGGACAAAGTGATCGACCGCAGATCAGACTCCTATAGCAATATTTATCCAGATTAAATTTTGTACTTAACATCCTCGTATAGGATTAATAGTACTTCTTGTTTGTAAACCAAAGAAAGGGTTTCGTATAAACCTAGTTTTATTTCTTTCGTTTATTATCAAACACCAGATGGCGACTCTGCTGGGGATCACTTTCTTATCTGACGAGAAAGCAATTGCTCAACACGATACAGTATCAGTAGGATCAATGAAGAAGACCTTGGTCGTCCAATTTGACCAGTCAGCCTACGAAGACATGCTTCGAGCATGGGGTAGCTCTCATTCCCTCTTTGTCCAAGACAACAGAAAATTGCGTAAGGTGTGGATGCCCCGGATCCCCTGCCATTCCTGCCGACTCTCTGATTTCTCTGACCAACAAGGTTGTAGCTTCGCAACCTGCGCGCCCCGCACGTAAAACCCTATCTCCCATTTGTGACGTGGCAGACAAAACTTCTGGCAATGCCTCAGTGCTAGTCCAGAAGTCTACTCCGTGCTCTGTGCATAAAACTCTGTCTTCCGTCTGTGACGTGGCAGACAAAGCTTCTGGTTATGCCTCAGTGCTAATCCAGAAGTCTGCTCCGTGCCCTGCGCGTAAAATTCAGTCTTCCGTCTGTGACGTAGCAGACAAAATTTCTGATAATGTCTCAGCGCCAATTCAGAAATTACAAACGCGCTCCGCGCATAAAAATGCATCTTCCCTCCGTGGAAAAGCAGATGGTCCTTACAATCAACGCAAGGGAAAACAAATGGCCAATTTTCCAACCTCTCGGCCTTTACGCCATCAAGAGAAGAATCTGCCCGCTCTTCAAATTACGCGGAACGCTGATGGCAGTTTGAGGACTTCCTCAGTTTTACGCCAACCTGAGCAGAGTTCCAAATTACGCCAGGTCAAGCCCCTCAGCGTAAAGAAGGCCCGGTTAGTGGATAGATACGCTCCTCATGGATCATCTGCTACTCATATGGCTGAACTACTGTATAAGGGTGGCAGGGGGAGAGTTATGGTTCCCAATATTCGCATTCCAACTGATGTAAACAGGAAGGACAAGCTTTATTCTTCTTCTGCTGTTAATCCTCCTGACTTGCATGAATTCTTGATCCAGAAACATAAAAATAGGAGTCATAACCAGGATTCAGTTCCCCTAACTACCAAGCGTGGGGAGATCATGTGGGAAGATGCGTCAACATCTAATGTCATCATGACATATGGGCCACATAAAGATTCTGTCTTTATTGTTCCACCAACTCGTGACGATTAGCATCAAATAATCTTTGGTCGAATGCGGAATAGACCGATTGTACAAGAAGAATCTCGCGAGTCTGATGTTGGCAAGATACAAATACATAAATATAGCCCACAAGCTTTAAAGATTATACAAAGAATGGGTTATGATTTGAAGTTAAAACAAGGCCTTAACTATGGAAAAGGCAGACGAACACCGTTGCATGGTAATCCTTACTGTCAACAAACTCGTTTTGGGTTGGGGTATACTGCATCTCTTGCAAACTCCAAACCTCCAGAGTCTAATCTTGTAATACTAGAGGCAGGTCCTTCTAAATCAACTTCTGTGGACAAACGCCATGACATGTCTGGGGGTAGCCTACCTCGACAAAATAGGGCAGCATCCAAAGCTGGGGGTAGAATTCCCTCGGAATCCGACGATGAGGCAACGATGACGATCTTCCCGGAAGACCGTAAAACTCAGGCATCGGGAGCCCGAAGGCCAAAAGGGACTTTCTCCTTCAATGAAGATGACATCATTGAAATCTTCAATATATTGATGAAGGAACACAAACTTCAGCTACCCAATATCAGATACCCTGAGAGGGCTGGCAAAGTCGATGACCCTGATTATTGTCTCTTTCATCGGTACATTCATCACCCTACAAGGGCATGCTATGTATTAAAAAGGAGAATCCAGGAGTTGATCGACGCCAAAGTCATCACTTTGCGTTTATAAAGAGAAGAGGGTTTTTTACTCCCCAGTGAATTTTTTGGACATGAGTTCACGTCCATTTTACCTCTGAACTGTTGTCCAAACTTCTTTTCCCCCAGCTGAGTTTGTCATGTCCATATTACCTCTGAACAAACCTCCCAGGTTGCGGCTATCGATTATCATGTCCATATTAACTCTGATATCGGTTGACATCTCAATTTAACATCCGTACTTAACTCTAAGTACGCCAGTGGTGTTAAGTCCACAAAAACTGCCATGTCCATATTACCTCTGAGCAGATGTATACCTCCATACCCAGTGGAGTTACAACTCAAGAGTTTGTCATGTCCATATTACCTCTGAACAAACCTTCCTGGTTTGGCTATCGATTATCATGTCCATATTACCTCTGATATCGGTTGTCATCTCAACTTAACATCCGTACTTAACTCTAAGTACGCTAATGGTGTTAAGTCCACAAAAACTGCTATGTCCATATTACCTCTGGCAGGGCTTGTCTTAAACCTATTACTTGCACTCTCGTGCACAAAAAATAATGGGTCCACCAAAAATTCCCCAGTGGGATGTCCTCAACAAATACGGTACCGTACTACGTCCATATTACCTCTAGTACAACATCCGAAATTCGTACAAACAATCATAAAAAAATAGAGGGCCCTTAAATGACTGCAAATGGCACTTACAGATTAGCCAAGTCTAATGATAAATTTTGGCTACTATCAACTGCAAATTACCGAAGAAGTACTATACTTGATCTCCTTCGTTTAACGGAGTATGACGAAGATCTTATTCTGACGATACCATGCACAAAGGTTAGCTGGATCATATTCTATCAGGTTCATGTGACCTTCAAATAGATATCCTTAACTAATTTGTAAGCCTATCATGTTCATATTACCTCTAATAGTGTTTAGTATACAAATTTAGTTGGATTATATTCTTTCAGGTTCATGTTAACTCTGAATAGATCTACATTCAGTAAAACCTTAACGAAAGAATGTCATGTTAATGATACCTTTGATATCACTTTCACCCTAGCCTATCATATTCTAATATGTTGGGTCCACAAAGTCAGAAAATGTGTCTTTATTATCTCCGAAAAATTACAGGAGAAACAAAAAAGTACATCATTGGGGAGGAGCAGTCAAATTACGGATTTGCTGCGCCAGAGCGGCCATCTTCTCATTCCTGGAGCTTAAAACTGTAGCGTAAGCCTACTCCAACCTTGCCTCCTCATTGTTCAAGGCAGACAATTTAGACCGAGCATGTACAAAACCTGCGTGAGCGACACCCGCATGTGCCAGGTTCTGCTGAGCTGCTTCCAATCGGTCCTTCAATACATCTCGAGCTGCCGATAAAGCGAGGGCCCTCTCCTTTGCCTGAGTGAGTTCGTCTTCCAATTTGCGGACCCTCGCTGCCTCTTCCTCATATTCGGCCTCGCTCTTAGCCAGCTGGGGAATGACATACTCCAATACGACATGCTCTTCATTCATCTCTTGCTGCTGTGCCTCGATGGATTTGTTCAGAGTTTCTATCTCCCCAACAAGTCTCGCAGTCAAGGAGTCGTACTTAGCTTGAATCATATCATCGACATTATCTTGAGACAATTGCAAATAATTGTTAATAGGTTGATCTAAACTATTAACTATTTGCTCCAGCGCATCAGCTCTCCCAGCGTCATTGAAATTTTTGATCGGCGCTATCACAAGCTGGGAGGACATCTTCAGAGCCTCGAAGCCTAAATTCTTCTCCAGCACCATCGATATCAGCGTTTTCAAAGTGATATAAAAAATGCTAGTATACTGCTAAACTAGCATGGCGAGATCCGAATGGACGCTGGGAGTGGCTGCAATATCGATGAATCCCCTTCCAGGAATAACTACAGAGGGTGTCGTCACAGTCGTCGCTTCAGCAGATGGCGCGATAAAAGTAGAGGCACCAACAACGGTCGAAGTGGCTGGCGTACTCAACAAAGGAGGCATAGTCGTGATGACAGGCTCATCCTCCCCTGAAGATATCGGGACTGTATTGGGCGCGCCGGCACCCAAAAATGTTTCCTCTTCAAGGTCGAGCACCGCCGTTTCATCGGCGAGAGCCGCAACAAAGCCAAAGGTTGTGTCGACGCTGCCCTCCCCGTAGATGTCTTCCCCTAAAAAGAAGACAAGAGAAAGTTAATATCAACCTGATGTTAATTTTTCTAAAAAGAGGCGTAAAGGCAACATTTAACCATGGCTGATGGTATATATGTCACGTCCGCAACCAATATAGCTAAATCATTTCTTAATGATGCTAAACGAGCTGTCATACCTGGAAAAGGGGGTGCGCCAACTGACACTGGCAGGTATTCTTCCAGGTCTTCACCAAGATCCACTCGAGGCTCATCGGGTGAAATCTCGCTTGATATACTTATAGACGCGGCAGGGGTTACCCCCGTTACTGGTCTGGATAAAGGTATATGCAATCTTATTTTGCTCGGCCTCGAAGGCGATCTCGTAGCACTACTTGAAGTGGTAGTAGCGACAGTAGTCTCGCGCAAGGAATCTCCGGCACTAGCAGCCGGAACTGTGGAGGTTCCCTCTCTAAAAGGCGAGGAACCTCTAATCAAAATATCATCCCCGACTGGGGAAACAGCAGGCTCACTCCTAGGAGCCTCATGGCTGGAAGTCCTGACAGGACCACTAGCAGTCTTCTTTTTCTTGCGAGGGGAAGCCTCTTTCAGAGTAGGAGCCCTTTGCTTACTGGGGATAACAAGAGGCTCCGCAGGCGGAGGTATTATGCCTCTCGGTACTGTCAACAAAAACTTATCTGTACCGACAGGGTCTTCACCTTCATCAGAGGAGACTTATGGGACCTCCTCTCTGCCAGTGGACTTATGAGAGGGCATCCTAAAACTTTCACGCATGTCAAAATCGTGATGGAAGGTATTGATGGCCACATAAAATTGGGCGTACGAATGGAGGATGCGCAACTCCATGGAGAGAGAAGTCGCGGGCACAATAAAGGTTGCTCCAGTACAATCTATTATGAAGTACCGCCATCCTCTCGCTCCATCAATAAGTCCACCTCTGGACTTGAAGTTGGTGATGGCATTTCCCACATATAATTGGTCATACCCAAACTTCCTGGCGAACCGGCTAGGCAGATAAGGCTCCAAGAAATAGTGGTCCTCACTCCTGTACAGCAGATGGGAAGGTCTAATGCGGACCAACCAATAAAAGGCTTCGGGAGAAAGAATAGTCCTTCCGTCACCTGAATCCTGAAGTCTCGTCCCCTATTGATTGATATGTACAGTGGGGACGACACAGAAGAGCTTCCAGCTATGAGCAAAATTTAATGCTCGCCGACAGTCTACGACGGTGGTCACGTTCCAAGTAGAATTCTTGTAATTCAACAAAAATTTTTTTCCCAAAATACTGGCAGAGCCGGGAGACATCACCCTGGGGTTATGAAGAATTAACCATCCCATCAGATATAGGAACGGTAACTCTACCCTGGGAAAGCTTTCATGCCGTATTTCATCTACAAGCAGCCCATCAGTAATGGCCCTCAGGCCAGCTTGTATCCGGCATACCATGGCAGGAAGTAGGCCCAATCTTGCCCCAAACACCAAACGCACTGCAGGCCATAAGGTGTTGCGATGAATGCGATCCGAAGATGCAATGTCAGGTACTACCAATCGGCGTAGCCATACAGAGAGGAAGCCAGCCAGCTGAGCTTCCCTTGACAGAGGCTTGCGACAATGCCTCATATAACTGTAGGCTTTAGTGCCTGTAGGATAACTCCCTATCTCCGTATCGAGAACTTGATCTGAAGCCCCAGCGTCTTTGATAAGATCATCGACTATTTGAGCATTAAGCACGCTCAGAAAGTTCAAAGGCTTATCCCTGTTATCCATAACTTTGTCTGGCTTAGCATCTCTGGCCTGATGAAAGAAGAGATAGGACGCCCATTTGTTGGTATGAGCCAAATCAGACGGCTCCTGATAGAAAGTGGTGCAAGCAAGGTAGTGGCACATCAGCTCCTGATACACTGCCACTGCCCGAGGGTTTGTATCCCTCAATTCCCTGTTTGTAGGGACATACTCCTCATAAGGAGTTTCCCCCATTGGCAGTCTTAAAATCTTTGCCATCTCGTGAAGAGCCAGTCCCAACTCCCTAGCGGAGTGGCGAAAGTCCCAGTGAGCAAGATATACCGCTCCATTAAAGCCAAAAACAGGTTGGGGTTGGGAGGCAGCCCAACACTGGTAGCATTCACAGCCGCGAATAGACCAATGCTCTCTAGCTTCGTCTGAAAATGCTTCAGGGCCCAGGCAGCTAAACGAGCCCATTGATGATTTCCAGGGGTAAGCCACCCGTTGGTTCGAGGATTAACCTTGGGGTATACTCCTCCATGCCCCATGAAGTCATTGCAAAAAGTCGATAATTGGACTGGGTGGAATAGTGCAGTGTCTTCACTCGGGACGCTGTCCGGAAATAACCCCCTGAAAGGCATAACAGGACCTGAAGTACGGCTCACAAATAATCCTTGGCCTGATCCTTTCTGATAAAATATCTTCCCCGGCTGGCCGTGAAGGTTAGGGGTCAGGGTCCATGACATCTTCTTGGAATACGTAGCATGGAAGAATGCCGAGATAGAGTAATCTCTTAGCATCCTGTGCAGGTACATGACCATACCCCCAGCAGTAAAAACCCAGTTTTCCTTCTTGGGCTTCGTCTGGGATTGTTCATCAATCATATCCCCAAATAGGAAAGCTGATTTTATATATTTGGCCCCATCTATATACGTCAGAGGTTCCCCGCTGATCATGCTCAACAGTATTCGTTCTCATTGAGACGATATCAGAATTCTCCTTCCTTCAGGATACTGGGTTCCAGAAATAGGAAATGTCACGTGGGACAAATCCTCCAGATAGTTGGAGTTCAGCATCCCAGTAGCAGAACCCATTACCTCAGCCAACAGAGGGATCTGCAAGTCCACTACAAAATACAAGAAGAACAAGTCAGTTTCTATACTAAACATTACAGTCTTGCAGCTTACGCCAAAAATCTAACAGTCTGTGCTTTTTACGCCAAGACTGTAAAAACTTGAGCTTTTACGCGGGAACCTATTTTCGAGGCATAAAATTCAAGGTTGGCAGTATACACAAAAATCTAACAGTCTATGTTTACGCCAGATTGCCAAAATTTGAGTTGTTACACCGAAATTTTCATCCAGAGCATAACACTCAAAGTTTATCGTATACGCCAAATTTCGACAGACAAAGCTTTTTACACCAGACTACGAAAATATGGAGTTTTTACGCTGACACATTAGGAATATGGGCGTAAATGATAAAACATCTCTGTGCATCATCTTCCTCGAAGAGGCTCTCAGCACAGAAGATGACCTAGCGCATTCACGTACAACGTGTAAGAAGGGTTTTCTTCGTTTTTTTCGTCCCAAAATCTTTACCTATGACGCCTGGTGCATAGCTTGACGATGGGACAATTCGTTCAGAGCGAGGTTCGCTCAGTCCAATGGGAGTCGCTCGTGCTTGAGCAGAGGAGCGAGAAAAAGACGTAGCTTTCTTTCCCTTAGAGGTGGAAGTTGGTTTCGGTGCCATGGCTAAAACTCAGAGTTCTCAAAGGAAGAGACGAAGAAGAGCTCTCAAAAGAACAAAGGATTTTTGCAAAAGCCAGATAAAGGATTTCTTCTCTGAAGGCCTTGGAGTATTTATAGAGTTCGGATAACTCTTTGAATTCCTAACCAAATCCGATATTTAATATTCGGTTATGATTTGGGGCCACGTCAGCCTATCATTTGAAAGAAGAAGACAGACAGTCAGTCGATCCGGATTCTACGTGTAGAGCAGATCTATGATTTTTTTTACGCTTAGGAGCTTTTACGCTCAAGAGGTTACAAATCTACGGTTTTACACTCAGAGGCTATAAGTCTATGGTTTTACGCCCGGATGCTTTTACGCTCAGTAGCTTTTACGCTCGAGTGGCTACAAACCTACGACTTCACATGTAGAGACTACTAATCTATAATTTCACGCTCAGAAGCTTTTAACGCTTAGAGGCTACAAATCTACGATTCTACGCTCGAGAGGCTATAAATCTATGGTTCTACGCCCGGATGCTTTTCTGCTCACGATCTTTTACGCTCAAGAGGCTACAAACCTATGATTTTACACTCAGAAGCTACAAATCTATGATTTCACGCTCAGAAGCTTTTTTATGCTCAGAGGCTACAAATCTACGACTCTACTCTTGAAAGCTACAGACGGCTAGTGGTAAGGGTTTACGCAGAGAATGCTCCTTGGCAACAAAATATTTCAAATGCCCAAAACATATGGAGTCCAACATTGAAGATGACTATTCTTTTTGGGTCGAATGGAAGTTCATCTAAAGTCCAATCAGAATCCTTCCTCAAAAGTTCAAGTATGGCTTGGTCGACAGACATTTCTCGCCCTCTTTCAAGGGATTTTCAGAAAAATATTCTTGAAGATGATGGTATGAACAAGAATTCTTTTTATCAGAGAAGTGAAAGTTCAGAATTCTACGCTACTCCTTGTCCAAGACAGCATGACAGTTTGAATCTTCAACTTAAATGCTAAGCAGTTTTCTACACGTCTTCTGCTACGCGTAAAAGATGGGACGAGTTCAGATACTCTTTTATTAGAGTCGGCGTGAAAATATTCAGACATGTCGAAGCTGCACACTATTCAGACTTTATCACAGCAAATATGGCAAATCATCAGATGCGTAAAAGAAGACAATTTTATTAATCATGATTACATATGATGGAAATCCAGTCTACAAAGGGTTTTTCATCTTCATGATTACATATGATGGAAATCCTTCCTTTACAAAGGGTTTTCTATTTTCATTTAAGATCACGCCAAGAATCTGTTCTGCCAGGTTCTCGTATTGGTGGAGATCTTTGTCGTCTTCTACAGCAGTTGATCGGCTTTCGCGGCCGATTAACAAAAAATGATCAATGGCGGGAGGATACAGAACTGGGCTTGTATAAATTATTCAAGAGCCCATCCTCCATACGCCTTGACATATTGAGTTGAGGTTTCAGACGCAACTCAATACTGGAAGACAGGGCCTGGCTGCCTATTATCGTCCAGCGCCGTAACGGGAGAAAATACAGCTTGCAAGCTGTGTGGCCAAATGAGACCCTTCCTCTCTCCTGGACGAATCGCCATATAAAATTGCTGATTATCCCGAGCAAAGGAAACTATGATATCCTTCCATGATCCATCGTTGTAGAGAATATTTGTTCGAAGATGCCTCTTTTTACGGCTCCTTACATGCTGGAAGAGCATGATCTTCTTCTTCCTCAAGTCGACCCAACGAAGTTCGGCAATCATCTCTGTGTGGTGAAGGAAGTGTAGGAAAAACAGGTTAACCCATTCGCCTTTTTATAGGCAGAGGAGAACACATCGAATCCCAACAAACTCCCAAAAATCCGTCGAGAAATCAGCCTCGAGGAAAGAGTCAGACTTGACCATTTCATGCTTCATTCAAAGTATTTCAAATTACGAGGAATTTGAAAACTTTGAAGGGGATCTTGTAGAAGCATGAAAAGTACGCTACAGAATTATACGCAGTATGCATAAAACCCGCGTAAAGCAGAGTTTCAGTACTGTGTGGCGTAAGATATGACTTCAGAGCCATTGGCGTACAGCAGAGCTTCATCGCTAGTACAGCGTAAAATGTAGCTCCAGAACAACCCGCGTAATGCAGTATTTCAGACTGCTTCATCGTAAAAAGGTTGTTACATCGCCACTTTGGCGTAAAACCTGCTCGCTTTTAATGCAGTAGAAAGTTATACGGGGAACTCTTTGTATTCCTCGAACGAACCTGTCAGATCATGTAGTGAACCTGACTCTTGACAAAGAGTACTGCACGACTATCCAGACGACGGCTGTAATAATGATTCGGCACAGAAACCCAGCCGTCGTTTAGTGACATTTCTTTGATACAAATTGCTTTTACGCATTCAAAAGAATACGCTGCCTAGTTTTACACAGGCAGACGTGAGCTTTTACGCTCAGTAAGAGACGAAATGAACCGCCACGTCAAAAGCTGCTCTTCGTACAGAGTTCGAGGCACGTCTTTGCAGTTAATGCGCGTGATGGGGGCAGATCTCTGCATTTAATGCACGAGATTTGGTTCTACTTTCAAAGACTGGGCGAGCCATAATTATGGCTAATACGTCCACATCAGCACCTCTGCATATTACGCCATCAGGCTATTTTCAGTTATAGGAGTACGCTGCACGCTATCTGTAATACCCGTTCCGCTCAAGCGGACTGCCGTCTCAAATGGCAAAAGTGCAACTGTCCAGACCCGCTTTGCCTCGATCAAGAAGCAAAGGATATCCAGACTTGTCCCTACAGGAATCCGGCTTAGGCTTTCAGAGGCTCGCTTGACGTATCGCTCTACCGAAGCTAATTATCGCTAAGGTGGGTGACTACGGTGAACTTGTCTTTGCTTAGCCAGCACACATAAAATCTGGAATATTCATGCTAGTCGCTAGGTGATTCACCCCCTGCATGCTAATAAATCCAACGCACCTAGCTAAGGGAATAATCTCAACTTGTATTGCTTGCTAGAACATGGAAATAAAATACTGCTTATATGTTCAGACCCTCGCATGCTAAGTTTCTTAACGGTTTTACCTCTCGGCTTACCTTCGGGTCCGAATAACGTGCCTGCTTACGTTCCTTAGAAACGTATGCTTGTCTGCTTGTAAGTTGCCTTGTATTCATCCAAACCCCGGAAGACTACTAAGTAGTCGTTCCGTGCCTGAACGAACCTGTAAGTATCCGGGACCGTTAGGTCACCAAGGCAATTTCTGAACCAGGGAATCTGCACCAAGAATGAATAAATCCCTGAATTATAGCTCGAGGAGCAAACTACTGAATCCTGTCTCAACAAGTTCATATATATATTCTGTTTCGAACTTGTTCCATACCGGACTTGTTCATATATATATTCTGCCGCGAACTTGTTTCTGTATCTGACCTGAGACCCTGACTTGCATGTCACGGACAACTTGTAAAAGGTGATCTTCGGATCTCGTTCCGTGGACGGTCATCGGGGCACTGGGGCCGACCCGGTCTAGATGAAACTTCTGGTAGTCGTCTGTTTTGGCGGGATAAGTGCAAGGCTCTCCGTTTCTGCATGCTTGCACTTCATCCTCGTCCGTGAGACTACAAGCGTAGTCGTCTGTTTAGGGCGGGATAAGTGCAAGGCCCATCATTTCTGTTGCTTGCACTTCATCCTCGACCCTGAGACTACATCTGGTCCTTTATGGCTATGCCAGCGACTTCTGTTCATATAGATAAGTCATCCTCGCTTAGCGGCTATCCGCGTGCGAGTCATTGCATAGCATCAATGAACTGAACACCTGAACGATCTGAAAATAATGACCCTCATGTTTGCATATGCTATGCTCCTGAATGTTTATACTTGCCCGTGCATGAATTAATAATATTTGCCTTGGACAGGGAAGGAGAAATGGTAAGTTGGTAAGTCTTACCGTGTTTCCTCAAACATCGCACGGCGTACTGCCCGACACGTTAGGGTATTCAATGATTGCATGAAACTGATCCTAAGGCAACTAGAAAGACAACTTAATAGTTGTGCACGGAACCTATATTACGTGTTTGGATTTGTCGAGCGGGCGAGTAGCTTCCCCACCAGTGCATTCAATGTACTGATAATCCACCAGTTTGTATGCAGGGTGCGGAAGAACCTCGTTCGGTGCGGATGCCTCCAACGTGCGTGCTAAGGCGTGGACATCACTACGAAGCAACGGTGCGTCTAGAACTGAAGCACATATACAAGACATAAGTTGTGAATATCGCCTGAACATCGCCTCTACAATCATTCCACAATTGTAGCCACTTGGCACGCTTCTACTGTTTCAGAGAGAGAGGCTTGAGCGACTTGTAATCTCGGCTATACGCCGCCTGTAACACATGTTCATATCAATAAAAGAGCTTGCTTTACTTCAACTTGTGTTTCAATGCTTCCGCTATATTTGTCAACTCAGAGAACCTGTTACCGATCGCCTATGCGTCATGACTCCGCTGCACTCGGACAAACCTGTGCGACTCTGTGGCTTAGAACTCTTACCGCCAGCCAATGAATCACGGCCTTGTACCGGCGCGGTTCACGCTCGTGCGGCATCACGCCCGGATGGGTTAAGCGATCGTTCCGCGGGAGCGCTGGCGAGGGTGATTCCCGTCTAGCGGGAACGGTCGATTTGCCTGCGGGTGATCGGGACATGACATGTTGGTTTCAGAGCCTGGCTTCTACGCCTTTGGACTTCGATTCGATATCTCTGTTTCGAAAGATCGTTCGTGGGTTATGTGCACGCTCTCTCTCAATGCCTCGATGGGATGTTCCAACAATAAGTCTAAATACTTTCAAAATGCATTTTGAATGATATGCTTGCTTGTGTATGCTGTGCTGCGAGTGGCCTTTGTGCCAACCTGTGCGAACCCTTGAGAGTATCACTAGTAGCTTATCCGATTTTTACTAACTCTAAGTTTGGGTGAATGTATCTATTCGAGGGACGCCTTGAACTAGTGCACCATCCAAGACTTAAGAAAAGGTGAAACTCGAGTGCTGAGACTTCGCTATCACTAAGCTGGTTGACGTGTTCACGCTAGAAGTGCACTTCGAAAGTGCGCACGATCTAGTCTAAGCGATATGCTGATTTCGACGCTTGTGCAAGTGAACATCCAAATGAAACAAGTGCAATGACTTGTCTAGGATTGCCTCAACCCTAGATTACTGCTTGTCCTCAGTAAGTCTCGAGGACGAGACTTTTTCTGAGTTGGGTAGGATGTAACACCCGTTCCGCTCAAGTGGACTACCGTCTCAAACGGCAAAAGTGCAACTGTCCAGACCCGCTTTGCCTCGATCAAGAAGCAAAGGATATCCAGACTTGTCCCTACAGGAATCCGGCTTAGGCTTTCAGAGACTCGCTTGACGTATTGCTCTACCGAAGCGAATCATCGCTAAGGTGGGTGGCTACGGTGAACTTGTCTTTGCTTAGCCAGCACACATAAAATCTAGAATATTCATGCTAGTCGCTAGGTGATTCACCCCCTGCATGCTAATAAATCCAACGCACCTAGCTAAGGGAATAATCCCAACTTGTATTGCTTGCTAGAACATGGAAATAAAATACTGCTTATATGTTCAGACCCTCGCATGCTAAGTTCCTTAATGGTTTCACCTCTCGGCTTACCTTCGGGTCTGAATAACGTGCCTGCTTACGTTCCTTAGAAACGCATGCTTGTCTGCTTGTAAGTTGCCTTGTATTCATCCAAACCCCGGAAGACTACTAAGTAGTCGTTCCGTGCCTGAACGAACCTGTAAGTATCCGGGACCGTTAGGTCACCAAGGCAATTTCTGAACCAGGGAATCTGCACCAAGAATGAATAAATCCCTGAATTATAGCTCGAGGAGCAAACTACTGAATCTTGTCTCAAAAAGTTCATATATATATTCTGTTTCGAACTCGTTCCATATCGGACTTGTTCATATATATATTCTGCCGCGAACTTATTTCTGTATCTGACCTGAGACCCTGACTTGCATGTCGCGGACAACTTATAAAAGGTGATCTTCGGATCTCGTTCCGCGGACGGTCACCGGGGCACTGGGGCTGACCCGGTCTAGACGAAACTTCTGGTAGTCGTCTGTTTTGGCGGGATAAGTGCAAAGCTCTCCGTTTCTGCATGCTTGTACTTCATCCTCGACCGTGAGACTACAAGCGTAGTCGTCTGTTTAGGGCAGGATAAGTGCAAGGCCCATCGTTTCTGTTGCTTGCACTTCATCCTCGACCCTGAGACTACATCTGGTCCTTTATGGCTATGCCAGCGACTTCTGTTCATATAGATAAGTCATCCTCGCTTAGCGGCTATCCGCGTGCGAGTCATTGCATAGCATCAATGAACTGAACACCTGAACGATCTGAAAATAATGACCCTCATGTTTGCATATGCTATGCTCCTGAATGTTTATACTTGCGCGTGCATGAATTAATAATATTTGCCTTGGACAGGGAAGGAGAAATGGTAAGTTGGTAAGTCTCACCGTGTTTCCTCAAACATCGCACGGCGCACTGCCCGACACGTTAGGCTATTCAATGTTTGTATGAAACTGATCCTAAGGCAACTAGAAAGACAACTTAATAGTTGTGCACGGAACCTGTATTACGTGTTTGGATTTGTCGAGCGGGCGAGTAGCTTCCCCACCAGTGCATTCAATGTACTAATAATCCACCAGTTTGTATGCAGGGTGCGGAAGAACCTCGTTCAGTGCGGATGCCTCCAACGTGCGTGCTAAGGCATGGACATCACTCCGAAGCAACGGTGCATCCAGAACTGAAGCACATATACAAGACATAAGTTGTGAATATTGCCTGAACATCGCCTCTACAATCATTCCACAATTGTAGCCACTTGGCACGCTTCTACTATTTCAGAGAGAGAGGCTTGAGCGACTTGTAATCTCGGCTATACGCCGCCTGTAACACATGTTCATATCAATAAAAGAGCTTGCTTTACTTCAACTTGTGTTTTAATGCTTCCGCTATATTTGTCAACTCAGAGAACCTGTTACCGATCGCCTATGCGTCATGACTCCGCTGCACTCGGACAAACCTGTACGACTCTGTGGCTTAGAACTCTTACCGCCAGCCAATGAATCACGGCCTTGCACCGGCGCGGTTCACGCTCGTGCGGCATCACGCCCGGATGGGTTAAGCGATCGTTCCGCGGGAGCGCTGGCGAGGGTGATTTCCGCCTAGCGGGAACGGCCGATTTGCCTACGGGTGATCGGGACATGACATGTTGGTATCAGAGCCTCGCTTCTACGCCTTTGGACTTCGATTCGATATCTCTGTTTCGGAAGATCGTTCGTGGGTTATGTGCACGCTCTCTCTCAATGCCTCGATGGGATGTTCCAACAATAAGTCTAAATACTTTCAAAATGCATTTTGAATGATATGCTTGCTTGTGTATGCTGTGCTGCGAGTAGCCTTTGTGCCAACCTGTGTGAACCCTTGAGAGTATCGCTAGTAGCTTGTCTGATTTTCACTAACTCTAAGTTTGGTTGAATGTATCTATTCGAGGGACGCCTTGAACTAGTGCACCATCCAAGACTTAAGAAAAGGTAAAACTCGAGTGCTGAGACTTCGCTATCACTAAGCTGGTTGACGTGTTCACGCTAGAAGTGCACTTCGAAAGTGCGCACGATCTAGTCTAAGCGATATGCTGATTTCGACGCTTGTGCAAGTGAACATCCAAATGAAACAAGTGCAACGACTTGTCTAGGATTGCCTCAACCCTAGATTACTGCTTGTCCTCAGTAAGTCTCGAGGACGAGACTTTTTCTGAGTTGGGTAGGATGTAACACCCGTTCCGCTCAAGCGGACTGCCGTATCAAACGTTAAAAGTGCAACTGTCCAGCCCCGCTTTGCCTCGATCAAGAAGCAAAGGATATCCAGACTTGTCCCTACAGGAATTCGGCTTAGGCTTTCAGAGGCTCGCTTGACGTATCGCTCTACCGAAGCGAATTATCGCTAAGGTGGGTGGCTACGGTGAACTTGTCTTTGCTTAGCCAGCACACATAAAATCTGGAATATTTATGCTAGTCGCTAGGTGATTCACCCCCTGCATGCTAATAAATCCAACGCACCTAGCTAAGGGAATAATCCTAACTTGTATTGCTTGCTAGAACATGGAAATGAAATACTGCTTATATGTTCAGACCCTCGTATGCTAAGTTCCTTAACGGTTTCACCTCTCGGCTTACCTTCGGGTCCGAACAACGTGCCTGCTTACGTTCCTTAGAAACGCATGCTTGTCTGCTTGTAAGTTGCCTTGTATTCATCCAAACCCCGGAAGACTACTAAGTAGTCGTTCCGTGCCTGAACGAACCTGTAAGTATCCTGGACCGTTAGGTCACCAAGGCAATTTCTGAACCAGGGAATCTGCACCAAGAATGAATAAATCCCTGAATTATAGCTCGAGGAGCAAACTACTGAATCCTATCTCAACAAGTTCATATATATATTCTGTTTCAAACTCGTTCCATACCGGACTTGTTCATATATATATTCTGCCGCGAACTTGTTTCTGTATCTGACCTGAGACCCTGACTTGCATGTCGCGGACAACTTGTAAAAGGTGATCTTCGAATCTCGTTCCGCGGGCGGTCACCGGGGCACTGGGGCCGCCCCGGTCTAGACGGAACTTCTGGTAGTCATCTGTTTTGGCGGGATAAGTGCAAGGCTCTCCGTTTTTGCATGCTTGCACTTCATCCTCGACCGTGAGACTAAAAGCGTAGTCGTCTATTTGGGGCGGGATAAGTGCAAGGCCCATCGTTTTTGTTGCTTGCACTTCATCCTCGACCCTGAGACTACATCTGATCCTTTATGGCTATGCCAGCGACTTCTCTTCATATAGATAAGTCATCCTCGCTTAGCGGCTATCCGCGTGCGAGTCATTGCATAGCATCAATGAACTGAACACCTGAATGATCTAAAAATAACGGCCCTCATGTTTGCATATGCTATGCTCCTGAATGTTTATACTTGCCCGTGCATGAATTAACAATATTTGCCTTGGACAAGGAAGGAGAAATGGTAAGTTGGTAAGTCTCGTCGTGTTTCCTCAAACATCGCACGGCGCACTGCCCGACACGTTAGGCTATTCAATGTTTGCATGAAACTGATCCTAAGGTAACTAGAAAGATAACTTAATAGTTGTGCACGGAACCTGTATTACGTGTTTGAATTTGTCGAGCGGGCGAGTAGCTTCCCCACCCGTGCATTCAATGTACTGATAATCCACCAGTTTGTATGCAGGGTGCGGGAGAACCTCGTTCGGTACGGATGCCTCCAACGTGTGTGCTAAGGCGTGGACATCACTCCGAAGCAACGGTGCATCCAGAACTGAAGCACATATACAAGACATAAGTTATGAACATCGCCTGAACATCGCCTCTACAATCATTCCACAATTGTAGACACTTGGCACGCTTCTACTGTTTCAGAGAGAGAGGCTTGAGCGACTTGTAATCTCGGCTATACGCCGCATGTAACACATGTTCATATCAATAAAAGATCTTGCTTTACTTTAACTTGTGTTTTAATGCTTCCGCTATATTTGTCAACTCAGAGAACATGTTACCGATCGCCTATGCGTCATGACTCCGCTGCACTCGGACAAACCTGTGCGACTCTGTGGCTTAGAACTCTTACCGCCAGCCAATGAATCACGGCCTTGCACGGGCGCGGTTCACGCTCGTGCGGCATCACGCCCGGATGGGTTAAGCGATCGTTCCGCGGGAGCACTGGCGAGGGTGATTCCCGCCTAGCGGGAATGGCCGATTTGCCTGCGGGAGATCGGGGCGTGACACAATCTCCTTGAAATACGCCGACCAGGCTATTTTCAACTACATGAGCACGCCGTATGCTATCTTCTCGGAATATGCCAACTCAGGCTATATTTTGTATTG